>CM040243.1:255532006-255642006 GCA_022545495.1 Chrysanthemum lavandulifolium | reverse complement strand
GGGTAAAACACAAACAATATACTAATAACAATTTATAACGAATCTGAGATAATGGTAAATATTGTTGTTGTGATTTCCACAGTTGGAAACTTACTTTGTACATAATAATTCGATAATAGTGAGAATAACATTCACAAGATAAATAAAAAGCAATTATATATGAAAAAGAAAGCTGTTGGTTGATAGAATTAATTACTTACCTTTCTATTTCTCTTCTTTCTAGCCATGAGATACGGTTAAGTGTTTTGTTATACAAATCGATCCTTCTTGCGAAAATTCCAATATCACGTCTAGGTAGCCCAAAAGTACGGTGACTAAGTATGGTCTTAGCACTTTGGTTTTCATGGAAAGCAATTTTAATTTTAGTCGATTCTTAAACCCTAAACTTCAAATATCGCCAATAACTAAACTCAAAAATAAAGTTACCAAATCCTCTATGTTATATTGTTTTCATTATCGGTTATATCTTTTGGGCTGCATGCAATTTGGCAAGTTTCCTTGAACTTCTTGAATAAAATATTAGGATGTTTCTGAATCACCTTTTGGGCTATTTTTGTTTACGGGCTATTGATTGGTGCAAAACCGTCAAGTTTAATTACACAAGCTAACCACATGAATGGTCAACCGTAACAAACTTAAAGCAGTTACACCAAATGCAATTTAGATCGAGAGGAATATAGGGGAGTTCTGGGTCGTTAAGTCCCACGGAGGATGAATTGGTGTTAAACAACTGATCGATGATAGAATGATCACTAAGGATAGTGATCGATAAGGTTATCGATGGAAAATTACCTAAAGAAAAGATTAACAAATTACGACTTAAATGCAAATTAAGAAAATTAAAAGATAAAATATATTAAATAAACGCTATCACTATTTTTAAAGTGATGAGCGTTTAAAACCTAAAACGTGCGTTTAAATAAAATTACGTAAGCGTACAAAATAAAACGTGAGTTTTAAGAAATAAAATGCCTACAAATATGAAAATGACATTTTACAATCCTAATAATAAAAGAAAATTATTAGAAAAAGAAAATTATTTTACAACTATTTATTTATTTATTATTAATTAAAAACTATTTATTAAATATTTAAAATGCACTAAAATACAAGAAAATACAAAATTAACCTAGAAAAATAAAATTAAAACTTAGAAAAATCTAAAATATGATAAAACTTATTTTAAAACTGAAAATATATTTTTTAGACTTATTATGTATTTATTATTAATTTAATACTATTTAAAACTAATTAAAATGCTAAAAAATACTATTTAAACCAAGAAAATTATGGAAAAATACTTTTTATGACTTTTATATTTATCTTAATCTATAAAAATTGAAAACATATTTTTTTAAGCTTTTTCTGATTTATTAGTATTAAAAGCTATTTAAAAAGACTTAAAAACTAATTTAAATTAAGAAAAATAGAAAACAGTGTAGGAAAAATATGAAAAATTCAGGAAAATACTAAAATATTATTCTAAGTTTATAAAAAATATAAAAACATATGCTTATGTGGAGGAAAAAGCAACTGCTGTGGATTAGCTTATAAATAAGCACTTCAAAATAAACAATAAGCCACAAATGAGTACCAGCTGAACACAGAAGCTAAATACTGCTATATTAAACCTATCTTAACCATTTAATAGTACTTTAGATCACTAAAGAAGCTTAAGTTGGTTTTGAGCTTATTGGCTTATTTAAGCAAAACAGTGATTAGGGGGCACCTTTAAGCTGTGCATAAGCTACACAAGTAAGCTAAATGGAAAAGCAGATAAAGGGACTTAAAATAGACACGGCTAACTATACAAGGACCAAAAACCAGCTCCTCACAAGCTTCAATGAAGCTTGCAAAAAAGCACAAGATATGCTGTGCACACTCGTTGAATCTTGAGTGTTATGCGAGAACATATCATACTGTATTGGGGCGATTTTAGCTTATAGACATATGATAAAGGAAAACAATTGTGAGATTGTCCAAACTAGACCGGTGATCTTGCAAATTTCCAAATCTCATTGAATTTGATCCAGAATTGAACACATGAGACATTAACAAAGTTTTGCAAAAACCTGCCTTTCCAAATTTTGACTTTTGAAAACAGAAATGGAAATTTGAATTTCTTGAACTTTGGTTTGATTTTATGGATTGAACATGTTATAATAAGCTATGATAAGATGATTTTCAGCTAAAGTATCAAGATATAAGCTACTGTGATGAGAATTGAATCTCAAAATCCTAACAGTGAACTGACAAGGATGGGATTAAGAAGATTTTGACTTTTGTTGAATAAGTCTTGGTTTTGATTGTTTGTATGAGTTAATATAACCTAATGAGACATGCCACAAGCAGTAACAAAGCTACAAACAAACTTTAACACGATGTAATTAGCAAAACCAAACACACCTTATAAATTTGTTTTAGAACTTTTTCAAAAGAGTCACAGATTAAAACATTGGTATGGATCACAGGACCTTGTATTATTACTTAATAAGACTATTTAAGCACTAAACAACAACAATAACATCACCGAACGAGAAATTACAATTATGCTAAGAAAGCATCAAAATGATATTTTTACTAACTACCAATTAAGAAGAACAAGTAACTAGTTTTATCACTTATTTTATCTTAACTATAACTAATAAACATTTAAACACAAAGATTTGAGGCGATTAACAATCTACACAAATGATTTACCAAAATAGATCAAAAAGGGCTTACAAGTGGATTCAAGCACAAGCGATGACTTAGGCTCAAAGATCACACCTATTGCTTCCCATGAAGCACTAAACCATAAACAAACCAAATACATCCATTGATCGGCAATCATATCCATATCACTATTGAAACTGAAATTTTGACTTTAGTTGACCAAGGGGTGATTGAGAGTATAATCTTAGTAGAAGCTTATAGAAGCAGTTAATAAGCTATAGGAAAGCTTATAAGAGCTTATGAGAACTTAACAATCTCTGATAACAACATTTAATATAACATGAGATTCTTTTGAAATTTGAAATTTAGCAATAACTGAAAACTTGCATTAAAGCTGAAATTGATAACTGCAAAAGAGTTATTGTACACTGTGAATACTTAAAACAGTACTTGAAAGCTTTAATTTATACTGGAAAGGTAAAATTAACTAATACGACACTACCTAAACTAATTTACACTACTTGGTCTTCTCCATTGCTTCTCTCTTCTTCTTTATAGCCTTTTTAGGTTCCCCACATGCTTCTGAGTTGATCCCACCACCATTGGATCACTGAAACTTATCTAAGCCTTTGATTTCACTTTTGGCGCCAAAAAGTCTTTGGGCAGGTTTAGTTAATTAATGCATCTTGGACCTTGTGGAGGTGTAGGGGAATGGGTAACCAGCTGTGTTGTGAGGTGGAAAGGTGTTGGTGAGGTGATAGTAGCAGGTGTCGGGGAAGGAGTGGACACAGGTGGAAAGGTTGAGGATGGTGAACAGTGGGCGCGAGGTCATCTGTTTTAAATATTGGGCTTGGGTATTTTGATTTTGGGCCAGCTGGGTTAAAGGGTTTAGTGTATAAGGTTAGTTTGGTTTAGTAGTAATACAAGCCCGAGGACCAAATATAAATTACACAATTTGAAGGACTCAACCTGCCATTATACCAAAGTTATTCCAAGGACCTATTATGCCAAATATGATAAACCAAGGACCATACATGTGATTATTTTCCATTTTTAAATGTATGAGGACCAAAATGTCAAGTTTGAAACTTGAGGACCAAATATGTAATTTTCCAAAAGTTCATTATAAGGATCAATCTTGTCATTTATGAATAGTACAAGGTTAAAATTTGATAATTTTCATTTTTAAATTAACCAAGGACTATTTTGACAATTTTCAAAGTTAAAGGACTAAAGTTGTCATTTTGCAATTTTGAACTTTAAAGGGTTTGTTTTGACAACTTTTGAATCTCATGGACCTTAAATGACTTTTACAAGTTTTTGAATTACTGAGGACTAGATTTGACAACTTTTGTAACTTGGGGACTAAAGCGCCAATTATGCAAACTTGGTACGCTTTTCATCGATTTTGATGTTTTGCATTTAAAACATATAAAACACTTGTTTGTGATATTTTATCATTTTGAAGCATTCTTGAGTGTTTTCGGATGTTTTGCGATCTAGATAGTATAAAAATGATGAGTATTTAGACACTCATCAATCCCCATTACTAAGATATTGCTAGTCCCTAGCAATGATTTATGAAAAATTAATGGATTTTATCTCTTTACCAAAAGCCATTACTCGGAGTAGCCAATTGTTTCATTCAAGTAAGAACCTTGGCTGCGATAACCAAATGATTTTGAGCAAATCATAAGCTTTAAACGGATTTGATTTGTCTTTACCAGAAGCCGTTTGCTTCTGGACTAGCCAACTCTTAGATAAAATATCTTTGGTGAGCCGATTACCAATTATGGATTTTCCACTGCCTTTACCACAAGCCATAACCTTGCGGGCTAGCCAACTCTTCACTTTTTAGGATATGGTGAGCTGAATACCATACAATTTTGGGCAAATTGCAAGCCATATAAACGGATTTGATATATCTTTACCAAGAGCCGTTTGCTCCTGGATTAGCCAATCCTTATGTGGGTTAGACATGGTGGACTGATTACCATTTGTTGTGTTTAGTACATAGTACTTCCACTAAATAAATAAATAAAAATTTAAAATTTGGCCATTATGGGGGAAAAAGGGACTAAAAAGGTACATTTATGATCAAAATTAGCGAAATTTCCCACACTTAGAAATGAATATTGTCCTCAATATTCAAAGTACCGATGTTATGCCGAAACTTAGAACGTAAAAGATAACATTACTAGCTAAGTGTAGAAACACAACAATTATTCTCTTTTTTAATATTTACAATTTTCATTCATTTTTAAGGTCTATATACAACATGTGGGGTATCTTCCCCACACTAGGTGGTACACACGGTGAAAACCCATGTTTAGCTATTGATTTTGATTACCGAGTCGCTAGCTTGACTCGACCCGAATTAATTTGTCATGGGAAGTAAGTGGAAGAGACAATCTCCATCGGACTTTCATTCAAGATGTTTGTATAAACATTGAAGTACATGAAAGTTCCACACCGATGAGATATCGTGAAAGACCGGCTCAAAATGATAAATGAAAATGCCGGATAAAAATAGTGTCTTCATTCCAAGGAGAAAAGGGAACGAGAAACCACACCATTTGTGAAAAATGGAATAAATATGTGCATCACAATGCAATCCCATTCTTCATTGGTGAGAGCAAATCACCATTTGTTAGATTTTTCAGTTTAGACTTGAAGCTTGTATTGTGATTGGCAACAAAATTTCCGAGGAGAGCTGGAAACAGTTCTTTAATCAATGATTTTCAAGAAAGAGGATGTCTCCTCCGAATCAAAGTAGTATTGTCAATCCTCTGTTGGAATTGACTCATCACTAAGCATCGATCTCCTTCCAAAGTTATCATCTTCCTCATCCGGAGTGAGAGAAGGAATGGAAGAGTCGGAAATGGGACAAGAAATGAGTGGATGATCATTATATAGGAGATTTCCGTTTCTCCAAGATCGACTTTGAAATCAAAAGATCATCATCACTTTCCGATGAAAGTGGAATGAAGTGAGTGAGTTCATCAGTAAACTCCTCAAAAAGAGGATCAACATCACAATGTGAAAGTGATGCCTCAACATTCTCAATGTCTCCATAAGATTTACAATCATCGCTAAAATCGGAGAAAGTCTCAAAATGATCTTTTGAACACTCAAGAGGGTAAGGGATATCACACATATGGTCAAAAGTTCCCTGTGACTCTCTCGGGATTGGGACAAGGTCCTCAACACTAGACTTTATGAATTCGTCCAATTCCTTTTCAGGAACAGTGTCAAGATGCTCGTCCCCCATGTTCAAAGAGTGAGTGGGAGCTTCGGGTGTGATAGCAGTTGTTTGAGAATGAATCTCAACTGCTGGAATATCCATTGATGAACTTGATGAATCTTTATAAAATTGTAGGATACCAAGTGCATCCTCATCATCACTGTCATCATGAATAAAACGAAATTGAGAGCTAGATCTGGCTGCTTTTTCTTGTGCAATTAATTCCTAATAGACTTTTCAAAAGCAATTTGGGAATTTATTTTAGCAACTGCTCTTGACTAGCAATTCTTCCATGGATTTCTCATGTGAATTTTGAATGATGGGACATTGTGGGAGTGGAGATTTGTCAAACCGGAAGGTTGACATTGATAATCATCATGAGGACCCCTACAATATACACAAGAAAACGGGAATATTATGAAATCTTGTCTTACTCAACTCCTCGCCTATTCACCGACTCGAAGCTCTAGATAAGTGTCTTGTTGGGTTTGTTGAGGAGTTTGAGTTATTTGGCACCTGTGGAGGTTGGTTGTGATCCGGATAGTCGTAATTGTTACAAGGAAATGGATTCCCTGTTTGACAATCGAGTGAAATGGGGACCTCCACAGTTCTCACAACAAGAAACTGCTGAGCCTGGATTGGTGAATCATATGGATATTGGTCATAGCCAAAGTTCTCGAGCATCACCGAAAACTGTTCATAGACAAACGTGTTTCGGGTTGACACTCAAATCCTTGGTGAGGACCTCCACAAAATTCACAGCAAGATTGTTGATTATATGAAGATAAGTCGGGTGTGGTGGGTAGTTAGAAAAATTTGAGGGTCGTTAAATGAGTTCGTATTAGGATCATAATCGGATGAATTCCTCGAACCACAAAACAAACAACTCCCGTTCGAATATCATTACCACACTTTACACACGTACACAAATGACATGGTGAACCCAAAAGAGGCTCACCACAACCGACACAAGGAATAAACGATTCTATTTGAGAGTTATGAGATGGAATCGGTTCATTCAAAGAATCAACAAAACCAACATGGTGATCGAATGACTATTAAGACTCAAGAACATTTTGAAAAATCCGGAGGTGGACAAGTGGTGTGCTCACGAGCTAGCAATTTCCACTACTTCCGTTATGGTCTCCGGTTTTGGTTCTTGAGAAGCGTGAAGTTTAGGCAAGTCATTCTTGCTAGTCACCGGTCTAAACTCGCATGTTTGCTTTTAACCGTAAATCGTGAAAGTGTAGGATCAATTTTAGACGGCTTAGAAGCAATTGAGGGTTAGATTTTTGGATAACCGTAGGTTGGACGTGTTAGCACCTCCATTATCGGATGAAAGTACCGGTCCTTTGTCACCCGGTTTCTCGTTCTATTTCCCTACGCAGAATCAATGGATCATCATGAACAACACGAATTCTTGACATTTGTGATAAAATAGGAAGTTTTCAACTTCATTCAGTTTTCGTCGTAGTCGAGAGATTCCATTAGAATAGAAGAAGTTTAGAATCAAATGGATAGAGGGTAAAGGGATAAAGAATCAAAAGGGTAAGAGGGTAAAGATGAATATTTTGGGTTTTGAAAAACATGCCATAAAAACAAAGAATGAAAATATTTTTGGTGTTGTTAACACTTTAGAAAAAGGTTAATGAACTTTTGATTTTGAAAAGCTGTTACAAAAGAGCTGTTTACAAGCGATGGTATATGTGCAAGAATGGATGGAAATGCTTAAAACACGCTTCTGACCTCCCGTGGTGGCGCTAAAATTTGATTGGTGCAAAACCGTCAAGTTTAATTACAAGCTAACCACTTGTGAATGGTCAACCGTAACAAACTTAAAAGCAGTTACACACAAATGCAATTTAGATCGAGAGGAATATAGGGATTCTGGTCGTTAAGTCCCACGGAGGATGAATTGGTGTTAAACAACTTGATGATAGAATGATCACTAAGGATAGTGATCAGTAAGGTTATCGATGGAAAATTACCTAAAGAAAAGATTAACAAATTACAGCGACTTAAATGCAAATTAAGAAAATTAAAAAGATAAAATATATTAAATAAACGCTATCACTATTTTTAAAGTGATGAACGTTTAAAACCTAAAACGTACGTTTAAATAAAATTACGTAAACGTACAAAATAAAACGTGAGTTTTAAGAAATAAAATGCCTACAAATATGAAAATGACATTTTTACAATCCTAATAATAAAATAAAATTATTAGAAAAAGAAAATTATTTTTACAACTATTTATTTATTTATTATTAATTAAAAACTATTTATTAAATATTTAAAATGCACTAAAATACAAGAAAATACAAAATTAACCTAGAAAAATAAAATTAAAACTTAGAAAAATCTAAAATATGATAAAACTTATTTTAAAACTGAAAATATATTTTTTAGACTTATTATGTATTTATTATTAATTTAATACTATTTAAAACTAATTAAAATGCTAAAAATACTATTTAAACCAAGAAAATTATGGAAAAATACTTTTATGACTTTTATATTTATCTTAATCTATAAAATTGAAAACATATTTTTTAAGCTTTTTCGATTTATTAGTATTAAAAGCTATTTAAAAAGACTTAAAAACTAATTTAAATTAAGAAAAATAGAAAACAGTGTAGGAAAAATATGAAAAATTCAGGAAAATACTAAAATATTATTCTAAGTTTATAAAAATATAAAACATATGCTTATGTGGAGGAAAAAAAGCAAGCTACGTGGATTAGCTTATAAATAAGCACTTCAAAATAAACAATAAGCCACAAATGAGTACCGGTGAACACTTAAGCTAAATCTTGCTATATTAAACCTATCTTAACCATTTAATAGTACTTTAGATCACTAAAGAAGCTTAAGTTGGTTTTGAGCTTATTGGCTTATTTAAGCAAAACAATGATTAGGGGCACCTTTGTTATGCATAAGCTACACAAGTAAGCTAAATGGAAAACAGATAAAGGGACTTAAAATAGACACGGCTAACTATACAAGGACCAAAATCAGCTGCTCACAAGCTTCAATGAAGCTTGTGCAAGAAGCTGCAGATGTGCTGGCACACGTTGAATCTTGAGTGTGTGGAGCATATCATACTGCCAATGGAGCCGATTTTTAGCTTATAGACATATGATAAAGGAAAACAATTATGAGATTGTCAAACTAGACCGGTGATCTTGCAAATTTCCAAATCTCATTGAATTTGATCCGAATTGAACACATGAGACATTAACAAAGTTTTGCAAAACACGCTTTCCAAATTTTGACTTTTGAAAATGTAAATGGAAATTTGACTTTCTTGAACTTTGGTTTGATTTTATGGATTGAACATGTTTTAATAAGCTATGATAAGATGATTTTCACTAAAGTATCAAGATATAAGCTCTTGTGATGAGAATTGCATCTCAAAATCCTAACGATGAACCGACAAGGATGGGATTAAGAAAGATTTTGACTTTTGTTGAATAAGTCTTGGTTTTGATTGTTTGTATGAGTTAATATAACCTAATGAGACATGCCACAAACAAAGAACAAAGCTACAAACAAACTTTAACACGTTGTAATTAGCAAAACCAAACACACCTTATAGATCATTTTAGAACTTTTTCAAAGAGAGTCACTGATTAAAACATTGGTATGGATCAGGACCTTGTATTATTACTTAATAAGACTATTTAAGCACTAAACAACAACAATAACATCATTTGAACCGAGAAATTACAATTATGCTAAGAAAACTGTCAAAATGAGATTTTTTACTAACTACCAATTAAGAAGAACAAGTAACTAGTTTTATCACTTATTTTATCTTAACTATAACTAATAAACATTTAAACACAAAGATTTGAGCTGATTAACAATCTACACAGTGATTTACCAAAATAGATCAAAAAGGGCTTACAAGTGGATTCAAGCACAAACTGATGACTTAGGCTCAAAGATCACACCTATTGCTTCCCATGAAGCACTAAACCCACAAGCAAACCAAATACATCCATTGATCAGCAATCATATCCATATCACTATTGAAACTGAAATTTTGACTTTAGTTGACATGGGGTGATTGAGAGTATAATCTTAGTAGAAGCTTATAGAAGCAGTTAATAAGCTATAGGAAAGCTTATAAGAGCTTATGAGAACTTAACAATCTCTGATAACAACATTTAATATAACATGAGATTCTTTTGAAATTTGAAATTTAGCAATAACCGAAAACTTGCATTAAAGTGAAATTGATAACCTACAAAGAGTTATTGTACTTCATGAATACTTAAAGCAGTGCTTGAAAGCTTTAATTTATCTTGAAAGGTAAAATTAACTAATACGACACTACCTAAACTAATTTACACTACTTGGTCTTCCATTGCTTCTCTTCTTCTTTATAGCCTTTTTAGGTTCCCCACATGCTCGAGTTGATCCCACCACCATTGGATCACTGAAACTTATCTAAGCCTTTGATTTCACTTTTGGCGCAAAAGTCTTTAGGCGAGTTTAGTTAATTAATGCATCTTGGACCTTGTGGAGGTGTAGGGAATGGGTAACCACTGTGTTGTGAGTGGAAAGGTGTTGGTGAGTGATAGTGAGCAGGTGTCGGAAGGACCGGACACAGTGGAAAGGTTGAGGATGGTGAGCAGTGGGCGAGGTCATCTGTTTTAAATATTGGGCTTGGGTATTTTGATTTTGGGCGGTGGGTTAAAGGGTTTAGTGTATAAGGTTAGTTTGGTTTAGTAGTAATACAAGCCCAAGGACCAAATATGTAAATTCTGCCAATTTGAAGGACTCAACCTGCCATTATACCAAAGTTATTCCAAGGACCTATTATGCCAAATATGATAAACCAAGGACCATACATGTGATTATTTTCCATTTTTTAAATGTATGAGGACCAAAAATGTCAAGTTTGAAACTTGAGGGACCAAATATGTAATTTTCCAAAAGTTCATTATAAGGATCAATCTTGTCATTTATGAATAGTACAAGGTTAAAATTTGATAATTTTCATTTTTTAAATTAACCAAGGACTATTTTTGACAATTTTCAAAGTTAAAGGACTAAAGTTGTCATTTTGCAATTTTTGAACTTTAAAGGGTTTGTTTTGACAACTTTTGAATCTCATGGACCTTAAATGACTTTTTACAAGTTTTTGAATTACCAGGACTAGATTTGACAACTTTTGTAACTTGGGGACTAAAGCGCCAATTATGCAAACTTGATACGTTTTCATCGATTTTGATGTTTTGCATTTAAAACATATAAAACACTTGTTTGTGATATTTTTATCATTTTGAAGCATTCGAGTGTTTTCGATGTTTTTGCGGTCTAGATAGTATAAAAATGATGAGTATTTAGACACTCATCAATCCCCATTACTAAGATATTGCTAGTCCCTAGCAATGATTTATGAAAATTAATGGATTTTATCTCTTTACCAAAAGCCATTACTTGGAGTAGCCAATTGTTTCATTCAAGTAAGAACCTTGGCTGCTTTGATAACCAAATGATTTTGAGCAAATCATAAGCTTTAAAGCGGTTTGATTTGTCTTTACGAAGCCGTTTATACGGACTAGCCAACTCTTAGATAAAATATCTTTGGTGAGCCGATTACCAATTATGGATTTTCCACTTGCCTTTACCACAAGCCATAACCTTGCGGGCTAGCCAACTCTTCACTTTTTAGGATATGGTGGTGAATACCATACAATTTTGGGCAAATTGCAAGCCATATAAGCGGATTTGATATATCTTTACCAAGAGCCGTTGCTCTGGATTAGCCAATCCTTATGTGGGTTAGACATGGTGGATGATTACCATTTGTTGTGTTTAGTACATAGTACTTCCACTAAATAAATAAATAAAATTTAAAATTTGGCCATTATGGGGAAAAGGGACTAAAAGGTACATTTATGATCAAAATTAAGCGAATTTCCCCACCATAGAAATGAATATTGTCCTCAATATTCAAAGTACTGAGATGTTATGCGAAACTTAGAGCGTAAAAGATAACATTACTAGCTAAGTGTAGAAACACAACAATTATTCTCTTTTAATATTTACAATTTTCATTCATTTTTAAGGTCTATATACAACATGTGGGTATCTTCCCACACTAGGGTGGTACACACGGTGAAAACCCATGTTTAGCTATTGATTTTGATTACAGTCGCTAGCTTGACTTTCCCCGAATTAATTTGTCATGGGGAAGTAAGTGGAAGAGACATCTCCATCGGACTTTCATTCAAGATGTTTGTATAAACATTGAAGTACATGAAAGTTCCACACCGATGAGATATCATGAGAAAGACCGGCTCAAAAATGATAAATGAAAATGCGGGATCAAAAATAGTGTCTTCATTCCTCAAGGAGAAAGAGGAACGAGAAACCACACCATTTGTGAAAATGGAATAAATATGTGCATCACAATGCAATCCCATTCTTCATTGGTGAGGAGCAAATCACCATTTGTTAGATTTTTCGCTTTAGACTTGAAGCTTGTATGGTGATTGGCAACAAAATTCCGGGAGGGAGAGTCGAAATGGTTCTTTAATCAATGATTTTCAAGAAGAGGATGTCTCCTCCTAATCAAAGTAAGTATTGTCAATCCTCATTGGAATTGACTCATCACTAAGAAAAGCATCGATCTCCTTCCAAAGTTATCATCTTCCTCATCCGGAGTGAGAGAAGGAATGGAAGAGTCGAAATGGGACAAGAAATGAGTGGATGATCATTATATAGGAGATTTCCGGTTTCTCCAAGATCGACTTTGAAATCAAAAGATCATCATCACTTTCCGATGAAAGTGGAATGAAGTGAGTGAGTTCATCAAGAACTCCTCAAAAGAGGATCAACATCACAATGTGAAGTGATGCCTCAACATTCTCAATGTCTCCATAAGATTTACAATCATCGCTAAAATCGGAGAAAGTCTCAAATGATCTTTTGAACACTCAAGAGGGTAAGGGATATCACACATATGGTCAAAAGTTCCATGTGACTCTCGGGGATTGGGACAAGGTCCTCGACACTAGACTTTATGAATTAGTCCAATTCCTTTTCGGAACAGTGTCAAGATGCTCGTCCCCATGTTCAAAGAGTGAGTGGGAGCTTGGTGTGATAGCAGTTGTTTGAGAATGAATCTCAAGCTATTGGAATATCCATTGATGAACTTGATGAATCTTTATAAAATTGTAGGATACCAAGTGCATCCTCATCATCACTTGTCATCATGAATAAAGCGAAATTGAGAGCTAGATCAGTTTGCTTTTCTTGTGCAATTAATTCCCTAATAGACTTTTCAAAATACCATTTATTAACAGGATTAACACCAACATCTTTGGATTTGAGTAAGGATTTCATGGTAATGATCAAAGGATCACGTATAGGGTTGTTTGTGATGTAACAAGAACGAATGGGTAAAACACAAACAATATACTAATAACAATTTATAACAGATCATCGATAATGGTAAATATTGTTGTTGTGATTTCCACAGTTTGGAAACTCACTTTGTACATAACAATTCGATAATAGTGAGAATAACATTCACAAGATAAATAAAAACATAATTATATATGAAAAGAAACCGTTGGTTGATAGAATTAATTACTTACCTTTCTATTTCTCTTCTTTCTAGCCATGAGATACGGTTAAGTGTTTTGTTATACAAATCGATCCTTCTTGCGAAAATTCCAATATCACGCCTAGGTCGCCCAAAGAGTACAAAGTGACTCGTATGGTCTTAGCACTTTGGTTTTCATGGAAAACAATTTTAATTTTAGTCGATTCTTAAACCCTAAACTTCAAATATCGCCAATAACTAAACTCCAAAATAAAGTTACCAAATCTTCTATGTTATATTGTTTTCATTGTCGGTTATATCTTTTGGGTCAAGATGCAATTTGGCAAGTTTCCGCCGTAACTTGTTGAATAAAATATTCGGATGTTTTACTTAATCACCTTTTGGGCTATTTTTGTTTACGGGCTATTTTTGTCAAACACTAGCCCAACCAATTTTTGTTAACTGGTGCAAATCTCACCATCACCTCCGACTCGCACCGAATTAACATAGCTAATTAGTCGGTTAAAACCTTTCATCATCTACTTTGGAACCCCGAATGTTTAAACATTGGTGTTTCCCACGATTTGAACCAAAGCTCGATACCATTTATTAACAGGATTAACACCAACATCTTTGGATTTGAGTAAGGATTTCATGGTAATGATCAAAGGATCACGATAGGGTTGTTTGTGATGTAACAAGAACGAATGGGTAAAACACAAACAATATACTAATAACAATTTATAACAGATCATCGATAATGGTAAATATTGTTGTTGTGATTTCCACAGTTGGAAACTCACTTTGTACATAACAATTCGATAATAGTGAGAATAACATTCGAAGATAAATAAAAAATGTAATTATATATGAAAAGAAACCGTTGGTTGATAGAATTAATTACTTACCTTTCTATTTCTCTTCTTTCTAGCCATGAGATACGGTTAAGTGTTTTGTTATACAAATCGATCCTTCTTGCGAAAATTCCAATATCACGCCTAGGTCGCCCAAAGAGTACAAAGGACTCGTATGGTCTTAGCACTTTGGTTTTCATGGAAAACAATTTTAATTTTAGTCGATTCTTAAACCCTAAACTTCAAATATCGCCAATAACTAAACTCCAAAAATAAAGTTACCAAATCTTCTATGTTATATTGTTTTCATTGTCGGTTATATCTTTTTGGTCAGATGCAATTTGGCAAGTTTCCGCCGTAACTTCTTGAATAAAATATTCGGATGTTTTACTGAATCACCTTTTGGGCTATTTTTGTTTACGGGCTATTTTGTCAAACACTAGCCCAACCAATTTTTGTTAACTGGTGCAAATCTCACCATCACCTCCGACTCGGACCGAATTAACATAGCTAATTAGTCGGTTAAAACCTTTCATCATCTACTTTGGAACCCCGAATGTTTAAACATTGGTGTTTCCCACGATTTGAACCAAAGCTCGATACCATTTATTAACAGGATTAACACCAACATCTTTGGATTTGAGTAAGGATTTCATGGTAATGATCAAAGGATCACGTATAGGGTTGTTTGTGATGTAACAAGAACGAATGGGTAAAACACAAACAATATACTAATAACAATTTATAACGATCTCGATAATGGTAAATATTGTTGTTGTGATTTCCACAGTTGGAAACTCACTTTGTACATAACAATTCGATAATAGTGAGAATAACATTCGGAAGATAAATAAAAAATGTAATTATATATGAAAAAAACCGTTGGTTGATAGAATTAATTACTTACCTTTCTATTTCTCTTCTTTCTAGCCATGAGATACGGTTAAGTGTTTTGTTATACAAATCGATCCTTCTTGCGAAAATTCCAATATCACGCCTAGGTCGCCCAAAGAGTACAAAGTGACTCGTATGGTCTTAGCACTTTGGTTTTCATGGAAAACAATTTTAATTTTAGTCGATTCTTAAACCCTAAACTTCAAATATCGCCAATAACTAAACTCCAAAATAAAGTTACCAAATCTTCTATGTTATATTGTTTTCATTGTCGGTTATATCTTTTGGGTCAGATGCAATTTGGCAAGTTTCCGCCGTAACTTCTTGAATAAAATATTCGGATGTTTTACTTAATCACCTTTTGGGCTATTTTTGTTTACGGGCTATTTTTGTCAAACACTAGCCCAACCAATTTTTGTTAACTGGTGCAAATCTCACCATCACCTCCGACTCGCACCGAATTAACATAGCTAATTAGTCGGTTAAAACCTTTCATCATCTACTTTGGAACCATGAATGTTTAAACGTTGGTGTTTCCCACAGATTTGAACCAAAGCTCTGATACCATTTATTAACAGGATTAACACCAACATCTTTGGATTTGAGTAAGGATTTCATGGTAATGATCAAAGGACTGCGTATAGGGTTGTTTGTGATGTAACAGTAACGAATGGGTAAAACACAAACAATATACTAATAACAATTTATAACAGATACTGATAATGGTAAATATTGTTGTTGTGATTTCCACAGGTTGGAAACTCACTTTGTACATAACAATTCGATAATAGTGAGAATAACATTCGAAAGATAAATAAAAATGTAATTATATATGAAAAAAACCGTTGGTTGATAGAATTAATTACTTACCTTTCTATTTCTCTTCTTTCTAGCCATGAGATACGGTTAAGTGTTTTGTTATACAAATCGATCCTTCTTGCGAAAATTCCAATATCACGCCTAGGTCGCCCAAAGAGTACAAAGTGACTCGTATGGTCTTAGCACTTTGGTTTTCATGGAAAACAATTTTAATTTTAGTCGATTCTTAAACCCTAAACTTCAAATATCGCCAATAACTAAACTCCAAAAAAAAGTTACCAAATCTTCTATGTTATATTGTTTTCATTGTCGGTTATATCTTTTTGGGCTGCATGCAATTTGGCAAGTTTCCCGCCGGAACTTGCTGAATAAAATATTCGGATGTTTTACGAATCACCTTTTGGGCTATTTTTGTTTACGGGCTATTTTTGTCAAACACTAGCCCAACCAATTTTTGTTAACTGGTGCAAATCTCACCATCACCTCCGACTCGGACCGAATTAACATAGCTAATTAGTCGGTTAAAACCTTTCATCATCTACTTTGGAACCACGAATGTTTAAACATTGGTGTTTCCCACAGATTTGAACCAAAGCTCTGATACCATTTATTAACAGGATTAACACCAACATCTTTGGATTTGAGTAAGGATTTCATGGTAATGATCAAAGGACTGCGTATAGGGTTGTTTGTGATGTAACAGTAACGAATGGGTAAAACACAAACAATATACTAATAACAATTTATAACAGATACTGATAATGGTAAATATTGTTGTTGTGATTTCCACAGGTTGGAAACTCACTTTGTACATAACAATTCGATAATAGTGAGAATAACATTCAGAAGATAAATAAAAAACAGAATTATATATGAAAAAGAAACTGTTGGTTGATAGAATTAATTACTTACCTTTCTATTTCTCTTCTTTCTAGCCATGAGATACGGTTAAGTGTTTTGTTATACAAATCTGATCCTTCTTGCGAAAATTCCAATATCACGTCTAGGTCGCCCAAAGAGTACAGTGACTCGTATGGTCTTAGCACTTTGGTTTTCATGGAAAACGAATTTTAATTTTTAGTCGATTCTTAAACCCTAAACTTCAAATATCGCCAATAACTAAACTCCAAAAATAAAGTTACCAAATCTTCTATGTTATATTGTTTTCATTGTCGGTTATATCTTTTGGGTCAGATGCAATTTGGCAAGTTTCCGCCGTAACTTGTTGAATAAAATATTCGGATGTTTTACTTAATCACCTTTTGGGCTATTTTTGTTTACGGCTATTTTTGTCAAACACTAGCCCAACCAATTTTTGTTAACTGGTGCAAATCTCACCATCACCTCCGACTCGCACCGAATTAACATAGCTAATTAGTCGGTTAAAACCTTTCATCATCTACTTTGGAACCACGAATGTTTAAACATTGGTGTTTCCCACTGATTTGAACCAAAGCTCGATACCATTTATTAACAGGATTAACACCAACATCTTTGGATTTGAGTAAGGATTTCATGGTAATGATCAAAGGATCACGTATAGGGTTGTTTGTGATGTAACAATGTGAATGGGTAAAACACAAACAATATACTAATAACAATTTATAACAGATCATCGATAATGGTAAATATTGTTGTTGTGATTTCCACAGTTGGAAACTCACTTTGTACATAACAATTCGATAATAGTGAGAATAACATTGAAGATAAATAAAAATGTAATTATATATGAAAAAGAAACTGTTGGTTGATAGAATTAATTACTTACCTTTCTATTTCTCTTCTTTCTAGCCATGAGATACGGTTAAGTGTTTTGTTATACAAATCGATCCTTCTTGCGAAAATTCCAATATCACGCCTAGGTCGCCCAAAGAGTACAAAGACTCGTATGGTCTTAGCACTTTGGTTTTCATGGAAAACAATTTTAATTTTAGTCGATTCCTAAACCCTAAACTTCAAATATCGCCAATAACTAAACTCCAAAAATAAAGTTACCAAATCTTCTATGTTATATTGTTTTCATTGTCGGTTATATCGTTTTGGGCAGCATGCAATTTGGCAAGTTTCCCGCCAGAACTTGCTGAATAAAATATTCGGATGTTTTACGAATCACCTTTTGGGCTATTTTTGTTTACGGGCTATTTTTGTCAAACACTAGCCCAACCAATTTTTTGTTAACTGGGTGCAAATCTCACCATCACCTCCGACTCAGACCGGAATTAACATAGCTAATTAGTCGGTTAAAACCTTTCATCATCTACTTTGGAACCCTGAATGTTTAAACATTGGTGTTTCCCACGGATTTGAACCAAAGCTCTGATACCATTTATTAACAGGATTAACACCAACATCTTTGGATTTGAGTAAGGATTTCATGGTAATGATCAAAGGACTGCGTATAGGGTTGTTTGTGATGTAACAGTAACGAATGGGTAAAACACAAACAATATACTAATAACAATTTATAACAGATACAGATAATGGTAAATATTGTTGTTGTGATTTCACAGGTTGGAAACTCACTTTGTACATAACAATTCGATAATAGTGAGAATAACATTCACAAGATAAATAAAAATGTAATTATATATGAAAAAGCATTGGTTGATAGAATTAATTACTTACCTTTCTATTTCTCTTCTTTCTAGCCATGAGATACGGTTAAGTGTTTTGTTATACAAATCGATCCTTCTTGCGAAAATTCCAATATCACGCCTAGGTCGCCCAAAGAGTACAAAGACTCGTATGGTCTTAGCACTTTGGTTTTCATGGAAAACAATTTTAATTTTAGTCGATTCTTAAACCCTAAACTTCAAATATCGCCAATAACTAAACTCCAAAAATAAAGTTACCAAATCTTCTATGTTATATTGTTTTCATTGTCGGTTATATCTTTTTGGGTCAGATGCAATTTGGCAAGTTTCCGCCGTAACTTCTTCAATAAAATATTCGGATGTTTTACTGAATCACCTTTTGGGCTATTTTTGTTTACGGGCTATTTTTGTCAAACACTAGCCCAACCAATTTTTGTTAACTGGTGCAAATCTCACCATCACCTCCGACTCGGATCGAATTAACATAGCTAATTAGTCGGTTAAAACCTTTCATCATCTACTTTGGAACCACGAATGTTTAAACATTGGTGTTTCCCACGATTTGAACCAAAGCTCGATACCATTTATTAACAGGATTAACACCAACATCTTTGGATTTGAGTAAGGATTTCATGGTAATGATCAAAGGATCACGTATAGGGTTGTTTGTGATGTAACAAGAACGAATGGGTAAAACACAAACAATATACTAATAACAATTTATAACAGATCTCGATAATGGTAAATATTGTTGTTGTGATTTCCACAGTTGGAAACTCACTTTGTACATAACAATTCGATAATAGTGAGAATAACATTCGGAAGATAAATAAAAAATGTAATTATATATGAAAAGAAACCGTTGGTTGATAGAATTAATTACTTACCTTTCTATTTCTCTTCTTTCTAGCCATGAGATACGGTTAAGTGTTTTGTTATACAAATCGATCCTTCTTGCGAAAATTCCAATATCACGCCTAGGTCGCCCAAAGAGTACAAAGGACTCGTATGGTCTTAGCACTTTGGTTTTCATGGAAAACAATTTTAATTTTAGTCGATTCTTAAACCCTAAACTTCAAATATCGCCAATAACTAAACTCCAAAATAAAGTTACCAAATCTTCTATGTTATATTGTTTTCATTGTCGGTTATATCTTTTGGGTCAGATGCAATTTGGCAAGTTTCCCGCCAGAACTTGCTGAATAAAATATTCGGATGTTTTACGAATCACCTTTTGGGCTATTTTTGTTTACGGGCTATTTTTGTCAAACACTAGCCCAACCAATTTTTTGTTAACTGGGTGCAAATCTCACCATCACCTCCGACTCGCACCGAATTAACATAGCTAATTAGTCGGTTAAAACCTTTCATCATCTACTTTGGAACCCTGAATGTTTAAACATTGGTGTTTCCCACGGATTTGAACCAAAGCTCTGATACCATTTATTAACAGGATTAACACCAACATCTTTGGATTTGAGTAAGGATTTCATGGTAATGATCAAAGGATCACGATAGGGTTGTTTGTGATGTAACAGTAATGAATGGGTAAAACACAAACAATATACTAATAACAATTTATAACAGATCCCGATAATGGTAAATATTGTTGTTGTGATTTCCACAGTTGGAAACTCACTTTGTACATAACAATTCGATAATAGTGAGAATAACATTCGGAAGATAAATAAAAAATGTAATTATATATGAAAAGAAACCGTTGGTTGATAGAATTAATTACTTACCTTTCTATTTCTCTTCTTTCTAGCCATGAGATACGGTTAAGTGTTTTGTTATACAAATCGATCCTTCTTGCGAAAATTCCAATATCACGCCTAGGTCGCCCAAAGAGTACAAAGACTCGTATGGTCTTAGCACTTTGGTTTTCATGGAAAACAATTTTAATTTTAGTCGATTCTTAAACCCTAAACTTCAAATATCGCCAATAACTAAACTCCAAAAATAAAGTTACCAAATCTTCTATGTTATATTGTTTTCATTGTCGGTTATATCTTTTGGGTCAGATGCAATTTGGCAAGTTTCCGCCGAACTTCTGTCAATAAAATATTCGGATGTTTTACTGAATCACCTTTTGGGCTATTTTTGTTTACGGGCTATTTTTGTCAAACACTAGCCCAACCAATTTTTGTTAACTGGTGCAAATCTCACCATCACCTCCGACTCGGACCGAATTAACATAGCTAATTAGTCGGTTAAAACCTTTCATCATCTACTTTGGAACCCCGAATGTTTAAACATTGGTGTTTCCCACTGTTTGAACCAAAGCTCGATACCATTTATTAACAGGATTAACACCAACATCTTTGGATTTGAGTAAGGATTTCATGGTAATGATCAAAGGATCACAGATAGGGTTGTTTGTGATGTAACAAGAACGAATGGGTAAAACACAAACAATATACTAATAACAATTTATAACAGATCTCGATAATGGTAAATATTGTTGTTGTGATTTCCACAGTTGGAAACTCACTTTGTACATAACAATTCGATAATAGTGAGAATAACATTCAGAAGATAAATAAAAAAACATAATTATATATGAAAAAGAAACTGTTGGTTGATAGAATTAATTACTTACCTTTCTATTTCTCTTCTTTCTAGCCATGAGATACGGTTAAGTGTTTTGTTATACAAATCTGATCCTTCTTGCGAAAATTCCAATATCACGTCTAGGTCGCCCAAAGAGTACAGTGACTCGTATGGTCTTAGCACTTTGGTTTTCATGGAAAACGAATTTTAATTTTTAGTCGATTCTTAAACCCTAAACTTCAAATATCGCCAATAACTAAACTCCAAAAATAAAGTTACCAAATCTTCTATGTTATATTGTTTTCATTGTCGGTTATATCTTTTTGGTCAGATGCAATTTGGCAAGTTTCCGCCGTAACTTGTTGAATAAAATATTCGGATGTTTTACTGAATCACCTTTTGGGCTATTTTTGTTTACGGGCTATTTTGTCAAACACTAGCCCAACCAATTTTTGTTAACTGGTGCAAATCTCACCATCACCTCCGACTCGCACCGAATTAACATAGCTAATTAGTCGGTTAAAACCTTTCATCATCTACTTTGGAACCCCGAATGTTTAAACATTGGTGTTTCCCACGGATTTGAACCAAAGCTCGATACCATTTATTAACAGGATTAACACCAACATCTTTGGATTTGAGTAAGGATTTCATGGTAATGATCAAAGGATCATGATAGGGTTGTTTGTGATGTAACAAGAATTGAATGGGTAAAACACAAACAATATACTAATAACAATTTATAACAGACATCGATAATGGTAAATATTGTTGTTGTGATTTCCACAGTTGGAAACTCACTTTGTACATAACAATTCGATAATAGTGAGAATAACATTCGTAAGATAAATAAAAACAAAATTATATATGAAAAGAAACTTGGTTGATAGAATTAATTACTTACCTTTCTATTTCTCTTCTTTCTAGCCATGAGATACGGTTAAGTGTTTTGTTATACAAATCGATCCTTCTTGCGAAAATTCCAATATCACGCCTAGGTCGCCCAAAGAGTACAAAGGACTCGTATGGTCTTAGCACTTTGGTTTTCATGGAAAACAATTTTAATTTTAGTCGATTCTTAAACCCTAAACTTCAAATATCGCCAATAACTAAACTCCAAAATAAAGTTACCAAATCTTCTATGTTATATTGTTTTCATTGTCGGTTATATCTTTTTGGTCAAGATGCAATTTGGCAAGTTTCCGCCGAACTTGTTGAATAAAATATTCGGATGTTTTACTTAATCACCTTTTGGGCTATTTTTGTTTACGGCTATTTTGTCAAACACTAGCCCAACCAATTTTTGTTAACTGGTGCAAATCTCACCATCACCTCCGACTCGGGACCGAATTAACATAGCTAATTAGTCGGTTAAAACCTTTCATCATCTACTTTGGAACCCCGAATGTTTAAACATTGGTGTTTCCCACGTTTGAACCAAAGCTCGATACCATTTATTAACAGGATTAACACCAACATCTTTGGATTTGAGTAAGGATTTCATGGTAATGATCAAAGGATCACGTATAGGGTTGTTTGTGATGTAACAATGTGAATGGGTAAAACACAAACAATATACTAATAACAATTTATAACAGATATTGATAATGGTAAATATTGTTGTTGTGATTTCCACAGTTGGAAACTCACTTTGTACATAACAATTCGATAATAGTGAGAATAACATTCGTAAGATAAATAAAAATGTAATTATATATGAAAAAGCCGTTGGTTGATAGAATTAATTACTTACCTTTCTATTTCTCTTCTTTCTAGCCATGAGATACGGTTAAGTGTTTTGTTATACAAATCGATCCTTCTTGCGAAAATTCCAATATCACGCCTAGGTCGCCCAAAGAGTACAAAGTGACTCGTATGGTCTTAGCACTTTGGTTTTCATGGAAAACAATTTTAATTTTAGTCGATTCTTAAACCCTAAACTTCAAATATCGCCAATAACTAAACTCCAAAATAAAGTTACCAAATCTTCTATGTTATATTGTTTTCATTGTCGGTTATATCTTTTTGGTCAGATGCAATTTGGCAAGTTTCCGCCGTAACTTGTCAATAAAATATTCGGATGTTTTACTGAATCACCTTTTGGGCTATTTTTGTTTACGGGCTATTTTTGTCAAACACTAGCCCAACCAATTTTTGTTAACTGGTGCAAATCTCACCATCACCTCCGACTCGCACCGAATTAACATAGCTAATTAGTCGGTTAAAACCTTTCATCATCTACTTTGGAACCCCGAATGTTTAAACATTGGTGTTTCCCACGTTTGAACCAAAGCTCGATACCATTTATTAACAGGATTAACACCAACATCTTTGGATTTGAGTAAGGATTTCATGGTAATGATCAAAGGATCACAGATAGGGTTGTTTGTGATGTAACAAGAACGAATGGGTAAAACACAAACAATATACTAATAACAATTTATAACAGATCTCGATAATGGTAAATATTGTTGTTGTGATTTCCACAGTTGGAAACTCACTTTGTACATAACAATTCGATAATAGTGAGAATAACATTCAAAGATAAATAAAAATGTAATTATATATGAAAAAGAAACCGTTGGTTGATAGAATTAATTACTTACCTTTCTATTTCTCTTCTTTCTAGCCATGAGATACGGTTAAGTGTTTTGTTATACAAATCGATCCTTCTTGCGAAAATTCCAATATCACGCCTAGGTCGCCCAAAGAGTACAAAGACTCGTATGGTCTTAGCACTTTGGTTTTCATGGAAAACAATTTTAATTTTAGTCGATTCTTAAACCCTAAACTTCAAATATCGCCAATAACTAAACTCCAAAAATAAAGTTACCAAATCTTCTATGTTATATTGTTTTCATTGTCGGTTATATCTTTTGGGTCAGATGCAATTTGGCAAGTTTCCGCCGTAACTTGTTGAATAAAATATTCGGATGTTTTACTGAATCACCTTTTGGGCTATTTTTGTTTACGGGCTATTTTTGTCAAACACTAGCCCAACCAATTTTTGTTAACTGGTGCAAATCTCACCATCACCTCCGACTCGCACCGAATTAACATAGCTAATTAGTCGGTTAAAACCTTTCATCATCTACTTTGGAACCCCGAATGTTTAAACATTGGTGTTTCCCACTGATTTGAACCAAAGCTCGATACCATTTATTAACAGGATTAACACCAACATCTTTGGATTTGAGTAAGGATTTCATGGTAATGATCAAAGGATCATATAGGGTTGTTTGTGATGTAACAAGAACGAATGGGTAAAACACAAACAATATACTAATAACAATTTATAACAGATCATCGATAATGGTAAATATTGTTGTTGTGATTTCCACAGTTGGAAACTCACTTTGTACATAACAATTCGATAATAGTGAGAATAACATTCGTAAGATAAATAAAAAATGTAATTATATATGAAAAGAAACTGTTGGTTGATAGAATTAATTACTTACCTTTCTATTTCTCTTCTTTCTAGCCATGAGATACGGTTAAGTGTTTTGTTATACAAATCGATCCTTCTTGCGAAAATTCCAATATCACGCCTAGGTCGCCCAAAGAGTACAAAGGACTCGTATGGTCTTAGCACTTTGGTTTTCATGGAAAACAATTTTAATTTTAGTCGATTCTTAAACCCTAAACTTCAAATATCGCCAATAACTAAACTCCAAAAATAAAGTTACCAAATCTTCTATGTTATATTGTTTTCATTGTCGGTTATATCTTTTGGGTCAGATGCAATTTGGCAAGTTTCCGCCGTAACTTGTTGAATAAAATATTCGGATGTTTTACTGAATCACCTTTTGGGCTATTTTTGTTTACGGGCTATTTTTGTCAAACACTAGCCCAACCAATTTTTGTTAACTGGTGCAAATCTCACCATCACCTCCGACTCGCACCGAATTAACATAGCTAATTAGTCGATTAAAACCTTTCATCATCTACTTTGGAACCCTGAATGTTTAAACATTGGTGTTTCCCACGGATTTGAACCAAAGCTCTGATACCATTTATTAACAGGATTAACACCAACATCTTTGGATTTGAGTAAGGATTTCATGGTAATGATCAAAGGAATGCATATAGGGTTGTTTGTGATGTAACAGTAACGAATGGGTAAAACACAAACAATATACTAATAACAATTTATAACAGATACTGATAATGGTAAATATTGTTGTTGTGATTTCCACAGGTTGGAAACTCACTTTGTACATAACAATTCGATAATAGTGAGAATAACATTCAGAAGATAAATAAAAAATAGAATTATATATGAAAAAGAAACTGTTGGTTGATAGAATTAATTACTTACCTTTCTATTTATCTTCTTTCTAGCCATGAGATACGGTTAAGTGTTTTGTTATACAAATCTGATCCTTCTTGCGAAAATTCCAATATCACGTCTAGGTCGCCCAAAGAGTACAGTGACTCGTATGGTCTTAGCACTTTGGTTTTCATGGAAAACGAATTTTAATTTTAGTCGATTCTTAAACCCTAAACTTCAAATATCGCCAATAACTAAACTCCAAAAATAAAGTTACCAAATCTTCTATGTTATATTGTTTTCATTGTCGGTTATATCTTTTTGGGTCAGATGCAATTTGGCAAGTTTCCGCCGAACTTGTTGAATAAAATATTCGGATGTTTTACTTAATCACCTTTTGGGCTATTTTTTTTTACGGGCTATTTTTGTCAAACACTAGCCCAACCAATTTTTGTTAACTGGTGCAAATCTCACCATCACCTCCGACTCGCACCGAATTAACATAGCTAATTAGTCGGTTAAAACCTTTCATCATCTACTTTGGAACCCCGAATGTTTAAACATTGGTGTTTCCCACTGTTTGAACCAAAGCTCGATACCATTTATTAACAGGATTAACACCAACATCTTTGGATTTGAGTAAGGATTTCATGGTAATGATCAAAGGATCACGATAGGGTTGTTTGTGATGTAACAAGAACGAATGGGTAAAACACAAACAATATACTAATAACAATTTATAACAGATCTCGATAATGGTAAATATTGTTGTTGTGATTTCCACAGTTGGAAACTCACTTTGTACATAACAATTCGATAATAGTGAGAATAACATTCGGAAGATAAATTAAAAACAGAATTATATATGAAAAAGAAACTGTTGGTTGATAGAATTAATTACTTACCTTTCTATTTCTCTTCTTTCTAGCCATGAGATACGGTTAAGTGTTTTGTTATACAAATCGATCCTTCTTGCGAAAATTCCAATATCACGCCTAGGTCGCCCAAAGAGTACAAAGACTCGTATGGTCTTAGCACTTTGGTTTTCATGGAAAACAATTTTAATTTTAGTCGATTCTTAAACCCTAAACTTCAAATATCGCCAATAACTAAACTCCAAAAATAAAGTTACCAAATCTTCTATGTTATATTGTTTTCATTGTCGGTTATATCTTTTTGGTCAGATGCAATTTGGCAAGTTTCCGCCGTAACTTGTCAATAAAATATTCGGATGTTTTACTGAATCACCTTTTGGGCTATTTTTGTTTACGGCTATTTTGTCAAACACTAGCCCAACCAATTTTTGTTAACTGGTGCAAATCTCACCATCACCTCCGACTCGCACCGAATTAACATAGCTAATTAGTCGGTTAAAACCTTTCATCATCTACTTTGGAACCCCGAATGTTTAAACATTGGTGTTTCCCAGATTTGAACCAAAGCTCGATACCATTTATTAACAGGATTAACACCAACATCTTTGGATTTGAGTAAGGATTTCATGGTAATGATCAAAGGATCAAGTAAAAGTAACGATAGGGTTGTTTGTGATGTAACAAGAACAATGAATGGGTAAAACACAAACAATATACTAATAACAATTTATAACAGATATCGATAATGGTAAATATTGTTGTTGTGATTTCCAGTTGGAAACTCACTTGCAGTGTTCACTTCAACATCTTTGACAACGGTGGAATTACAACGAGTGTATCATAATTCAAATGCACCAAGTAAAACCATCTTATCATATCTACAAATCTCTTCTTGAGGACTTCCCAATTCTTGTATAATATACTATCCTTTTTCAACAAGTTCATGAATGAGAGAAATCTCGAGAATGAATTAACCTTGAGAGCGTATAACGTTCCATTGAAACTGAGGAAGTCGTCGTCTATGTAATCTTGGGTTACATCTTTATTCCAATCTAAATCCTCCATTCCTCTAACTAATGAACATTCGCCTCCTGGGTCAATTGCTTCAAAGTACTTATGAAAATACTGATTATGTTCTTGTACCACTTCTTTCGGTCCAACCTTTTCTTTTCCATGTTCACGTGGCACATCCGAATATGTTTCCTCATCATAATACATATGGTATATGCTACATCTAGCATCTTTAATTTTCACAGAAAATCCTTACTTCTCTAACAATTCTAGACTAAGGATATTATGCGAAACTTCGGGAGTATATTGTATTTGTCTCACAACTAAATTACCCAACTCTGTTTTGATAGTGGTAGTGCCAATTCCATACGAAAATATGAATTTTCAATCATGTTCATCTTTGCCTACTAACTTAAACTTATAATTCACATCATCAAACATGATTCTCCTAGGGCACATATGAAATTTGTAATGCTTACTTACGTACCAAATGTCGTTCCAACCATCTTCATCGGTTCCATTCAAGGTGTAGTCGCCATATATGTAAACCTTTTCGGGATACATTCTTTCTTGATCAATTATTTGGTTCGTTAGGGCAGCCTCTTGTTCCAATTCAACGCCAGCCAATTTCTTTCTTCGTTCACACGCCCAAAAAGGGTGTCCCTTTTCTTGACATATATAACACTTCGCGTTTTTTGCCTTTTTCTTTGCAACAGTTTTCTGCTTCTTCACGATCATACGGTCTGCTTTAGTCTTGGTGTTGAATGCTTCATTATCGAGGACTGTTTGAACCAGTAGTTGCTTTCCTTTTGGCGAAATCGACTTCTTCTTTCTCATGTTCCATTGAAACATGCGCTTGGGTGTTTCCCTCAATAGGTATCGCCCACTTTGGAACCTTGAATGTTTAAACGTTGGTGTTTCCTATGGATTTGAACCAAAGCTCTGATACCTTTTATTAACAGGATTAACACCAACATCTTTGGATTTAAGTAAGGATTTCATGGTAATGATCAAAGGATTGCGTATAGGGTTGTTTGTGATGTAACAGTAACGAATGGGTAAAACACAAACAATATACTAATAACAATTTATAACAGATACTGATAATGGTAAATATTGTTGTTGTGATTTCCAAAGGTTGGAAACTCACGTTATATAGGAATTGAAACGGTACAATGATATTTCTCCAAACGTTGTAATGGTTGGGAGAATAACAGTTTTCCTATATCTGACATTTTGAATGGGCCTGTTTGGGTTACTTAGTTTCGACCCATATGCAGACATGTTTTGACCCAATCACAAATACAGAAAATTACATAAACTAAAGTCTTAAAAGTATAATACTGTAAATACTAAACGTTTTTATCTAAAGACATTATAAGGGCTAACATGCGTTTCTTAGAAACCATTACAGAATAAGGATATTTCTATGAATTGAAACCGATAAACAGATCTGACCCAGTTATTATTGGAACATTTTTATTATTGGATACTTTTTATCTCATTCTTGGATTTATGGTTTTACAATTGTTAATGTAAGTGTTCGGCTGGATGTTACCTTTTTGCAATACTTGAAATGTTTAATAAATATAAAAGTTGCATCCAAAAATGGTGCTTGGTCCATATACGTAAGGATGGCTTCTTATTTCAGGCCATATGTTCAAGACTCTGGTGCTATTACCAAATGTAAATTTCTGGAGTTAGTACTCATATCATTTAGAAGAGAGTAAAAGTGCATAAGTATGTATGAGAAAGGGTGAATATACCATAAGTAATCACATTCATCCGCTTCGGTGCTGGTAGAAGTACTAGCACACACTTCACGCTGCTTGATGTAAATTTTGAGTCATATAATGACCAAATAACCGAGAAATTGCTTTTTGAAGGCTTCATCTACCATCTTCTTCCCGCAATGTATTACAATACAAAACCGTTATTCTTAACTGTTGACTTATCCTCTAGTTTGCTTTAT
Organism: Chrysanthemum lavandulifolium; assembly: GCA_022545495.1. Lineage (NCBI taxonomy): Eukaryota > Viridiplantae > Streptophyta > Magnoliopsida > Asterales > Asteraceae > Chrysanthemum > Chrysanthemum lavandulifolium. The sequence continues at coordinate 255,612,698 of CM040243.1, read as the reverse complement.
ATATTAAGCTTCTTCTAAATCTATATAGTTCACGTGTGAATTGTGACAAGAAAAGATAGCTACAGATATAGCTATGAGCATGATAATGTGTACGTTAATTATAGACTTACATCCATTGTTGTTGGATCGAATACTCTTCTTTCAGAAAATCTGTGGAATAACAAATTAGTAGATTAGCATAAGGAAGGGCCAAAAGTAATAAGACAACTCAATTAGCGCTCATATTTTTGTAATTTTGACCAATGTGGCGGAGAATAGATAGTCCATGAACTACTAGATTGGCGCTAGACCAATTCAACCAAATTCAATGGCTTTTGAAAGTTACAATCTTTACTCTTCTAATTTTGTACTTAATTTGATGACTAGGTGGATTTGTCGCTTTAGTTTGATTCATCGGTGATGCAAGTGTTCAAATTAAAGTAAACTCACATTTGTTTCTTGGTTAGATCTCGAATAGTAGGATCCTTTAGCCGTTGTTGTTTCTTCGCAACGGTGGCGCCTTCCACCCATCGTCAATTTTAAAGAGCAATCATTCCCTCAATAATACCATCCATGATCCCACCATCACCGCACACGAATTGTAAATGCCGGACAAAATTATATTCCCGCAGGTGGAGTCACTTAAGTTTGCATCAATGATGAGGAGAATTGGGTATGCATAACACGTATCGCATCAGTTTATTTTGCTGTGCTTAACCTCAGTTGTTCGGTTTCAAAGAGCATTGCCTTGTAATCATCTACTTCAAGAGGAGAATGACCATAATCAAAATTTTGCCATAATAAGCCATTACTCTTCCAAAGAACTTTTGTTTCTGGAAGTTGCAACAAATACTACTTCCGTGAGTCGCGTCTACTACATACTTTAATGCAATGTAATACAACTTTAAAAAGCCATCTCTACCTTTTAAAGTATAAGAACACGAACCGCCATTGGGTCTCTTGGCAAAATAATCGAGAAGTTTATAACCGCAGAGTCATTGCAAACTTCAAACGCATCATGGAATTGTTCGGTGTACCTCTTCTATAATAAGAATAATATTCACTCTTAGTATTCATGTCAACCACTTTATCGGTGGTAACATAGAGATTCACAAATGATCTTAACGGAGGTAGAGAATGGAATTGAACAAGAATGACATGTGGGAGATAAACATCCCGCTTTGGCGCCATGGATCATTGAATTAACGGTTGAATACATTGAAAGTAGGTGATGTCGGATCCGAGAGAAACAAGTCGCTCAGATACTCCCAAACAAATGATGACCGCAATTTCACCGACTTCATCAGAGGGTGGCCTTTTGTAGGATCATATGATTCATATGTATAGAGCTCAAAGCGAATGTGGTATACGCAAGGGAAGCGTTTGCATCAACATTGTTATAGCTAAGAAAAACTTACACAAAGACAAACCGAAACTTGGCAACTCCACAGAATGATGGAATCCTGTCGTGAACAAAAACCAATATGCAATACAAAATTACAAGTGTAAAAGAAACAATATGTATATAACATTGTGTTTTGAACGACTCAAAATTATAGTAAACTCACAGTTGTCCCTCCGTTAGATCTGAAAAGTAGCATCTTTCATCCTGTTTTGGCACCTTTAATCTGCTAGATTCAATTAAAATAATATTAACTTGGAGCTTAAATAATACTAGAAATTACATATGAAAAAATAAGCTATTGATTGATAGAATTAATAACTTACTTTGATGCTTCTCTTTTTTGTTGGGCATGTTCTATTGATGAGATACGTTGCTGTGTTTTGTTATACAAATCTGATCGTCTTGGTTTTTGCAATAATATCAATATGTATTTTAGGTTGTCCAAAGAGTACTGTGCCCCTGATGGTATTTTCTTCCGTAATGGTATTCTCTTAGGGTTCTTCAACTCACTTTGTACATAACAATTCGATAATAGTGAGAATAACATTCAGAAGATAAATAAAAAATGTAATTATATATGAAAAGGAAACCGTTGGTTGATAGAATTAATTACTTACCTTCTATTTCTCTTCTTTCTAGCCATGAGATACGGTTAAGTGTTTTGTTATACAAATCGATCCTTCTTGCGAAAATTCCAATATCACGCCTAGGTCGCCCAAAGAGTACAAAGGACTGTATGGTCTTAGCACTTTGGTTTTCATGGAAAACGAATTTTAATTTTTAGTCGATTCTTAAACCCTAAACTTCAAATATCGCCAATAACTAAACTCCAAAAATAAAGTTACCAAATCTTCTATGTTATATTGTTTTCATTGTCGGTTATATCGTTTTGGGCTGCATGCAATTTGGCAAGTTTCCCGCCAGAACTTGCTGAATAAAATATTCGGATGTTTTACAAATCACCTTTTGGGCTATTTTTGTTTACTGCTATTTTGTCAAACACTAGCCCAACCAATTTTTGTTAACTGGTGCAAATCTCACCATCACCTCGACTCGCATCGAATTAACATAGCTAATTAGTCGGTTAAAACCTTTCATCATCTACTTTATCTAGCGGTTTCCACAAACATACACCGGACGCCAGATGATTGCGCTGGAACATCTACTATGACGGTGATGTGGTGATGTGTTGACTTCTCGGTTGATTGATTCGTAGCAAACACGTAAGTTGGAGGGCAAACAACCGGATGGCATAGTTTAAATTGTTTCTATACAACTGCGTTATTTACAGGATTAACACCAACATCTTTGGATTTGAGTAAGGATTTCATGGTAATGATCAAAGGACTGCGTATAGGGTTGTTTGTGATGTAACAGTAACGAATGGGTAAAACACAAACAATATACTAATAACAATTTATAACAGATACTGATAATGGTAAATATTGTTGTTGTGATTTCCACAGGTTGGAAACTCACATTATATAGGAATTGAAACGGTACAATGATATTTCTCCAAACGTTGTGATGGTTGGGAGAATAACCATTTTCCTATATCTGACATTTTGAATGGGCCTGTTTGGGTTACTTAGTTTCGACCCATATGCAGACATGTTTGGACCCAATCACAAATACATAAAATTACATAAACTAAAGTCTTAAAAGTATAATACTGTAAATATTAAACGTTTTGATCTAAAGACATTATAAGGGCTAACAATTTCCCCCCTAATGTTTTAGACTCAAACTTCTTGAACTCCTGCTTGTTGCGTCTTCAAGTAATGATCTGGAAATCATTACTTCCTCCACTGCTTTCATCATGATCTTCATTATCTTCAACATTTTCTTCAAGCCTCACACCGAAATAGTCTCGACTGGATTCTATTGCTCCATCCTTCACCCTCTTGTCTTTCTGGTCTTGCCGGTCCATGGCCAAGTCAACTTTGCTTGCAACTCCTACATTCTTTGACGTTTCACCCCAAGGCACACTAGCGGTTTCATGGTAGACTACAACTAGATCCAAATACTTTTTGTAACAACTCTTGATCGCTTCTCCATCTTCGATATCTAGGCCTTGTAACTGGGCTATGGTTCCCCATTTATCACTCATGGTGACGGGAAAATAGCCGCCCAAACTTTCAACACTTTTCAACAAACATAGCAGGTTCACTTCAACATCTTTGACAACGGGTGGAATTACAACGAGTGTATCATAATTCAAATGCACCAAGTAAAACCATCTTATCATATCTACAAATCTCTTCTTGAGGACTTCCCAATTCTTGTATAATATACTATCCTTTTTCAACAAGTTCATGAATGAGAGAAATCTCGAGAATGAATTAACCTTGAGAGCGTATAACGTTCCATTGAAACTGAGGAAGTCGTCGTCTATGTAAGCTTGGGTTACATCTTTATTCCAATCTAAATCCTCCATTCCTCTAACTAATAAACATTCGTCTCCTGGGTCAATTGCTTCAAAGTACTTCAAAACACGATTATGTTCTTGTACCACTTCTTTCGGTCCAACCTTTTCTTTTCCATGTTCACGTGGCACATCCGAATCTGCTTCCTCATCATAATACATATGGTATATGCTACATCTAGCATCCTTAATTTTCACGTAAAATCCTTGCTTCTCTAACAATTCTAGACTAAGGATATTATGCTAAACTTCGGAGTATATTGTATTTGTCTCACAACCAAATTACCCAACTTTGTTTTGATAGTGGTAGTGCCAATTCCATACGAAAATATGAATTTGCAATCATGTTCATCTTTGCCTACTAACTTAAACTTATAATTCACATCATCAAACATCATTCTCCTAGGGCACATATGAAATTTGTAATGCTTACTTACGTACCAAATGTTGTTCTAACCATCTTCATCGGTTCCATTCAAGGTGTAGTCGCCATATATGTAAACCTTTTCGGGATACATTCTTTCTTGATCAATTATTTGGTTCGTTAGGGCAGCCTCTTGTTCCAATTCAACGCCAGCCAATTTCTTTCTTCGTTCACACGCCAAAAAGGGGTGTCCCTTTTCTCGACTTATATAACACTTCGCGTTTTTTGCCTTTTTCTTTGCAACAGTTTTCTACTTCTTCACGATCATACGGTCTGCTTTAGTCTTGGTGTTGAATGCTTCATTATCGAGGACTGTTTGAACCAGTAGTTGCTTTCCTTTTGGCGAAATCGACTTCTTCTTTCTCATGTTCCATTGAAACATGCGCTTGGGTGTTTCCCTCAATAGGTATCGCCCACTTTGGAACCCTGAATGTTTAAACGTTGGTGTTTCCCACGGATTTGAACCAAAGCTCTGATACCATTTATTAACAGGATTAACACCAACATCTTTGATTTGAGTAAGGATTTCATGGTAATGATCAAAGGATCATGTATAGGGTTGTTTGTGATGTAACAAGAACGAATGGGTAAAACACAAACAATATACTAATAACAATTTATAATGATATCGATAATGGTAAATATTTTTGTTGTGATTTCCATAGGTTGGAAACTCACGTTATATAGGAGTTGAAACGGTACAATGATATTTCTCCAAACGTTGTGATGGTTGGGAGAATAACTGTTTTCCTATATCTGACATTTTGTATGGGCCTGTTTGGGTTACCTAGTTTCGACCCATATGCAGACATGTTTTGACCCAATCACAAATACAGAAAATTACATAAACTAAAGTCTTAAAAGTAAAATATTGGAAATACTAAACGTTTTGATCTAAAGACATTATAAGGGCTAACATGCGTTTCTTAGAAACCATTACAGAATAAGGATATTTCTATGAATTGAAACCGATAAACAGATCTGACCCAGTTATTATTGAAACATTTTTATTATTGGATACTTTTTATCTCATTCTTGGATTTATGGTTTCACAATTGTTAATGTAAGTGTTCGGCTGGATGTTACCTTTTTGCAATACTTGAAATGTTTAATAAATATAAAAGTTGCATCCAAAAATGGTGCTTGGTTTTGCTTATGTATCTGCAGACCCGAGGCTTGTAGGTGTCGATACAATTCTGTGAATTTCAGTAGTTTATTGCCAGCTGCACCTTGGCGGGGTGATCACAACCAGGTAAAAATCATATTAAACAACTTATTAGAATGAAATTATAATAATGACAATAAAGGCCATACATGTGTTAGAGGTGGTTTATGGGACAATGCTACCTACAGATGTGCAGCGAGCAGTGGAAAGGAGTTTGACAATGGTGCTGCAGAATCGTGTTATGGAAGAGACAAAGTCGAGCAGAATGTGGTGGAAGCCTATGTCTATGACTCAAGAACAAGGTATAATTCTAATTTACTTGCTTTGTTACATCCCAAATATCATGATATATTTGACATTCTGATTCAAAAATATAATTCCATCAGTATAAGACATAAAAAAGATTTTTAGGTTGTTCTAGAAAAATTGCTACTATGCAAAACAAACTCGATTTGGGGGTACTTATCTTCGTGCTGCTAAAAAAGGTTTAGTCAAACCAACCGCCATTGTTGTTGTTGCTCCAACATGGTCTGGTTCTCTTCCTATTGTATTTGGTAGTGATTCCAACACAAAATCAAAGTGCATATCTCCTTACATGGACAAACATCATTAGTGTTGGCAAAATGGTAGGTAGGCAAAAGGATTATTTTTGGTTCAGATTGAAATTGCTCGTGTTTGGTTCGGTTTATCCAAGCTACGTTTTTCAAAAAAAAAACTTTTAAGTAACCAGGGTAACAAATATGATGGGAAACATTGTACATATTTGAGTTCTAATGCATCCAAAATACGCTTTCATTGATGAGTCAAATGGGCAGGTAGGTAATGGGCCAAATATTTATATTTGGTACGGGGTCAGGTTGAACTGATGCACATTTTGTACATTTTTACAAATAATTTGAGTGTCAAATATTGTACTATTTCACTAATGATCTAATTCCTAAATAGAATGATGTACGAGTTTGAATGCATTAAAAATACACTTTGGGCGATTTTCTATTAGTTTCACCCATTCGACCCATTTTCTTCTAACATGAGTAATAGTTTTACTTTTTCACCCGCTAGATGTAAACATCACTGAATCGACCTATTAGTAAGAAATGGGTCATAATAGTCACCTGGACACACCACATCTAAATATATTCAAATTACTGATATTATGTAACAATTTATAGATATTGACTACTTAGAGAGACGTTACGAGCACCGTGAGAATACAACAAAACATGGAACAAACAGAACCAACCAAATAGATGAAAAACACCCCCGCCGCAACGAGGCGGGTTCCCATGATTGTTATACTGATGCGGACAAGATTCAAGGTCGCGCATCATAGTCTGTTGCTTAACTACGGCGTAACCTCGAAGCCATGTTTACGCCGTAACCTATGTTTAAATTTTGGTATTCATAATGTGATGTAATTACGCCGTAATTGATTTATTCAATCACGCCGTAATCAAGTTATGTTTAGTTTATTTTATTTTGGTTTGGTGTCACAGTTACGCCGGAATTGATTTACCCAATTACGCCGTAACTTAGTCGCGTCTGTTTTAGGTTTTTTATTTTAAGTCAGTTCTAGAATCTTTTAGTTAACTTGTTCCCCAAGTTTGGCTTTCCTATAAATATAGGGCTTTGGTTTATTGTTATGTATTCAGAGAATCATTAATAAAATTATCTTTTAGAGTCTTTACTCTTGTTTTGGGTATTATTCCCGCAAGGTACGCCTTGGTTATCTACCTTGGATTAGGGTTTATCTAAATTCGCTTCCGCGTTCTGCGTCAGTTGGCATCAGAGACAGGTTTTTCCTAGTGGTAATTGGTGTAGAAGGTTCTACGTCAACTAAACATCTAGATCTAGTTAGTATCCTGGATGGTAAACGGTGTAGAAGATCATCAAACCCGTACCGTTGGTGGGGTGCGGTCGACCGAAGATATGGATCGTGCGATCAATGATCTCACGACCAAATTCGTGAGTATGTCCACTATGCTAGAAGAACTACGTTTCGTGATCGTAGGTAGGGCATCAATCCACAAGAATCACGAGGGTAGTAAACACAAAGGTCGAAGAATTCGTCCAACCATAGGCGATTTTAAAGGCAATTGTGCAAGCAATCAATCCCCATTCAATAATGGAAAAATTGAAGAATGAGAGGATAGAAAGAGGGATGATCGGGTGTCTACAATCTATTCTATTCGTTCAAGAATTTTTATCAATAATACGGTATGCTCTTTAATTATTGATGGTTGTAGTATTAATAACTTGGTTTCAAGAACATTGGTAGACTTCTTAAAATTATCAATGGAGGTTTGTCCAATTGAGGGTTATTAAGTTTGTAGGGTTCCGGTGTCCATTGGGAAGTTTTATAAAGAAGAGGTACTTTATATTGTGGATGATTTTGATGAGTGTCAAATTTTGTTGGGAAAACCTTTGCAACGTGAGGTAAGGGGTGAGTATAACCTTTAACAAAATATTTACTTTTTCTCATGGGAAGGTAAAAGAATTGCGATGGTGATAACGCTCAAAATGAACATGTTTTTAGTAGCGTTATTGTTGGTTTTGTGTATGATAATCGGCTATATTTACTCATAATTGTTGCAAAAGTGCAAAAGATGCGTATTGTGTATGTGAATGTAGCCAGGTATCACTAAAGATGAATAAATGAAGATTTCATGCACATTTGGAGAATTCCCGAGGAAGGAAGTCAAGTAAGGGAGATCTTGGACTCAATGATTAGAAAGCGTAATGATTTCTAAGTATCTACAGCAAGTAAAGATCAAGTTTCGTCCTGGAAATCATCAGCGAAAACAAAGAAAAAAGCGCAAATCAAGAAAAGTCAACAAAAGTCAAAGTTTGGGGGTACAAGAGGCGCCCAACCGTTCGGTTGGAGCCCGCAACCGATCCGGTTGGGCGAGTGAACAACACGCAACCGATCCGGTTGCCAAGACTGGAGTTACAACTTTTGTTATTTAATGTTGCCTTAACTCCCCATAATCATTGGAGGCTGGTCATTTCCTGTTATTAACTTGTAGAGAACGTTTTTAGACAGATAGTTAAGGTTCTCTAGCTATATAATGAACCTAGACTTAGTAGTCTAGGTGTGACACAACCCAAAGTGTAATAGTTTACACCAAAGCTATTACCAACTCTTATTATTCATCCCAAAAGTTTTGTTACTGTTGTAAAACATCCAGGAGGTTGGAGAGACGAATTCTCATCCATTGTTTGATAATTCGGAGTTATACGGTTAAGCTAGACGATTGGAGGCGTGTGGTTGCTATAATCCACAAATTCTAATTCTTGTAATCCAAAAGCTTAGGTATTCTATGGAACTTGTTATGAATTTCTATTCTCTTGAATTATTTGAATTACTTTGTTACTACTTGTGTTTTGTTATGATTTTCATGGAATAATTCTTGAATATACTTGTGTGTAAGGATGTAGGAAATCATGCTAGTGTTCTTATATGTGATGCATGTATATGATCATGTTTAAATGAGTTTGTTGGAAAACTACTAGTCTTGTTTGATTTGTCAAGAAACATGTTTTAAGAAAAAGGACCTAAAGGATTTCTCTTGTGTTTTATTCCAAAAAGTTAAGTGACAAACTAGTATGGGATATGGTGATTGACATCCACCATGTTTACTTATTGAAACAAGACTAGAAACATTTTCATCACGAAGGTCGAAAGATTCGTAGGAACGAGTTTAATAAGAGCATTTACAAACAAATGGATTTTCTAAAGGATAATCATTAGGATAAGGACCGAAAGGATTACCTATATGTTATTGTTCTTAAAATGATTTTACAAAACATAAACCATGGGTTGGAAATCATTTGCTTATGATTTGTGCATCACATCAAGAGTTTACACCAAGGCTTCATGAACACTTACTATGATTGCCTATAGACTACACACAAGTATATGTTTCTTAATATTGATTTTCACTAAAACTATAATTTTTGGAGAGAGCCTTGACAAAGCTTTCTTGTTACCAATCTTTTAAAAGCAAATTCAAAAGCGAAATCTCTTGGGACGATCTCGACTTACCCACCTTTGCTATCGCGAACGAGTATACTTGCTCGTATGTGTTTATAGTAATAGTCGGATAATTCGTGTTTATAAATTTTTAAAACTTGCATACGGAAAGCACATCAAATGGGTTCATCCAAAGTAAAACCACAAATACCAAAGATCGAGGTTATGGTGGAAGAAGAAATTTTGAAGGATGAAGTTGTTGAAAAATATGTTGAGAAAATTCAAGGCCTTCAAATTTATGACAAACATGATAACAAGATTTCAACTTTGGTGTTGGAAACGAAAAAAGAAGTTGGTGTTTTGAATGCTCGTTGTTAATACAAATAAACCATAAAAACGTTTATTAATATTTAGCGATCTCTTTGTGTTTTGTTGATAACAAATATAATGTTATCATAAGTAAAATTATAAGGATACATGTTATTTTTGTAAAGCATTTACATATAGCCATTTAATACAAATTGTTGTAATAAATAATTTGTTGTAATAGTTTATTAGGATGGGTAAAAACCATAACCCATGGAGCATATCCATAACCCATGGTATTGACCCATATCCATTTGACTAGATGCATTGCATCTATTAGATACATTGTATCTAATGAAATACCCATGGACCAACCCATGACCCATAACCAAAAAACCCATGGGCAAAGAGGAGCGTCCCACGGATCCCTTAAGGGAGGGATCCGTGGAACAGTGGCAAGATTTTGCCTATAAATATAGAGCCATTTCTTCATTTCTCTTCACCCCTCTTCTTACTAATTCTCTCATATATTCTTATACTCTTCTAACAAAAGATCACTTGATCTAGAGAGTTGTTCTTCTTCTTCTATTGTGATTCTCATATAGGTCCTTCTCTAGGCAAGATCACGAGCTTACTACAAGTCATCCAAGCAAGGGTCCTTGATTGATTTGTTCCTCCACAAGATTTCGTAGCAAAGATCTTGTACTTGATATTTCACATATTTGTTGTGTAACAGTAGTGTTGGTTTGGTCCTCCGTGTTACAGACTCGGTATTTAGCTTTGTACCGGAAAAAGGTGTAAGCAACTTTGTGAAGGCTTCTCCGCCAAGTTGAAGGAGTTTGTTGACATAGTGCTTGAACTCTCGAGTAGGTGACTCGGGGAGTGGAGTAGGGCAAGGAAGGTGTCCTGGTAGCCGAACCACTATAAATCGGTTGTGTCATTTCTATCCTTTACTTTACTTACTTGCATTACTCTTAGATCTATACTTTATCTTCATCCATACGATTTCACATAACATCGAATCTAAAGTTTTTATAAACTAACTTAAAATCGGCAAAACTATTCAACCCCCCTTCTAGTTTTCCACAATTGGCATCAAGAGCTAAGTTTATAAAAGTTTTAAAGTGAACCATATTTTAAATACTTTTCGATCACTATGGGTTCTGAAAATTACAAGGAAGGGGAATCCATACAACGACCTCCACTAATTGAAACTAATGGTTTTATATATTGGAAAAATAGATTCGAAACGTATGTGAAGTCTAAAGATATTGATCTTTGGTACATCATTGTTGAAGGCGATTTTGAAGCCACTGCAAAAGATGAAAATGGGATTTTAGTTAACCTGCCTCATGATAAACTCACCGATGAAATTAAGAAAAAGCTTTCCAAAAATAGCAAAAGCAAAATCATCGGTAAAGGTACGATTTCTAACAAATCTCTAACCATTAACGATGTGTGTCACGTAGAAAACCTAAACTTTAACCTCTTAAGTATAGGACAAATATGTGATAAAAAGTGCAACGTACTTTTTAACGAAACTGGTAGTAAGATATTAAAAAACGGCATAACTCTAGAAAGAGGAATTAGGAAACATGGAGTCTATGTCATTAAAATTGGTAATGAACCTAAAGTCCAATCTAGTCACAAAGCTAAAAACATGGTGTCTACAACTAAGTGTCTAGAGTTACTACACATGGATTTATTTGGTCCATCCGCTATCCAAAGTTATGGAGGCAACTACTACACTTTGGTTATAGTGGATGATTACTCTAGGTACACATGGACTAAATTTTTGAAGAATAAAATTGAAACGTTCAATTACTTTGAAATATTAAGTAAGAAAATCCAAAGACAACTAGGAAGTCCTATAGTGTCTATTAGAACGGATCATGGTAGGGAATTCGATAATGAAGTGCAATTTGGAGCCTTTTGTGACGCTAATGGTATTACTCACAACTTCTCGGCTCCTCGCACTCCACAATCGAATGAGGTAGTTGAAAGAAAGAATAGAACCCTACAAGAAATGAGTCGCACCATGCTAAATGAGAAATCCATACCTCAAAAGTTTTGGTGCAATGTCGTTGATACCTCAACATACATACTTAATCGAGTCTTAATTAGACCACTTTTAGGAAAAACTCCATACGAGTTACTTCAAGGCAAAAAGCCTACGTTAGATCACTTTAGAGTCTTTGGTAGCAAATGTTTTCTTCTTAACACTAAAGATTACCTTACAAAATTTGATCCTAAATCAACCTAAGGTATCTTTTTAGGTTACTCTCCTAATAGCAAAGCTTACGTCATATTAAATAAAGAAACAATGAAGGTTGAAGAGTCATTAAACGTAAAATTTGATGAAAGTCCACCCAAACCTACTCCACCTCTTGTCGATGACGAGATTGTCGAAAGTGAAGCTATTGTAATAAAGAAAAAGATAAACAAAGAAGAAGAACCTTTAAATGATGAAATCATAAATATTAAAGAGTACAAAGGTCATAGGAAAGCTAAACGAAAGAACCTTAAGGTCTTAAGTTCAAAACCAAAGTAGCTTGTTTTGTTTTGTCTCAACCATAGAACCTAAGAATACACAAGAAGCCATAAAAGATGAAAGTTGGGTAATGGCTATGCAAGAAGAATGAAATCAATTTGTTTCTAACGATGTTTGGACACTCGTCCCCCCACCTAGTAATCAAACCATAATAGGAACCAAATGGGTATATAAAACAAGTTAGATGCAAACGGTATAGTGTCTAGAAACAAAGCTAGACTCGTTGCCCAAGGGTATAATCAACAAGAAGGAATAGACTTTGATGAGACCTATGCCCCGTGGCTAGATTAGAGTCTATAAGAATACTTCTTGCTTATGCCTCGCTCTAATGATCTTAAGCTTTATCAAATGGATGTCAAAAGTGCTTTTCTAAATAGTTTTATTAATGAAGAAGTATATGTAGCTCAACCTCCAGGCTTCATCGATTTTGAAAAACCTAAACATGTGTATAAGCTAAAGAAAGCTCTTTACGGTCTTAAACAAGCTCCAAAAGCTTGGTATGATAGACTCAATTCATTTTTAATCAAACACAACTACACCATGGGATTATTTGATAACACACTTTTTACTAAGAAAAGAGAGTCACATATAATCATTGTTCAAATATATGTAGATGATATTATATTCGGATCTACTTGTCAAGACATGTGTGATGATTTCTCTAAAATCATGCATGACGAGTTCGAGATGAGTATGATGGGAGAACTTAGTTTCTTTCTTGGTCTACAAATCAAACAAGTAGAAGATGGTACCTTCTTTAATCAATCTAAATACATAAAGGAGATGTTAAATAAATTTGGTTTAGAAGAGTCAAAACCAATTAGAACACCAATGTCATCCGACACTAAACTCACAAAAGATGAAGACGGCGAATCCGTTGATAATAAAAATATCGAGGCATGATTGATGCCTTTCTACCTCACTAGTCGGCCGGATATCATGTTTAGTGTTTGTCTATGTGCTAGGTTTTAAGAAGATCCTAAAACATCACATCTAGAAGCCGTCAAAAGGATATTTAGATACATTAAGGGTACAACTCAATTAGGATTGTGGTATCCTAAGGGTGCGGGGTAGAAACAATTGTATATGCAGATTCGACCATGCGGTGATTATGTTGACCAAAAAGTACAAGTGGGGTATGTACTTTTATGGGATGTTGTTTAACATCTTGGTTCTCAAAAAGCAAACGGCATTGGACATATCAACAACCGGTTTAATATGCTCACGCAAGAAAGCATGCCAACAAGCACTATGGATGAAACAAGCGTTAGTTGACTACGACATTCATCTAAGTGACATAGCCATCCTATGTGACAACAAAGGTGCCATCTACTTAAGCAAGAATCCAGTATTGCATTCTCGCACCAAGCATATAGAGATTCGTCATCACTTCTTAAGAGACAATGTTCAAAAGGGGAACATCTCTATTGAGAAGGTAGCATCCGAAGACAACATAGAGGATGTCCTCACCAAACCGTTGAAGCGGGAACAATTCAATCTACTTCGTCTTGGTCTTGGTCTCATGGAACAATCGTCGTAATTAGCTTTTAAACTCTACAAGGTATCTAAACACTAGCCTTCTTCTTTCTGAGTCTAGGATCTCTATTTAACGCACAACTCACAAGCAATACGGGAATTTTCAAAACCCAAGATAAGTTTTTACTTATAACTCATAGTTTTCTCTTATTTTTCAAGATAAGTACATTTTGCAAACACGTAATTGCATACATATTTTTTTAAAAGAATAAACGTTTATTCACACATAGAAACCTCTTTTCAAAAAAAAATTCTAAAAGGATACCTCTTCCCGTATCACTTTCATAAAAGCCATTTCTCACGTTTAGGACAAATAGCTTTTTCATTATTAATACAAAGTAAAAAAAAAACCCCCGTTTTCATTGCATCTCATGTCTTTTGAATGCTAAAGAGCACACATAACTAATATGTGTTTTCGGGTACATTCATTTAAGCAACAATAAATTAGGAGCACTCGGGTTATCTCACATAATAGTGTGCTTTTCACTTCTAGTTTATTTTTCTTTTCTTTTAGGAGTCGAGATAACCGCAACTCCAAATGGTTTGCATATAGGCACACACTAGGCACAAATGTTTTCAAAAGGAAAATTTTGAGTCGCTCGAATCACCGCACCACGGATCCCAAAGATTAATGTTGGACGGATGCCTCAAGGAAGGATCCGTGGGATCCGTGAGATGGAAGGTAGTTTTATCTTCTATTTTTCTCACTTTGGATGAAAACTTCAATATTTTCATCATTTTTTTTGAGTATATTATTTAATGCTTGTGTTCTCATGATCACATGCCTTAAATTAAATTCAATCATTAGATTTTAATCCACATTTTGGGTCAAGCATTCATTACAATGCATTTTTTTTCTATAAATAGGATTCCCAAAATTCTTGCATATTCATCAAATCTCAAAAACAAACACCACCATGTCATCCAAAAGATCTTCCAACATAGATGAATCACCTATAGCAAACAATCTCTTTCAAGAAATACAAAATTTTGTCCTCCCACCTTCCAAAATACCACAACCAAAATCTAGGAAATCCGCACGGATTAGCATCCGGCCTTGTTGCTTAGCAAAACCATCATCAAATGGGTCATCACCAACCACTCATTCACTACAAGATGCTTCCATTATAGCACCTACTTCATCACCAACAAGAACACCAACTTCATCACCCATCAAATCACCACCTAAGGTCACTCTTTTGGAACTCCTTAAGACTCCAACAAGATCTCAATAAACAAAGCAAAAAGAACTAGTATTTTTGACACCTCCCACTTCTCCAAACACAATTTTCAAAAACCTTGAAACCTCACCACCATTAGCTCTCATTGTGTTACAAGAACATCTAGGTTCTTTTCCACCACCACTTCCGAACATTCCGGACTTTGATCCGCATTTTCCAACTTTTCCACCACAACTTCCGCATCTCACAAATCAAAGTCACCCGGAAAAATTCCGCACTCATTACCCACATCACTTACATTGTGAACATTGCCAATCCACTAGGGATATTGCAATAGAAATTAGGAAAGAAATGCGAGTCATACTTAACCTCATCCTCGATCGCATCAACATCATTACTCATCAAAACCTCCATCCATAATCTTATGCAAGCATGGAGGGAATCATTTTTTATTTTTAGTATTTTTCTTTTGAGTCATTTTTAAAAACAAGTCTTGTTCTTACTTTTACATGCTTGTATGTGGCATAAATACCACTACTTTTTGTTGTTTTACTACAAGGTCTTGTTTACATACCTTGGCTCCCAATCTTGATTCTCGTCAATCACAAGATTATTTATGCATGTTGCTACTAACCCTTTCTTTGTAGGATTATTTTTTATATTTTTTTCTCACTTGACGCCCCAATCTAGGGGGAGCTACCGTCAAGGGGGAGTAAGCGATACATGGACTATTTTTCCACATTTTATTTCTTCGTTGGGGTAACTTTTTGTTTCGACAAAAAGGGGGAGAATAAGTAAAACTTAGGCTTTCAAAATGTACATCTAATCTTAAGTTTTACTCATCATAACATTATGTTTTGTCATCAACAAAAAGGGGGAGATTGTTAATACAAAAAACCATAAAAACATTTATTAATATTTAGCGATCTCTTTGTGTTTTGTTGATAACAAATATAATGTTATCATAAGTAAAATCATAAGGATACATGTTATTTTTGTAAAGCATTTACATATAGCCATTTAATACATATTGTTGTAATAAATCATTTGTTGTAATAGTTTATTAGAATGGGTAAAAACCACAACCCATGGAGCATATCCATAACCCATGGTATTGACCCATATCCATTTGACTAGATGCATTGCATCTATTAGATACATTGTATCTAATGAAATACCCATTGACCAACCAATAACCCATGACCCATGACCTATTAACCAAAAAACCCATGGGCAAAGAGTAGCGTCCCACGGATCCCTGAAGTTACACTAGACGGATCCCTTAAGGGAGGGATCTGTGGAACAGTGGCAAGATTTTGCCTATAAATAGAGAGCCATTTCTTCATTCCTCTTCACCCCTCTTCTTACTAATTCTCTCATATATTCTTACACTCTTCTAACAAAATATCACTTGATCTAGAGAGTTGTTCTTCTTTCTTCTATTGTGATTCTCATATAGGTCATTCTCTAAGGCGAGATCACGAGCTTACTACAAGTCATCCAAGTAAGGGGTCCTTGATTGATTTGTTCCTCCACAAGATTTCTGTAGCAAAGATCTTGTACTTGATATTTCACATATTTGTTGTGTAATAGTAGTGTTGGTTTGGTCCTCCGTGTTACGGACTCGGTATTTAGCTTTGTACCAGAAAAAGGTGTAAGCAACGTTGTGAAGGCTTCTCCGCCAAGTTGAAGGAGTTTGTTGACATAGTGCTTGAACTCTCGAGTAGGTGACTCGAGGAGTGGAGTAGGGCAAGGAAGGTGTCCTTGTAGCCGAACCACTATAAATCGGTTGTGTCATTTCTATCCCTTACTTTACTTACTTGCATTACTCTTAGATCTATACTTTATCTTCATCCATGCGATTTCACATAACATCGAATCTAAAGTTTTTAGAAACTAACTTAAAATCGGCAAAACTATTCAACCCCCCTTCTAGTTTTCCACACTCGTGATGAAGAAGCTGCGGGTTCTAAAATTGATGTTGTGAAGGATCTTGAAGATGAAGCTACAAAGTCCACGGTGGTTAAAGGTAGACAAGTTTGTGATTTTAATCTTGGATTGATTGAGAAAATCGAATTAAAGAAACCGGAAAAATTTTCAATGGGAAACAAAGAAGTTATTTTTGTGGCAATTGGAGATTTTGGGATCGTTGATAAGAGGTATGCAATCCAACACTTAAGTTTAAGGGGTGATCATTGGGAGAGCACTCGAGTTAATATGAAGCGCAAATCTACCCAAGATAAGGTTCGTCGTGAGAAGATGTTCGAGGTAGATGAAGTCGTTGATAGCAAGAACTCGAGGGCGAGTTCTTCTCAAGTGAGGGGGAATGATGCGGACAATATTCAAGGTCGCGCATCGTAGTTTGTTGCTTAACTACGGCGTAACCTCGAAGCCATGTTTACGCCGTAACCTATGTTTAAATTTTGGTATTCATTCTGTGATGTAATTACGCCGTAATTGATTTATTCAATTACGCCGTAATCAAGTTATGTTTAGTTTATTTTGGTTTGGTTTCACAGTTACGCTGTAATTGATTTACCCAATTACGTCGTAACTTAGTCGCGTCTGTTTTAGGTTTTTTATTTTAAGTCGGTTCTAGAATCTTCTAGTTAACTTGTTCCCCAAGTTTGGCTTCCCTATAAATATAGGGCTTGGCTTTATTGTTATGTTTTCAGAGAATCATTAATAAAATCATATTTTAGAGTCTTTACTCTTGTTTTGGATATTATTCCCGCAAGGTACGCCTTGGTTATCACCTTTGGATTAGGGTTTATCTAAATTCGCTTCCGCGTCCTACGTCATATACTTATTTATTTCCTGGCGTAGCAGTGATAAAAAATATGACATGACATTAGTTTTCAACCATGAGATCAAGGTAATATTCAATCTCATTTAATCTTATCTTTATCTCCTTCCTTGAATTTATGGATTGCTATGATACAATTGATTATTGAAACATGTTTTTTTTAACAAAACCGGATAAATATAGTATAAAAATAACACATTTGGTTAAAAGTATACATGTATACCCGAAAATGCCTCAACTCTCCTTTTGTTGCTCTTTCTTTAACTTCGTATTTGCACTCATATAATAATCTCCCTTTCGTATTAAATTCATATTTGCACTCACGATAAATTATTAAATTCAAGGCTTTCATCTATCATTCTATGTAAGCAAGGGCATTTATTTTAATTTCTTATGATTCATGCATATTTATGTGTATATGTTTATTTATATGTTTTACTTTCTTTGATATTTCACGTATGATGTTTTCACCATTTTGTAAAGTATACATGCATTTAATCTGACATATAACAATAATTTCAGGAATGAAAAGAGAGGAGTATGATGACGAAAAAAAGATGGTAACGAGGTAAGACCATATTGTAGTAATTAATCTTATAAAATTTGAGTGTAATACTTCATATCAATCAGTTGTCAATGCGTAATTTATGTTTGTTTGTGTCGTAGGCACGATGGTCAATATGATAGCAGTTACCAAACGAAAAGGCCAAGATTAATCTCAAGGTGTGTTTTGATGTTTACGCAGTTACGATCATAGCAAGGCTTGGGGAGAGATGAAACAAAGAAATAGAAATATACTGAAAATGTATCGTTGGTATGCATTCTTTGTTAGATGTTGCTTTATCATGTTTGATTATGTTATTATATTGTATTCCAAAGTATCATATGGTATTATAATTGTGTATATTGTACTAAAAGTAGAACATATTGTACTAGTACTACCCGAAAATGGTTTAAAGTTTACATCGAATGTTAAGACAAAACTAGAAAATCTTCAAGATGAAATTCCCGCAAGATGAGACTCATTTAATGATGATCCAATGCACCACATGCAATAACGTCTAGTGGCCTGAGAAATACATGCTAAAAATGTCAACAATAATGTTGGTGAGTTCATAGATTTAATTAAATGTAAACTCAAGTGCGGACCACAAGATTTCCTTGTATGACCATTATAACAAATACAATGTCATAAAAAAAGTAACACAAATGCACTAAGCTCGTGACCCCGAAGCCTTAACGTATTCAGTATATATATAAGTATGCCCCTGTAGGTGCTTGCCAAACACCAAAAGTTCTCCAAATGGTATGCGTCCGTTTGACCGGTACCTCCAGTCAAGTAAGCGTTACTTACCCGGACGAGGGTGTCAACACAATAAATCTATTCACAGCATTCATGCTTACAAGTAATTAATGGTTCATGATAAATAGGGACTTAATGGCAAATGTGGTAACTTAGGCAATTTCTTAAATGTTTTATGCACTTGTGTCCATATGTAAAATCAAGCATAGCATTCTCAACTCGAGCATTTCAAAATAAGTATAAACATGTAAAACGGGGCTATGAAACTCACCTCAAGCAATCAAAGTGTTCGGAATAGTATTACGTTGAATAATGACACGGAATCCTAAATGCGACCTAGAATAATAAGTCGTTTCAGAAATAATGCAACATGTACTAAATGCGTATGAGTTTTACAAATATGTATCTCCCTTATACACTTGTAGTGAGGTTTTATAAAGTCATGTAAGTCAAAAGCTTAAGAAAAATAGTCAAAACGCGTTTCTAACACTTAGAAACCCTAAAAATAAGTTGTGTTGATTATTAAGTTTATCCTGACTTCAAATGAACGTATCTACTTTGTTTTAAGCTCGTTTTTCTTTGTTAAACTCTTTAAACGTAGGTGAGTATATCTACTTTCATTTTCAAGGCCTCGATTACGGAAAACTTGTTTTAGGTGTCAATTTATAATAAATCAAATTCGGACCTACTGTTAACATTTTTGCAGAAAATTTATGACTTCGTCAGCCTATATCTCACTCGTTTTCTAAATAAATCTTTTGGTTTAAAAGCCTAAGTTTATTGCTTTTTAGTCTAATTTCGAAAAATGTAAGCCACCTGTCTTGGTTCTTTACCAGTTTTTCTTTAAAATTCAAAATGTACACAGGTGTCAGGTCTGCCAGAATTCAAAAAACATAACCCAAATTCTCGGGGCCGTATCTTCGTTACTTAACTTCACAACTCAATCCAACTTCTTGCGGTTAGGTCTATGTGTCCTCTACAAAAGTTATGTTTACCATTTTTCCTCATCTATAGTATAAAGTGGTCGTTTTTACAAATTACAAGCGGAACTCAGTTTCTGTCGGTTTTGGACAACCGATTTCGTATCATTTATTAAAAAACCAAATCAACTCCAAAAATTATAAAATTCTACGAGGAACTACCTAAGAACTATATCTAAGTGTATGTAAATTGGCTTTGCCCAGAAAAATGTCTAAGATAGTTTTATATATCAAACTACTCGAATGAAAATTTGGACATCAACTAATGTTTTCTGACTTAACTTTAACTCAAATTTCAACACAAACAAGCATATGTAGGTGATATAAAAATGACATGAGATGTTATATAAGTGTAAAAATAAGTATGAAATGGGTATTGGAATTCTTACAAGAAGTTGGTGATGATTTGGATAAACAAATGAACAAGATCAACCCAAGAACACAACTAAACCCTAGCTATAATCTCCAAACCCTAGCTTTTTAATACCAACTCTTTACTAAACTAAAAACCCACTTGTTCTAGCCTCAATACTGTTGAAATATGTGTGAGTAAGTGTGATGAGTTTTGCGTTTGAATGAGTGCTAAAAGAGTGACTAGTTGATGCCTTTTTATAAGTGTAAAAGTGGAAGTTTGAATGCTGAATTCTTGAATCACAAGTTTATGTATGCACAAGTTAGGAAAACAAACAAATCCATGGATCCTTGTGACTATGTTAGGCATGGTTGTAAGACCAAGAAAAATGAGAGGGTTTGACTTCCACATTATGCTTTTTAAGTTAACCATTTTTATGAAGTTGTGATGTTTCAAATTCAAAGTGACATTGTATCCTTTCTCCCTACATTGACCGGCCACTGATCAATGGGGGTGGGGGATTTATTTTGAAATTTGAATGTAACAAGTGTAGTATTATGTATATATCACAAAAGTAGTGGATTGGGTAGGTTATTGCATGCATGCATGAGCTTAAATGCAAAACATAAGCGTTTAAAGTGAAACTTGAATAACTAAATAAAATTGGTTTACCCGATTTAACCTAACTGTTATGCGTAAAAATAAATATTTAAACGTTCAAAGATAGACAAGTAATGACTTGAAAAATACGAGTTGTTACACCTAAATAGTTACTAACAGGTTTAACCGAGCATATTAATGATGATCACAAAAATATACGAAGTACACATGATAGAAAAAGACAAAATTAATAAAACAAATTATTATATTGAATAACAAGTGTTAATTGGATAATCACATGATGTTTCACTTGATTATAAGACAATAAAATGATTGAAAAACCCAAAACAATGATTGTACACTTCGTCTTTAAATCCTAGCTCCCGAGGTGCATGTTAATAATGAGAACCATAGGCTCGTATATAAATCTTGGGGGTCTGACGGCGTCAGCTGTTGATTAGGGTTTTAAGTCGGTTCTGTATGCAGCAGCACAACGACATCAGGGGTATTCTTGGACGGCGTCACGCTCGAGTGTGACGGTGTCTAGATCTTCTTGTGACGATGTCTGGATCATAGTTTACAGGCGTGACAGTGTCTTGATCATATTTTACGAGTGTGACGGCTTAAGGTCTTTTGTGCAAAATATCAAACTCTCTAGAACAGTCGTCCCTCCAGACGGCGTCTGGAGGGTGGGCTTGTAAATGGCCTTATGTTACAAGCGAGGCGGCGTCAAGGATCCATCTGAAGTGTAAAATCTTAATTTCTTCCATCTTTTGGCCGTTTTCGAGTATAACTTGACTTATAAGTCCAGAATTATCAACTACGTGCATTTGTCAAGAACTGGGCAAGCAAACGGGGAAAAACCAACTGAAAACCAAATTAAGAGAGCTATAAATTAAGTACTTTTTAAATTAATATATTTTAGGCCTCACAAACTTTTATGTAGATTTAATTTAAATGGGAGTTGATACTCCCGTCATATTTTTTGATGCAAATACCACAACTATGCATTAAGTGTTGTACTGTAAGTTGTATAACTTGTGTAAAATAGTATTTGCATTAAAAAAATATGTTGAGAGTATCAACTTCCAATTCAAATACATGTTGATATTATGGAAGGTGTTGAAGAGCTTTTGTTGTGGTGGGGGTGGGGTATGTGCAAACCTTTAGCCCTCAACAAACTTTTATGTAGATTCAATTAAAATAAATGATGCTAGCAAAATAAAATACTATGTATTTAGCTTATTACTTAATAGATAAAATTTTTGCGAGTACCAAAATTCAGCCATGTGATGAAACCATTCTAGTACTACCACCTTGTAATTACAAGCGGTAGTTAAAATAGATCATGTTATACGGCTACATACTTTCGCAATATGTAATGATTTATCCGGCTTATTTTTACTATCACGATGTTATAGCATTTTCAGTTCTTTAGTAGTGTTTCGTTTTATACACGTATTGTGCTTTAAGAACAAAGGGAGTGGTCACCACCTCCTCACAATCCACATAAGCTTCAGCTCAATTTTATCTCTCATCTTACTTCTTCTAATTCCTTCACGCATTTCATTCGTTTTGGTCACCTTCCCATCACATTTCATTAATATACCCACTTTATACAAATATATTTCACTAAATTTTATTTATTTATTAGTTTCACGGAGCAAAAAATTGAACGTGTTTTCAATCAAAATCATTATGGTAAAGGCCCATTTTAGCATAAATCGAAACATTGGTTCATTGAGTCTCTCATGGGCCCAATAATTCAGCTAACTCCAAGTCGTTAACCGTAGAAGCCTATTTCTAGCAATTTCAAGTGCCATTGGCCGAAGTCTGCAGCCATTTACGAAACTAAAACATATGACTTTTTAGAGTACTCACTTACAAATTAACTATCAAGTTGGGTTCGAACATGAAAGGTCATGTTCTACGTATTGTGAGAAGTGAAAAAAAAAATGGGCCCTCAATTTTGATTGAAAGAAAAACATGTATCAATTTAACTTGTATATTATTGGTCAACATGATCTATCATGTTAAAAGGCAACTTTAAAGAATCCTAATCAATAGATAATGGTTTAAATTTGAATGAATGGTTAAAAGTTGTCTTTGAGAAGCTTTGTTGACTCAATGAGAAATTTGAACTTGCATTATAGAGATAAAAAAATTGCGGTGATAATTAGGCTAATTCACATTTCTATTGGATATGTTCTTCTAAAGCTGATCTAGAAGACGATGAATATTCTTTTGGGATCAATGATTTTATTTTTAAACCGCAGAGTGTTCACGCACATATCAAATACTACTTAAAACACTCGTATACACAACTTCTTAGTCGATCACCTAAGTACTGCTAGGCTAGACCGAACTACCGTTGTTGGGCTTAAGAAACTCAATTTTAATCCACAATTGGCTGTTAAAACTCACATCATTCATGACTAGTTTGAAAAATCTAAAATACACTCCAAGTTGCAATGTTAGAAATCGTTACTTATATCTCATCGGAGTCGGAATCTTTTACCACCTGATGCTTTCTTTTCTCTTCCAACTCATGTGCCACCTATGAAAAATACAAGTTTAAATGTTAAGAAGCACGAGGTATGGGCGATACTAATAACACCTTATTTGTCTTGCCACCAACACCACCTCATACATATTTCAATAACACACCAATAACTAAAACACCTCCTCATAACACATCAATAATACGTTATTGGCCCCACAAAATACCCCACTAAATATACCCACTCACTCACAATTAAAAAAAAAGAAAAAAAGAAACACACAAAAAAGCCTATGGCGTGAGCCATTTGAGTGGCTCAAACTCCTTTTAACTCAACTATCACATGATGCATGGTACCATACATGGCATGTTATTTGTTGTACTTCTTTCATTTGGCGTATAGATAACATAGCACACCGTGTGCTCTAATGTATGTACTCCGCCACTTGCATTAACAAATTAAATCAGGTATAAATCTTACCTGGACCTTCAGTGTTTCTTCAAGCTCTTTCGCAACAATATCCATGGCAGGTCGTTGTTCTCGATCATCATGCAAGCAACTGTATGCAATTTCTGAGAATTTGGTCATGGAGTATGAGCCCATATGTTCCCTTAGACTAGGATCAACAATCTTGACCCAATTTCCCTTGTTATAGTATTCTTTGACTGAATTTCCAGAGAGGATGAAGCCATCATCATATTCAACGATGCACAACCTTCCACATAAAACTTCGAATAGCACAATGCCAAAAGAATAGACGTCAGATTTTTTGGTCACGACTCCTGAAGTGAAGTATTCCGGTTCACAATACCCATGTGTCCCACAACCATTTGAAACAATGACACTCATACCAAAACCCGTTACGCTTAACTTGGACAATCCAAGGTCAGATATTTTAGCAACCCAATTCTCATCAATCAAAATATTTGAACTTTTGATATCCCTATGGATAATCGTTCGATGCCCTCCAATATGGTTATGGAGGTGATTCAAACCACGAGCTGCATCCGCACAAATTTTTAGTCTTTCTAACCACGTGAGAGTAGTAGAAGTGGCATCGTGATTAGGCTTTATATACCTATCCAAACTTCCACGCTCTGCATACTCATACACAAGAATCTTCTCCTTTCCCTCGTCACAACAACCCACAAGAGAGATGCGGTTCGGATGTTCCTGACCAGAGAGCAACTGAATCTCTGTCAGAAACTCCTTTAAACCTTGTCCGAACTGCCCATTCAACCTCTTAACAGCAACCGTGATATCTTTTCCATTGATTGAGAGTATTCCTTTGTATTACCCATCCATATCCACCTTTTCCGATACACGTTTTGAATTTTTCGGTGGCCACGTCTATCTTTTCAAATGGTATTTTGAGCCGTTCCCAATCTTTCATTGACATTATACCTGTTGGTTTGTTTACAATTAGAAACGGCTTACGAATGTAAACAAATTACAGAGAAATTGGAGCTTAGTCTTTTGTGGTTTGACAATTTTGATTACATACTTCATAAGATAATGATTAAGCTTAACTTTAAAACTTTAATTATGTCATGTAAACTTTTCTTTTATTAAATTTGCCGGTCAAGGTGCAACTAATTAAGCATCATGCATGTTATGTAACAGCTACACCACATGCATTCCAAGTATTTGCATTTTACTAATAATCACAAATTAGTTAAGCATATGATATGACACATACGTAGCTAGAATCGATAAATGTGACGTAGCTAACTTTAAACAATTTCCTTTTTATCATAATATTAAAAGCAAGAGCCGCAGTGGCGGAGCCAGGAAGGAAACCAAGGTGGTTCCCCTTTCTAATTGACAAGACAGAAAAAAAATCGAGCGGAGTTTTTTATTCATAAAATGGACATGCCTATGGGCCGGGTCGGTTTTGTACGATTAACATGCAAAATCGAATATTTAAAAGCTTCTTTATATATACACTATAGTTTTTATCAAGTACAACCAAATAATGTGTTAAAGTTGCATTCGTTTATAAATAGCTTATTGTTTACAAGTTATGAATTATCTGTATTGATTAGTTACTCAAATTTTTAAAATGTATAACTTACATTCCGATGTCAAGAGTTAAAGACATTATATCTTAAAAAATAAAGAAAACTAGTTGTGCACATAAACAATACCCACATGATAATATTCAATTCATAGAGTATATAGATAACTATCTTCACATTGGGAACCATAAAAAAGTCATAACTAAGTACCAACTTTTCTTTTTTCAAGAAAATATACTATAAGTTATATAACTTTAATAGGGGCATTATTAAGACACTGTTTTTTATTATTAAGACCCCCCATTTTTTTTTTTTTTTTTTTTTTTTTTTTTTTTTTATTTTTATAATTTTGTTTATATCAAAAGCCTATAAACCGAAAATGCGAATCAAATATTAAGTTTAATAAGCCAAACGCTTAAACTGCTGTAAATACTGAATGAAACCCAGCAAAACCGCACAGATCTTGAAAAAGTGGGACAGCTTAATATTCCTCGAAAGGTGATGGGCTGGGCATAGCCCCGTCTCAATATGATAACCCCTTTAATATTTACTTCATCTTCCCCAACTTTCTTTCTCCTTCTTCCACCATTTTCATTACTTTCTTTAACTTCATCTAAATTATGTAAGTTCGTACTTTATATTCTCTTCCTTATAACTCAATTTCGTCTCAAGGTGGTTCCTTATATTTTCCTAAGGTAGGTCCAAGAAAAAAAATCACATATAGCTCATAAAGGATCTCAGTTTCTAAGGTGGTTCCCGGGAACCACCTACCTTACACATAGGTCCGCCCCTGGCAAGAGAGCGTTACTAAAGATTTGGGATGGTAAGTTTAGGGGAAGAGAAGAAAGTAAAGGATATAAAATTACATCAAAATGACTTTCTTAATTTGCTTTCTAGATTGCGATGAAATGGAGCGAAAATGATTTTGAAGTCTTTTTATTTTACATACTTCTTATTTTATTTTCAACTCAAGAACACATGATTAAAAATCAATTTTTTTCTCTTTTTTTTCTCTTCATTTTTCTTCTTTTCATTTTATACTCGGAAACAGAGTGTGTTTACCGTAGTTACAGAGTTACCAAAAATTACACATGTTAATACAAAAATTATCATGACTTCATCGATAGGTACAAGGCGACGACAAGAATTCAATTTCTTCATGTATGATTTCAACAATGGCCTCACTCTTGGGCCAAGAATTTGTCCAATTTATCTTTTATCAGTATTTAAACATATAAAAGCTTAACTTACATTCAGCAACTAGCTTCAGAGATGTCGAAGACTATATGAAGATATATTTTACCACACTGATGCGGTAACGAGTAAAGTATCCGAAGTGAAAACAACAATCGAGTTAGCAGATTCAACAAATCTCACATATTGGATATACTATTCACTAAAGTGAAGTAAAGCTACATATAGAAATATTAAATGGACAATATACTCTTCCATGAAATGTTTGACAACTAGCCTAATACAACATGTGACCTTATGTGACAACTCGCAATTTCAGGTTAACATTTATTCATAAACTTGAATGTTTTATGCTCAACAAGTAAACTATAGACTTTACGTATAATCGTTAGGTTATCCCGCCTATAACGAGAACCATCTTCAAATGCAATGTTTTTGTTATGTTGCGATTTTCTTTCTTTATCAGTTTGTTTTATTGGACTTAAAACGGGTTAAACCACTTTAGGACTTTTGCTGCTATTGGTGTTCCACCCACGATTATGGGAAAATGCTTATGCCAAGGATATTACCAGTGAATGCTAAGCAAACTTCATCAGCTTCATAATTGCTTACAATGTGGTTCGGTTTCGGTGAGAGCGACTTTTTCATTAATAAATTGACTTTATTGCTACGGGGGTTTCTTTTACTATGTTACAGAAAGGAAGTAGTCAAGGAAATGTTATAGGTTCAACCCCTTGAGTTTTGAATCAACTTGTACTGAGATGAATGACATATCAACCAAGAAGTCCGTGTTCATCATTGGTGCTACTAACGTGCGTGAGATCATTGATCCTGCACTTTTAATTCTTGGTCATCTTGATCATTATAGAAAGGATTATGTTAGCGTTTTGGAGGCATGGTGGCGATCTTATTTCGTTGTTTTTATATTAATGAGATATCATTGTACATAGCTCCTCTCTATTTCATTATTTATCTTGATATTTTTTTAATTTTATCACTACAATATTTTATATTAATAAGATATTTGCCGTTATTCACTATTTATTGTACATAGTTTCTCTCTATTTCATTATTTATGTTGATTTCTTATGAAGAATTTTGTAGCTTTCAATTGTTGTATAACTGTTGACGTTCATTTATTATTCATTGTTAATGCATTCAATATAAAAATTAGTATGTTTATATCTTATTTTTTGTTAACTTATTTATTTCAACAATATTCATAAGTCATGCCCGCCCATCGGGTGGGCTTTGCCACTAGTGTGTGTGTGTGTGTGTGTGTGTGTGTGTGTGTGTGTGTGTGTGTGTGTGTGTGTGTGTGTGTGTTATTTAAGTTTTCCATAAGTATTAATAAAAATAATTTAGGCTCTCACGTTGTAAATAAGCCCAAAATTAAATGTAAATAAAAGAAAGAAAAGAAGTTTTTTTAGGCCCTCACATTATACATAAGCCCAAAATTTAAGTATGATAAATTTTTTTTAAAGTTTTTTTTTTAATTGTTTTTTCATTAAAGTTTTTTGTTTTTAAGATTTTTTTTAAACAGTTTTTTTTTCTTAAGTTTTTTTTCTTTAATTTTAATTTTTTTTCTGAGTTAAATACATAAATGTCCTTAAGGTTTACCGTGTTTCACATATACAATTTTAGCCCCTCACGTTATGCAAACATATCATGTTAGTCCTTTTTTAACGAACGTTTAAACGTCGTTAGTAAATTGGACATGACCCGTAATTTTTGCATACCACGAGGACATGACCCGTCAAAAAAAACACAAGGACAATATATGCAAGATCCGAAGAAACTTAAGGACCAATTATGTAATTAATTCTTATGATTTTTATAAAAGTGGAGACTGAACAACTACTTTTAAAGCTAAAAGCAAGCTACTAAAAGCTAATACATGTAACACCCTCAAAAATGGTTTGCGTGAAGTAAATGTTCTTGAGGTCTTACTTGATTGATATCACAACACAAAGTATAAACAACAGATTTCCTTAAAAGATTTCATTTATTGGGATAAAATAGACTTTACAACATTGTTTTTGTGCGAAATAAAAGCCCATAAAGAAATTTAAGTGGTCCCAAATGTATATCGTAGCCATCTACATACGCTACGCTAATCCTCAAAAATGGTTTGTGTGACTAATTTTGCAAATGTTTTAGGGACTATTGTTGAAAATGGTTTTAACTTTAGGGTTAGGTTGGTATTTCTTGGTTAAAACATGATCCAAAAATGTAGAGTTTATTCCCCGGCTCTGGCTTTTCACGTTCTTTCCGATCTCGTACCCGTTTTTGTCTGTTTGTCTTTCTTTTTGTCCTTTGCTAATATCCGATACCTGCACATGCACAAACACAAAAACAAACATATATTTGGCTTTTATGGTCAGTTTTTGGTCTTTTTAGTCCGTTTTTGATAAAGAAAAAGTATGTGAATTCACACATACCATATAGCCACCGAGACCCACAAAATAACAGACACGAACACATACTTGGATGGGAAATAAACTAATAAAACGACACCAGAGTCGAAACCAATAACACCGATAGAGGTGTGGCGGCTCCAAGCCATAAGTACCAAATTTTACCTATAACTCGCCCACCCTTTATGCTCAAAAGTGGTTTTTATCATAATTAGATTATAGGGCGAAAGGCTAAAAAATATAACTAATTTGAACCTTTTTACTTTTCTATGTAACAATCTTTATTTTTTTTTTTATTGTATACAAAATTCTTTCAATTTAAATATTATGTATCTTATGACCATTCTAACCCTCTCTATTAATAGGAGTGATTTAAATGAAGGTAAAATAGTCACAAGATATACACAATAGACAAGTTCAAAAGATGATGTATACAATAAAAAAATGAAAGTAGCTCCACAACAAAGAAAAAGAATGAGTTAGTTACATTTCGACATTTGCCCTAGATTATATAAGGCAACAAGTTTTAAAACAAAGGTTCTATAACATAAGTCGAAATCGATATTATTTTTCATAAAAGATATATCAATTATTTTGGAACTTTTGATTTTTACCTTTTACCAAATATAATTAAGTAGATTTATTAGAAGACCTCATTAACCTGTAAAAATTGTTCCAAGAAGGATAATCTAGCATATTTTGAAAATGTTTAGTGGTTTAATTAAGGCTTTGCAATATTAAAAATTAACTTAACAACTATTGTCACAAAATTAATCACCTGCAACAAAATACTTCCCCTCTTGATCTCACATGTACAAAAATCAACTGTATAGAACTAGCTTCTTGTAATAAACAAAAGATATTGCCTAAAGTTTTGACAGTAATGATACTCCGAGTATGCATCTAGCAACTTAAACAAACAACATATCCTAGTTCGCGTTTCGCAGATGACAATGTATGACTCACGTAAACAAAGACAAATCTAACACAGAATAATTAGATGCTTGTGATATTGACATGTCTCTTGATAGCGTGTCCCTTATACTACCTCCCACATAAATTTATTGAGCAAAAAATAAGCCAATCATGTTATATCTTGCATTACGAGTGCTTCAAGCCATTGGATGACCAGAAAATCTCGACTGAATTTGCTGGTGACATGATGAAGCGATGCGAGAATTTGGGCCTTGAAGATTATAGATTTCTGTTACGATCCACAGTGAGCTCTGGCATTGGTGAAGATACTTACGGCCCAAAAAACTTCTTCTCCGAACGTGGAACACATTCTACTCTATGCGATAGTGAGTTTGAAATGGACGAGCTCTATACAAACACGCTAGGTAGACTCTTTAGTCGATCTACCTTTTCTCCACAGGACACCGACATATTGGTTGCACTACAAAACAGAGCATGTTTTTACACATTTAAATCATGATATCTCCACATCTAAGAGTGTGTAAAATTGTAAAGTCCACATTTGGATCTTGTGTGGAGATTTTGTGTGTCACAAAATTTGTCACTCCTAGAACCGTGGATACATTACTTGACTCTTCATACTAAAAAGTGTGGATAAAATCTCTTGTTACACGTTTTAATATGTGGAAAGGCCTTAAGAAGTTCACGCAGGTGAGTGTGGACAATGATAAAAACTCCACACTTTTAAATGTGCACAACCATAAAAACTCCACACTTTCAAATGTGGAAAATTAAAAAAACTCCACACTTTATGGTGTTGACAAACAAAAAGACAGTCGTTTTTTAAAATTTACATATAGTACCCTCTTGCTTTTCAAGTTTTACAATATAATCCCTGTAGTTTTGCTGCAAAGTAGTAAACTGCAAATCGACTAATTCAATGCAATACCATAGATTCAACACAAATAAATCATTGCAATAACAGAGATCCAGTATATGTACAAATTTGACTACAAAAGGTACATCCAACCAAAAAGTCACTAATTCATTGCAATAACATTGTCTTGCATTAACAAACGTAAATGTGAAACAATCGAACTCTTGTTGCTCGCTTCATCAACTTGGAAAACTTCAACAAAGTTGTTCCAATTTAGCTAACTGCATTAAATTTACCTGTTTGACCCATTAAAGATGAAATGTAACCCGAAACATCAAAATCGTCTGTATTACGGATTCAAACATTACAAAAGCAAAAAATATAAGAAAGAAAATAAATATACCTGTTCCTCCTCCAGTTTGACCTGCACCCCTGCATACAGAAACGATAATTTCACAATTAATATCAACCAACGAAGTGGAATGTAAGGAATCATAACCGACACATAGTTTAGAAGTTGGAGTTCTATAAGGAAAGAGTGGAAGTTGACGTCATGAAATCTTCGATAACTTGCATATGTGTCAAACATATGTAATTTCAATAGTTACTTTACTTGATCTGTGCTGCATATATGCCCTCTCAGTTATAACTTTCAATATCTATTTTCATCCACATTATCTACATTTTCATGCTCAATCCAAGTCCAAAATCAAGCATTATATGCCTAATCAAATAAGATCAAAAGAATTAGGTAAATTACCCGGTGGGTTGTTGTCTTGTTGATTAGCAAGTCCAGAGAGAAGAGATTGTAATGTCATCATATGCTGTACAGTAAACACGATAGGGTCAGAAAAATGAGTACTAACATAACAAGAACGTCACGGCATAAGAAAGACACAACACACAAGCTAAAAGGAAATCTCACCATACGGCATATAAAAGAAATAGAAGAACTAAGATGTCAACAACTTCATTTGCAAGTAAATAACATGTTTCAAGCAAATATACATGTTGAGTCTCAAACTAATAAAGCTGCAACACAAATTTTAAGTATTTAAAATTCATACAGCTAATTACAAAACCAACTTCAGTTACACGTCTTGAGCAGTTATAAAAGTTTATTTTCAACTTTTGGACCAATCAACAAATATATATTATGTTCAGGGGTTAACAAATCATGCTCGCATGGTAATAGTTAAGATGTTCTATTAGTATATAGCATTAAATTAGTAAAAAACATAAAAGCATACACATCGATTATCACCCTAAATAGCAGCTAAACCACCAAAGGCAAACAAGAAATACATCATTGGAACATGGGTACAATGTTCAAAATGACAGCAACGGCAAATGTCTATTTCATTTTACAGATTCAGCATATTTTTGGGTACCCATTCATACGGAGGGTTTCATTTGCAAGGGGGCGGAGATGGGGGCCAGAAATTGATTGAGTTAACCAGCTGCCGACAAAATAATAATGTCGTCATTCTACTCCATTCTTTGGTATAATAAAAGAATAGTAAAAGTGTGGGTTGTACAAAGATGGTTAAGCTAATACCAGGAGTCGTCACAAGTTACCAGTTTAGCTATATCACAAGTCCTTATAAAGTAGCAACTGAAGTGCAGAATTTTCACCTTCTTTTGTCTCGACTAATGTAATTTGGTTAGGCAGATGATTATGACAACAATGACATGTGTATTTTCTTAAGGAGTAGACTCATCTATACACATGTGAAATGCATAGTGCATATAACACTTCACCATCGAAGAGAAAGAAAGGGCATATGATAGCTGCCAAAGAGAGCCATGTGATAGTCTTGTAATTGCAATTAATATACGCATGATGATGTACTGATGTAGTAATGAGTATGACTGCATGTATTTGCCTATGATCCAATTTTAAATGTCACACTTCCATCTATCTTACACTTACTTTACAACGATGTTCATCATATTATGTGTCATATATCAAGCACTGAAGTGAGCAAAAAGATACATCGTATATGATTCAAAGTGACAGCAGTAACAGCAACTTCACTCAATGACTTGTCCTACTTTTTCACTTGACATATAAATAAACACTTCCTATGATCTAAAGACCCAGAATAGACACTATTTCAAAGTTGTAAGTTTATAACCACAAAAAAGTACCCTTCCTATGTGTATTTTTTTTAGTAATTTAATGATTTAAAATTGTTCATGTTGTATCCAAGTATTCACTTTTACTAAACCTTCTACAAATAGCCAATTACATGAAGGTGGACTGGAAACCAAATAAAAGCTATCCCATCAAACATTCTATATGAAAACAAACTGAGCATAAACTACATATAGACGGGACTAGAATGCCAGTAAAAAGCTGAATGGAAATCAAAGAGAGATACTAAACTTGTAAATGCATTTGGTATTAGAGTTGCTAAACAATGTACCTGCATGGACTGATGGTCTCTGGAGAAGTTAATTGACGAATGAAGTCAGGATTTTGCATCATCTCTCTTAATTGGGGGTTTGATTCCAACATGTTTCGCATTTGTGGATTGAGGCCGAGCATCTAACCAATGCAATATTATATTTAGTACACAGTCTACAAAATAAGAAATCCAAAATTACAATAGCAAAACCAATACCTGACTCATAAGTTGTGGGTTTGAAAGAAGACTTTGCATCATCTGTGAAATGGCTGGATTTTGCATAAGTTGGCTCATTGAATTGGGATCAGGAGTAGCACCACCCAACAATCCCTCAAGTCCACCTAAGCCACCAGGTCCCCCTAAACCACCTAGTCCACCTAAACCACCAAGTCCCCCTAAACCACCAAGTCCACCTAAGCCACCAACTAGCAGGGCGCTACCACTCCCAGCAGGGTTTGTTGCAGCTCTTTGGTTAGCTCCACCTAAAAACTCACATCAAGTTTATCAATATATACCTATAACTTACTGTAATATACATGAACACTAACAATGATAATGAAGTCGTAAAAATGTTCTATATATCAAAGCTTACCACTGCCAGCAGCC
The DNA here is from genome assembly GCA_022545495.1 of Chrysanthemum lavandulifolium. NCBI lineage: Eukaryota > Viridiplantae > Streptophyta > Magnoliopsida > Asterales > Asteraceae > Chrysanthemum > Chrysanthemum lavandulifolium. Next base: position 255,578,773 of record CM040243.1, on the reverse strand, counting down.
CAAGGATTGGGAAGTGGATTAGTATTTGGAGCGGGAGAGCCAGTAGTTGTGTTAGCACCAGTGGTTGTCGGGTGAGCCGCCTGATCACGGGGTGGACCCCCTTGGGCACCACCTAAAAGAGCTGCAAATGGATTTCATCATTTAATATGGTTAGCTATTTTTCTCAGCAATTTAGCGACGCACATCAATTTCTAAGTTTAAGAGAAGTAAGTCAAGTCCACGCATAACAGAACAGATGGAAAAGGTGTTTAATAAAACTGGAAAAGATTCATGTTTATACATAAGCTAAAGAAATGCCAATAAGCTATTTATTTTTTTGTTTTAGATATCGAAGTCGCAGAGAGGCCCAAGGGGATGATAAGCTAAAATGGATCTGCTAGTTTAGATAGAATACATACCATAAACTTTCTCAAGCTTCTATAACAAATGACCCCTCCCGCGTTGTCACTGGAATAAACCATATGATGCATAAGGGCGTGAGGCATATAGAGAATACATTATAAGAGTGTTGTGAAGGTATAGAATTCTCTCCATGAATTGTCCAGGTTTTGTACCCCGGTAAAAATCCATATTGCAATATGTGGGCATGAGCAGCAAGAACTGCCTTCCGCTTACACAAACAACATTTAAGGCATGGGCATGCAATTATTCCTCTTATACTTCTAGCCTTAGCAAAATCTATAAAATACTGAACTCCATATTTAAACGTCTTACTTCCAATATCAGCTTTGATCCAACTTTTGTCCATTAATTCAACTTACCTAGCCAAGTACATGAATAACGGTATACATATGTGATTTTGAAAAAAAATAATTAACACAAATTGCACAATATTAAGCTAAATCACAAAATCAAAACACAATCCATAATAGTCACATAAGTTGAACAAAAACAATTTGGTCTCAGTTGTTGACATTTCTGTACAACTTACTTAGTAGATCATGTTTGAGTTAAGTTGGTCTCACTTTGATAGAGGTTCTTTCCTATCTTAAAACTAGTTATCAGTCCTAGATAGAGTCAATTTCAAACGTGAAAAATCACAAACAATGCCAGATATGAAAACGTAAAACGTTTCAGTAGACCTCTCACATCTTAATTATGTTTTTGCAAATACAATTAGTTAACACATTCAATTCTAACAGAGTAAAAGTAAAAAAATCAAAGAGACTGAAACAAACACAGGTGTCAAACTAACGTTTACTGTTTTAGACTAAAAGGTACTACAATCAAACAAAACTCGATTACAGCACTAGACCGTAAATATACCAGAGAACATATATAATATTGGTTGATGTTTTATTGTAGTTTATAAGAGTTGTACTAGTAATGTATACCAAATTTTATTTGAATCATCTAAATGTAATACATACCCAACAAGACTACAAATGGTTGTATTTGACTATGGAAACACATAACTTGATGCAACTTATGCATGATGATACTGCTTGCATTTGTTTCCTGTTTAAATATGGAAGCTAAATCCTTGCAAATTATGAATTATAAACATAGTTTTATAACCTGCTTCCAGCAAACAATCCGAAACCACTGAAAATAAGTAAAAGGAAAGAAAAAACAAGTTCAAAGACTCCCAATGCATGTGAAAACATAAAACAAGTTAAACAACAGGCATTGGCTAAATGGTACTTTGCAGCACCTAATTAAGCTTTAAAAACAGTTCTAAAAAACTAATAAATGCAAAACAGGTAAAAATCACCCTATGGACTATTGGAATTCTAGAAATCGGACATAAACCTTAACTAAATAAGCAGATAAAAGCTGATAAATGAGCACTGGGTTGGGCAGATCTCAGTTCAGTCACAACTTATATCTAACACACGCATCTCAAACAATGCAACCGCATAATCGCCTAAGTTTTATGCACATATCTGTACTCTAATAATCATAACAGAAAACCTCTTTTTCAATAAGCACGTAACTCGTCCTCTAATTATCAACTACATTTCATAATAAACAACACGCTGAAACATCTTCTATCAATTAAATCACAATTACGATAAACACGACATAAGCTAACCAAATAAGCTAACCTGATAGCACACCTTACCATTATCGAGCTCACTTTTCTAAATGAGTTAACCTTTAACACCTTCCATCCCGACTAAACTAAAATACTCTATTTCGTTAACAACAATCATAATACGAGAAGCCATAACTTCAGTCACAAAATCAATACCAAAACATGAAATATAACACAAATTGCACAATATTAAGCTAAATCACAAAATCCATAATAGTCACATAAGTCGAACAAATTTTTTTTCTAAAAATGGATTCAACCTAATTAATCACATTAATGATAGGCATAACTGCAGCAACTACGATATACATATAATCAATCACATTCACGACAACATCCTCATATCAAGTATCATGTCGCCTACAATCAGCTCACAATAATTGCGACAAATAAGCTAACCGTCAATAAGCTAACGTCATATCAGTAGCATCGATAAAATTAAGCAAATGAAATTAAGCATCTAACCTTTAAATCGCCGTCAAATAAGCTAACTATCAATAAGCTAACCGTCAACAACCATCAATAAGCTAACCGTCAATAAGCTAACCGTCAACAACCGTCAATAAGCTAATCGTCTAATCCTGCTTATTATCACTAACCGTCGAATCTGATAATAAGCTCACAACCGTCATACTGAAACCCTAAATGAACTACTGTAACGAATTTGGGGATTTTTTTATGAGTTTATGAGGGAGATTGAATTTAAGTACTGAATTTTAAAACTTTCATTGGAAGTTGGAACAGTGATACGAGGGAGAGCTTACCAGTCACCACTCCTCTAAAAGGCTAGCAAAGGCCAAACTTCTAAAAGGCTAGCAAAGGCCAAAGGAGGAGGCTTACGCCACGCCACGCTTACGCCGCCATTCTGACTTTACGCCATATTTTGTATAACTCGATATATATGAATTATGATATGAATATATAAATATTTTCATCTTTCTGTATGCATATGCGCTTATAAACGCAAGCTTCGCTGATGAGCGTGAGACGGTGGCTGCACGGCACACGCCCACGCTCACGCTATTTATAACCTTTCCACTGACATTGAATTTGGGGATTTTTTATGAGTTTAATAAACTTCTATTTATTTAGAATGTGTAAAAATGATTAAGTTGGTTATAATGAAGGACTATACATGTAAGATGGATATAGTAGAAGGATAAAAATTGTAATTTTGAATGAAAGTCCACACTTTCTTTTTTGTGTAATTTTATTTGTTAGTTTTGTTGGGAATTTTTTGGTTTAAACTCATATGACTATGTGTGGACAATTTATTTGCCACATGTGTAAGTGTGAATTATTTTTTATACATTTATAAGTGTGGTAAATTCATAAAAATTTTACACATTTATTCAAGTGTGGAGATAAAAATGTGTACATTTAGCTTTTTTTTTGTAGTGTTGTCAATGTCTCAATGTTGGCTTTAGTTCCGTCACTAACGTCTCGTATCATCAATCTCTACAAAATAAGAGAAGATGTTAAATCATTCGCGGGGATGGGATGTAGTGCGAGTTTGATTTCCATCAATCTTGTACAAAACATGTTCGAAACTTATAGAAACAAAGTCGCTCTTGTATTAACCGCAGAGGCAATCGCGCCAAATTGGTACAATGGCAACAAAAGTCTATGATCCTCACCAATTGTTTGTTTGGATGTGGGGTTGATGCGTTCTTTTAACCAACAAACATGTTAAAATTTAAGTGTTTAGTGCTCAAGGTCATATAGAGTTTTACTATAGAAAACCGCCAAAAATAGCAACACGAGCTCTAACCGAAAATCTAAAGTATAGCACCAAAGATATTGCCATTCACCACAATATGTCGTTACTTTTTGCTAGCATATATCCCAGATTCTTGGTGCTAAATATCCGAATATTGAGGTTACTAAGGAAGTAAATCTAGACTTCAAGTTAAGTGTGGACCATTTTGGTTAAAAGAAGCTTAGCATTAGCTAGGCGACGACGACGCTGGAGCCATCGAGGATGACATTGCAGATTTGGCAACACATATGCAAGTAGCTTGTGGTATGTTTTAGGGTATATGGAAGCAAATAAGAGGTTAAAAAGGAGATCGTGTTTTGATGATCGGGTTTGGGCCGGTTTCAACATAATAAAGCAAAATTATGTTAATTAGTTAAAGAAGTGCAATGCAATATAATCAACTTGGTGATTCTAACGTTGTTGTCGGTGAAATAAGGGGAAAAAGGGGGTTTTGGGAAAAAAAAAAAAAAATTTTTTTTTTTTAAAAAAATTTTTTTAAAAATTAAAGTTTTTTTGGGTTTTTTTGGGGAAAGCCTTTCCCAATTTGGGTTTTAAAACCTTTTGGTTTTGGGGTTTAAAAAATTGGGCCAAAAAAAAATTTAAAAAAAAGGGGGTTAAAAAAAAAAAAATTTAAATTGGGAAAAAAATTTTTTTTAAAAAAAAATTAAGGGTTTAAAAATTTTTTCTTTTGGGGGTAAAAAAAAAAAGGGGAAAAAAAAATTTTAAAAAGGAAAAAAAGGGAAAAAAAAAAAGGTTTAAAATTTTGGAAAAAAAATTTTAAAAAGGGAAAAGGAAAAAAAAAAAAAAAACAAAAAAATTTAATTAAGGAAAAAATTTAAAACCTTTTAAAAAAATTTTTAAAAAGGGAAAAAAAAAAAAAAAGGGGGGTTTGAAAATTTTGGGAAAAAAAAATTTTAAAAAATGGAAAATAAAAAAAAAAAATTTTTTTTTAAAATTTTTTTTTAAAAAAAAAAAAATTAAAAGGGAAAAAGGTTTTGAAAAAAAAGGGTTTTTTTAAAAGTTTTTTAAAAAAAAAAAAATTTTAATGAAAATTTTTTGGGAATTTAAAAAAAAGGAAAAGGGGGGGGAAAAAAAATTTTTTTTAAAAGGGGGGAAAATTAAATTAAAATTTTCCCCCCCCCCAAAAAAAGGGGTTTTTTTGGGGGAAATTAAAAAAATTTTAAAAAATTTGGTTAAAATTTGTTTTTTTCCCAATTTAAAAATTGTTAAAAAATTTTTTAAAAATTTTTTAAAAAAATTTTCCTGGAAAAAAGGGGGAAAAAAAAAAAAAAAAAAATTTTTAAAATTTTTTTTTTTGAATTTAAAAAAAGGAAAGGGAAAAAAATTTTTTAAAGGGGTTTTTTTTTTTAAAAAAAAAAAAAAAGGAAGTTTTAATTTTGGATTAAAAAGGGGGGGGTTTTTTTAAAAAAAGGGGGGAAAAAAATTTTTTTTTAATTTAAAAGGGGTTTTTTCCTTTAAATTGAAAAAAAAAGGGGGGTTTTTTTCCGGGAATTTGGGGGGAAAAAAAGGGAAAAAAGGGGAAAAAATTTTGTTTGGTTTCCCTTTTGGGAAAAAAGGGTTTGGGAATTTAAATTTTTTGGGGTTGGGGTTTTTTTTGGGGAAAATTAAAAAAAAAATTTTTAAAATTTTTTTTTTAAAATGGTTTGGGGGGAAAAAAGTTTTTAAAAAAGGTTTTAATTTTTTTTAATTTTTTTAAAAAAGGGAAAATTTGGATTTTGGAAAATTTTTTTTTTTTTTTTAAAAAATTTTAAGGGAAAAAAGGGAAAAATTGGAAAAGGTTAAAAATTTAAAAATTAATTTTTTTTAAAAAAAAATTTTTAAATTTTTTTTAAAAAAATTTTAAAAAAAATTTTTTAAAACCCAAAAAAATTTTTTAAAAAAAAAAGGAAAAGGGAAAAAAAAAATTTAAAACGGGAAAAAAAATTTTAAAAAGGGGTTTTTTAAAAAAAAAAAATTTTTTTTTTTTTTGGGTTAAAAAAATTTTTTTTTAAAAAATTTTTTTTTTTAAAAAAAGGGGGGGAAAAAAAAAAAATTTTTTTTTTTAAAAAGGGCAAAATTTAAATTTTTTTTTAAAAAAAATTTTTTTTTTTTAAAAAAAATTTTTTTTTTTAAAAAGGGTTTTAAAAAATTTAAGGGGATTTAAAAATTTTTTTTTTCCCGGGTTTAAAAATTTCCAAAATCCCAAAAAAAAAATTTTTTAATTTTTCCCTTTTTGAAGGAATTTGGGAAAAAAGTTTAAAAAAAATTTAAAAAACGGTTTGGGAAAAAAATTTTAAAAAATTTTTTTTTTCCCCGGGGCCCAATTTAAAATTTTTTTTTGGTTTTTAAGGTTTAAAATTTAAACCCCTTTTTTTAAAAAAATTTTTTGGGGAAATTTTAATTTAAAAAATTTGAAAAAAAATTAAAAAAAATTTTTTAAATTTAAATTTTTAAAATAAAATTAATTTTTTTAAAGGGGAAAAAGGGGGGGGGAAAATTTTTTTTTTCCAAAAATTTTTTTTAAAAAAAATTTAGGGGGTTTTAAAAAAAAGGGAAAAGGAAAAATTTTTTTAAATTAAAAAAAAAAAAAAAGAAAAAAGAAAAAATTAAAAAAAAATTGAAAATTTAAAAAAAAATTTTTGGGGAAAAATTTAAAAAAAAAGGGGGGTTAAAATTAAGGGAAAAATTTAAATTTTTTTTTTTAAAAATAAATTTAAAAGGGGAAAAAAAATTTTTAAAAAAAAAAAATTTAAAAATTTAAAATTTTAAAAGGAAAATTTTTTAATTGGGTTTTTTTTAAAAATTTTAAATTAAATTTTTTTTTTTGGATTTTTTAAAAAAAAATTTTAAAATTTTTTTAAAAAAATTTTATTTTTTGGGGGGGGTTTTTGGAAATTTTTAAAAAAGAACCAAAAATGGTTTTAAATTTTGGGGGAAAAATTTTTTTTAAAAGGGTTTTTTTTTTTTTTTTTAAATTTCCCTTTTGGTTTCCCGGAAAAAAATTTTTTGGGAAAGGGTTGGGTTTTTTTTTTTTAAAAAAAAAAAAAAGGTTTGGAAAATTTTTTTTTTAAAAAATTTTTAAAAATTTAAATTTTTAAGGAAAAAATTTTATTTTTTAAAATTTTTTTTATTTTTAAAAAACCCCTTTTTTTGGAATTTAAATGGGGGGAAAAGGGGGGAAAAAAAAGGGGGGGGTTTGGGGGGAAAAAAATTTTTTTAAAAAAAACCAAAAAGGGGGGGGTTTTTTTTAAAAAGGGGGAAAATTTTTTAAAAAAAAGGGGGTTTTAAGTTTTTTTTTAAAAAAAATTTTAAAAAAATTAATTTTTTTTTTGGGGAAAAATTTTTTGGGAAAAAATTTGAAATTTTTAAAATTTAAAAATTTTAAAATTTTTTAAAATTTAAAAAAATTTTTAAAAAAAAAAAAATTTTTAATAAAAAAAATTTTTTTTGGGTTTTAAAAAATTTTTTTTCCAAAGGGAAATTAAAAAGGGAAAACCAAAAAAGAAAAAAGGGTTTTAAAAAAAGGGGTTTTTTAAAAAATTAAAAAGGAATTGGAAAAATTAATTAAATTTATTTTGGGAAAAATTTTAAAAATTTTTAAAAAATTTTTTTAAAAAAAAAAAAAATTTTTTGGGGGGAAAAAAAGGTTTTTTTTTTTGGAAAAAAAAAAAAAAAAGGGGGTAAAAAAATTTTTTTGGAAATTTTAACCCAAAAAATTTTAAAAATTTTAAAAAAAAAAAAAAAAAGGGGGTTTAAAAAATTTTTTCCCCAAAAAAAAAAATTTTTAAAGGGGGAAAAAATTTGGAAAAAAAAAAAAAAAGGTTTTAAATTTTAAAAAATTTTTTTTAAAAAATTTTGACTTTAAAAAAAAATTTTTTAAAATTTTAAAATTTTAAAAAAAAGGGGAAAAAGGGGGCCCCCAACCTTTAAAACCGAAACCCCAAAAAATTTTTTTTTTAAAAAAAAAAAAAAAAACCCCAAAAAAAAAAAAAAAAAAAAAAAAATTTTTAAAAGGGAAATAAAAAATTTTTTAAAAAAAAACCCCCAAAAAAAAAATTTTTAAAAAAAAAAAAATTTTAAAATTTTAAAATTTAAATTTTAAAAAAAAATTTTTTTGGAAAAAATTAAAAAAAACCCCTTAATAAAAAAAAAAAATAAAAATTTTGAAAAAAAAAAAATTTTTTTTTTTTTAAAAAATTTTTAAAAATTTTTCCCCTTTTAAAAATTTTTAAAACCCCCCTTTTTAAATTTTTTAAAGGGATTTGGGGGCCCCCCAAAAATTTGAAATTTTTAAAAAAAAAAGGGGGGGGAAATTTTTTTCCCCTTTTTTTTTTTTTTTTTTTTAAAAAAAAAAAAGGAAAAAGGGGTTTGGATGCAAAGGGGAATTTTAAAGAAAAGGCCCCAAAAAATTTTAAAAAGGGTTTTGGTTTTAAAAAAGGTTCCGGGGATTGGGGGTTTTTGGGCCTTTTTTTTGGTTTTAAATTGGGTTTTTAAAAAAAAAAAAAATTTTTTTTTTTTTTTTTTTTTTAAATTTTTTAAAAATTTTAAAAAAAAAAAAAAAAAAAAAAAAAACAAAAAAATTTTTTTTTTCCCAATTTCCCCCTAACCCCTTAAAAATTTCCCCCAAAAAAAAAAAAAAAAAAAAATAAAAAATTTTTTAAAAAATTTTTAAAATTTTTTTTGGGGTTTTTAAAAAATTTTGGTTTAAAAGGGGTTTTCAATTTTTTTAAAAATTTTAAAATTTTTTAAATTTTTTTTTTAAAAAAATTTTTTTTTTAAATTTTGGTTTTTAAAAATTTTTTTAAATTTTTAAAAATTTCCCGGTTTTTTTTAAAAAAAAACCCCAAAAAAAAAATTTTTTTTGGGGGTTTTAAAATTTTTTTTTTAAAAAAAAAAATTTTGCCAAAAAAAAAAAAAAATTTTTAACCAAAAAAAAAAAAAAAAAAAAAACCAAAAAAATTTTTTCCGGAAAAAGAAAAAAAAAAAAAAAAATTAACAAAAAAAAAAAAAATTTTTAAAATTTAAAAAAAAAAAATTTTTCCCAAACCAAATTTCCCCCCTTTTTTTTTTTCCCCCAAAGAAAAAAAACCCCCAACCTTTTAAAAAAAAAACCCCCCTTTTTGGGCCCCAAAAAAAAAAAACCCCCCTTTTTGCCAAAAAGGGAAAAAAAAAGGTTCCCCCTTTTTTAAAAAATCCCCCAAAATTTCCCCCAAAACCCCTTTTTGGTTGAAAAAAAATTTCCCCCTTTTTCCCCGGTTTCCCGGGGGCCCCCCCCCCCCAAAAACCCCCTTTTTTGGGAAAAATTTTGGGGGGCCCCCCCCAAAAAAAAAAGGGCCCCTTTTAAAAATTGGGGAAAGGGGTTACCTTTTGGGAATTTTTTTGGGAAATTTTTTTTTTAAAAAAAAAAAAAAAAAAAAGGGTTTTTATTTTTAAAAAAATCCAAAGGTTAAGTTTTAAAAATTTTAAAATTTCCCCAATTAAAAAAATTTTAAAAAAATTTTTAAAACCCCCCTTTAAAACCCCCCTTTCCCCCCCCTTTTTTTTTAAAAAAAAAATTTAAATTTCCCAAAAACCTTTTTAAAATTTAAAATTTTTTTTTTTTTTTTTTTTTGGAAAATTTTAAATTTTATTTTTTTTTTAAAAATTTTTAACCAAAAATTTTTTTTTTAAAAATTTTTTTTAAAAAAAATTTTTTTAAAAAGGTTAAAAAAAAAAATTTGGGGGCCCCCCCAAAAAAAAAAAAAAAAAAAAAATTTTAACCAAATTTCCCAAAAAACCCCCCCAAAAAAAAAATTTTAAAAAAAAAAAAATTTAAAAAAAATTTTTAAAATCCCAAAAACCCCCCCAAAAAAATTTAAAAAAAACCCAAAAAAAAAAAAAAAAAATTTTTTGGTTTTTTTAAAATTTTTTTGGGTTAATTTTTTTTTTAAAAAATTTTTTTTTTTTTTTTGTTTTGGAAAAAAATTTTCCCAAAAAAAATTTTTGAAAAATTTTTTAAAAAAACCCCCCCAAAGGGTTTTTGGGCCAAAATTTAATTTAAAATTTAAATTTTTCCAAAAATTTTTTTTTAAAAAAACCCTTTTAAATTTTTTAAAAAAAAATTTTTTAAGCCGGGTTTTTCCCTGGAAAATTTGGAAAGTTTTAAAAAGTTTTTTAAAAATTTTAAAATTTTTTTTTAAAAAGGAAAAAAAAAAAATTTAAAATTTTAAATAAATTTAAAGAAAAAAAAAAGGGGTTTTTTAAAAACCCTTTAAAATTTTAAAATTTGAAAAAACCCCCTTTTAAAATTTTTTGGTTTCCCCCAATTGGGAAAAATTTTTCGGTTTAAATTTTTGGAGGGGAAAAAAAAAAATTTTTTTTTTTTCCCAAAGCTTTAATTAAAATTTTTTAAAATTGGGGTTAAATTTTCCCAAAATTAAAAAAAAAAAAAATTTAAAAAAAAAAAAAAACCCCCCGGGGGAAAAACCGAACCCCCTTTGATTTAAAATTTTTTTAAAAAAAAGGGTTTTTTTAAAAAAAAAAAATTGGCCCCAAAAAAAAAATTTTTTTGGGGGGGGTTTTTTTTGGGTTTTTAAAAAAATTTTTTTTTTTTTAAATTTTTTTTTTTTTGGGGTTTTTTTTTTTTAAAAAAATTTTTTTAAAAATTTTGGGGTTTTTTTTACCAAAAACAAAGGGTTTTTGAAAATTTTTTAAAATTTTTGGGTTTTTTTTTTTTAAATTAAAAATTTTTTTTTTGGGGAAAAAATTAAAAAAATTTTAAAATTTAAAGGAAAATTTAAAAAAAAAAAACCCCCCAAAAAAAATTTAAATTTAAAAAAGGGGTTTTTTAAAAACCAAATTTTAAAAATTTTTTTTAAAACCCAAAAAAAAAAAAACCCCAAAAAAAAAGGGGGGTTTTTTTGGGGGGGAAAAAATTTCAGTTTTAAAAAAAAAGGAAAAAAAAAAACCCAAGGGCCCCCTTTTTAAATAAATTTTTTAAAAAAAAAATTTTTTAAACCAATTTTTGGGGTTTTAAAAAAAATTTTTAATTTTAAAATTTTTTAAAAAAAAAATTTTTAAAAGGGAAAAAAAAAAAAAAAAAAACCAAGGGAAAAGGAAAAAAAAGGGGGGCCCTTGAAAAAAAAAATAAAAAAAAATTTTTTTTTTTTAAATTTTTTTTAAAAAAAAAAAAAATTTTTTTGGGGAAAAATCCCAAAAAAAAAACTTTCCCCTTTTTTTTTTGGGATAAAAAAATTTTTTTTTTTTTTTTAATTTAAAACAATTTAAAAATTTTTAAAAAAATTTTTTTTTAAAAAAAAAAAAATTAAAAAAAAAAAAAATTTTTTTACCAAATTTTCAAATTTTTTTAAAAAAGGGAAAAAAAAACCCAAAAAACCTTTGTTTTAAAAAAAATTTTTTCCCAAAAAAAAAAAAAACCCAAAATTTTAAAAAAATTTTTTCCCCCAAAAAAAACCTTTAAAAAAAATTTTGTTTTGGAAAAAAAATTTTAATTTAAAAAAAAAAAAAAAAAAAAAAAAAAAAAAAAAAAAAAAGGGGGGGTTTTTGGAATTTAAAAAAGGGGTTTTTTTGAAAATTTTAAAAAAAAAAAAATTTTAAAAAAAATTTTTTTTAAAAAAAGGTTTGGGGTTTTTTTTTAAATTTTTTTTCCCCAAAAAATTTTTTTTCTAATTTTTTTTTTTTTTTTTTTTTAAAATTTTTCGGGAAACCCCTTTTTTTAAAATTTTTAAATAAATTTTTAAAATTTTAAATTTTTTTAAAAAAAAAAATTTTTTTTTAAAATTTTTAAAAAAATTTTAAAAAAAAAAATTTAAAAAAAAAAAAAAAAAAAAAAAAAAATTTTTTTAAAAAAAGGCAAAAAAAGCCCTTTTAAAAAATTTTTTTTTTTGGGGTTGGCCCTAAAAAAACCCAAAAATTCCCAAAAAAAATTTTTTTTTTTCCCCGGGTTTTTTTTTTAAAAAATTTTTTTTTTAATTTTTTTTTTTTTTTTTTTTTTTTTTTTTTTTAAATTTTTGGGGGTTTTGGGTTTTTTTTTAAATTTGGGGGGGTTTTTTTTAAAAAAAAAAAAATTTTTTTTTAAAAAAAAAATTTTTTTTTTTTTTTTTTTTAAATTAAAAAATTTCCCCTTTTTTTTTTTTAAAAAAAAATTTTAAATTTAATTTTTTTTCCAATTTTAAAAAAAAAAAAAAAATGGAAATTTTTTTTTTAAAAAACTTTTAAAAATTAAAAAACCCCAAAAACCCTTTTTAAAAAACCCCCGGGGTTTTTTTTTGGCCCCGGGGTTTTTTGGGGTTTTTTTTTTTTTTTTTGGGGTTTTTTAAAAAAAAAAAATTTAAAAAAAAAAAATTTAAAAAAATAAAAAAATTTTTAAAAAAGAAAAAAAAAAAAAAAAAAAAATTAAAGCCTTTTTTTTTTTAAAAAAATTTAAAAAATTTAATAAATAGAGTATTTTTCAAATTTCATCAATTTTAGAAAAATCATATCTTTTAAACCGTAAGTTGTTATGGGTCGCATACCGTCATTTTGAAGGTATTAAAGTATAGTTTCATTTAAAAATAGTTTCAAGGTCCGGGATGTTATAGATTTTGTCAATGGTAAAATGAGTAATAAATGGTCCGTTAAAGTAAAGTCGTTTCCGCGTAAAAGTTTAAGTTTTAATTTTTAAGTCGTGTCATTCACGGGGTGTAACAACTTAGTATCAGAGCTTCGGTTTAAGTGAATTAGGTTTCCATTTAGGTTGCCTAGACTTAAACCACTATTAGAATGCGTTGAATGTAAGAATAAGTTATGTGTGGAAGTAAATGTTTAAGTTTGAAGCGAATTATGAGATAGGTTTTATGAACCTAAGTAGAGAATAATGCATGTGTTTTATAATGTTAATGTGTATGTGATATAAGTACGTGTAGGGCTTGATATCTTTAAATGATTGAGTCGTCGTGCACTTTGGGTTTTGCAGTAATTGCCTTTTGATTATAAGAACGTGTTTTAAAGAGTAGCGGTAACGAAATGTAATTAAAATAGTAAGTGGTATTAGAGAAGGTCTATAAGTGAACTAAAGTATCGAATGCTTAGAGTATAGAACGTAATAATGATAAGTGAGCTAAAGTATAATGTGTTAAAGCAAGATGAGAATTGACACATTAATTGTTAAGTGTCTATTAATACGAGATGTATAGGATGAGACTAAGAAACGATAACGAGTAATGATGAAATGAAAATAGAATAACTAATGAGCTCATAACTAAAGAAGAAATGAGTTGAGAATGTAAGTAAGAACGTAATGACATGTCTTATAGTCAGAAAGTGATAAGTATGTATAAAGTTAAGACGATGACTTGAAATTATGATATCACAACTAATGTGTATCATTAGCAGTGATAATTTAAAAATGAAAATGATAATTGGTAATCATGTTTGAAATGAGTAATAAGAAAGTAAGATGTGTAAACTCATAAAATGTGTAAATATAATAAGCAAGTGTCATTTTCTGATGATGCTTTCTTAAAACTAAATAAAAAGAATGGAAATGTAAATGTGTGTTGAAATGATGATGACTTGGATCCAATGTTAAATGTGAAAGGTTAAAGGTAACTATCTTGTAACGATGAGTTAATGATAGTTAATGATTGTATCCTTCGGGATGACCAAGGTAATGGTGGAATCTTCGAGATTACCATGTGAATGATGGTATCCTACGGATGACCAAGCTAATGATGTTAATAATGGTATCCTTCCGGATGACCAAGTTAATGATGGTATCCTTCGGGATGATCAAGCAAATGATGTTAATAATGGTATCCTTCGGATGACCAAGTTAATGATGGTATCCTTCGGGATGACCAAGCTAATGATGTTAATGATGGTATCGTTCAGGATGACCAAATTAATGATGTTAATGATGGTATCCTCCGGGATGACCAAGCTTGAAATGATAAGGCGAGATGGATCCAAGCTAGAAAAGAGTAAAGTTAAAAGTGAAATATTTAATTTGCAAACAATGAATGTTAAATAAGAAAGAGAAACATAAGTTAAAATGTGTAACGAATAGATGTGAATGTTATGTCGAAAGTGTATAAGTAGGACGATTTATGATTTTTTTGATTAAATGGATTGGGACGCCTTTTCATTTAATTAAAGAAATTGTGAATCTCCGAACCATGAGTTTATGTTTCTTGATTTACATAGACTGGGACGCCTTTCCATGTAAATGAGGAAATATAAATGAGTGGTCTTATGTGTTCTCGACATGGCGTGAGTAACGTAAAAAGGGTTGAAAACGAAAGCCTAGAATTAGTTAGAAGTTTACGAACTAAGATAAGCGGGGTAGAATTAGAATGCGACTTTTAAATTGAGACATTGAGTGAAACCAACCATTTGAAGTTTAAAGTATAGCTCAAAAAGATTAAGAAATTGGTAATGATGTTATAACATGTCTTGAGGCGTGGTACAAAATATGAGTAATGATAGTAACGGATGCTAATTATTATTATTACCTTATGTGTAAATGTGAAGGTGTAAGCTAAGTTTGACTTTTTGAAGTCAAAGTGTTGAAAGTTCTTATGAGACTCATAATCATTGACGATAAATTGTAGAAAGAAGTAAAGAAAACGAGACAATGTAATGAAAATGTTAACGAAATAACGAAATAATCATAGTAAGATTAGAAGATATTAGTTAATGTTGATCCGTGGAAGTAAAAAAAATAACTTAAGATTTCACAAGTGAACCTTAACACTTGGCGAAAATCCTTAAATGAAATAGAAAGGAAAAGGAGTTATAGCAAATGTTTAAGCGGATAATAGAATCACTATGGTAGAATTGAAATGCCAAGTCATATAGGTTAACGTTTGACTTATGTAAAGTCAAAACGGCATAATTTTTCTCAAGTGACACATAGTCCTTGATTAAAAAAAAAAGTTAAGCATGGTAAGTAAGAATGTGATGTGATGGAATGAGGTTGGCAAAATGATACAATGATTATACTAAATGTGTCTTGTTTGATATAATGACATTCGTAAGAGTTTTACGCTCTTAGAAAGTTAAATGAGAAGTAGAGTGGATTAAGGATTTTGATATGTATTGCTTAATGTTGCAAGATCACTTAGATCGTTGCAACGGAATGTATGAATGAAAGTGTTCTTTGTGCTGAGAATGGGAATAAGATGTGACTAAGTCAAGGTTAATTTAAACGAGAGATTTCGGGGACGAAATCTAAATTAGGGGGTAGAATTGTTAAACCCGTACCTCGGATACAAATAGGCCCCACCTTAGATGAAATTTACCAAGGTTTAACGTGATTGGTTAGTCAACGAATGTTAAATTGACTAGTCAACCCGATATTCAAACTATGAGTATTAAAGGTTATGCAAATTGTTATAGAAAATATGATGTGTCACGATTATAAGAAAGATTGACTTAAAGGACTAATATTGTCATGTAGTAAATAAGTAATAAAGTATATTGTGGCTAAAGTGGAAGAAAGAGGACTTGAGGGACCTAGTGTGCCATTTAGGCAAAGTTGCCAACTACTAATATCTGGATACTTCTCCAAATATCAGTAGACTTCCAGAGTGTGTAGTGTGTGGGTGTGTGTGACGTGAAGAGAAAAGGGAGGGAAACGGAAAAGTGGCTTTGGTGATTATTGATGGAAGATTAAATCCCTAGCACAAGTATAATGTACCTAGCCATGCCCATATACAAGTAAGTAACCTTAATTGATGATCAATTGATGAGATTGAGATTAGGGTTCATGCACCCTAAGTAAGGGAATTGGGTAAATGATGTTCATAAGCAATTAAGAAGTTATTATGAAATTGGTGCAAGTATTATTGCATTAAGCCAATAAATTGATGGGGCTAATTATCATGTAATCATGGCATGATTATATGATAATTAGATGGGTTTAAGGAAAATCTATGATTGGGATAATCATGGTTTAGTATTTTGATTATGTATATGTGCCTCTAGTGATTGTGGCTTAGATGATAAGAGTGGAAGGTGATGATGATGTTAGAGAATGATGATAGTAAAGATGATGGTGTTATTGTGATTAACTTAGCCTTGGAGCTAAGGTAAGTAACTTGATTGATATGTGTTTAATATGATTGTTTGCATATTATGTGATTATGAGTATGGATGCTATTGTTGGTAGCTTTGAATTAGTAAGTGTGGCCTTGATAGGTGATTTGCCTAGTTGTTCAACTCAAGTGATAGATTATGAGTATGGATTGGCTAAGGTATGTTGTGATGTTTATGTGCTTAATGTGATTATGACCATATATGCTTAATGGTTGAAGTATTCGTGTTGCATATATGTGGATCAACGTGTTAATCATGTGTTAATCTAGTTACTTACTAAGCGAAAGCTTATGGTTTAGTTGTCTAACCATTTTGTAGGTTTGTATGCTTTTATGGATGGCTTGGATAAGGAATAAGGATGTATTTTGGGAAGGCTAGAAGGTAGTATGCATTTAGGAGCTTAGTATAGAATACCGAGCTCTATAATGGTATCGTACCCGGAGTCAATTAATGTTTTGTAATGAGTAAAAAGTGTCAAAACGTGTGTCAAGATTTGTATAATGAATTGGTAGTCATTTGGTACGTTAAAGTGCTTTATAAGTGTTTATGGTAAAAGTTAAAGGGTGTTTGGAATAATGTCTATTATGACCCATTTTGGGGTCATCTGGTTCGAATGGTTATGAACATAATGTATTATGTTATATTAAAGATTTCTAGAAAGTTTTGTTAAGTTTCGAGTCACGGAGTATGGTTTTAGGAAAGGTGTAAAATATTGTTTTATAAAATTTTCTGCAGGTCCTATATGGCCATATGGTATTTTCAAATATATGACCGCTTGAAGTATAATAAATGGCATATGGTCAAGATATGACCATATAGTAATTCAAGATATGGTCATATGGTTGCTTGAAATATAATAAAAGGCATATGGTCGACATATGACCATATGGTAATTTCAGTATGTGGCCATATGGTTGTCTCAGAAAATTCAATAAGGGTATATGGCCATCATATGGCCATGTCGAATTTTAGCATATGGCCATATGCTTCCGTCAGAGTATAAATAGAGTATTTTTCAAATTTCATCAATTTTAGAAAAATCATATCTTTTAAACCATAAGTTGTTATGGGTCGCATACACCGTCATTTTGAAGGTATTAAAGTCTAGTTTCATTTAAAAATAGTTTCAAGGTCCGGGATGTTATAGATTTTGTCAATGGTAAAATGAGTAACAAATGGTCCGTTAAAGTAAAGTCGTTTCAGCGTAAAAGTTTAAGTTTTAATTTATAAGTCGTATAGTTCACGGGTGTAACAACTTGGTATCGAGCTTTGGTTTAAGTGAATTAGGTTTCCATTTAGGTTGCCTAGACTTAAACCACTATTAGAATTGTTGAATGTAAGAATAAGTTATGTGTGGAAGTAAATGTTTAAGTTTGAAGTGAATTATGAGATAGGTTTTATGAACCTAAGTAGAGAATAATGCATGTGTTTTATAATGTTAATGTGTATGTGATATAAGTACGTGTAGGGCTTGATATGTTTAAATGATTAAGTCGT
The DNA here is from genome assembly GCA_022545495.1 of Chrysanthemum lavandulifolium. Classification (NCBI taxonomy): domain Eukaryota; kingdom Viridiplantae; phylum Streptophyta; class Magnoliopsida; order Asterales; family Asteraceae; genus Chrysanthemum; species Chrysanthemum lavandulifolium. The sequence continues at coordinate 255,561,404 of CM040243.1, read as the reverse complement.
CGTGCACTTTGGGTTTTGCCGGTAATTGCCTTTTGATTATAAAAACGTGTTTTAAAGAGTAGTGGTAACGAAATGTAATTAAAATAGTAAGTGGTATTAGAGAAGGGCTATAAATGCTTAGAGTATAAAACGTAATAATGATAAGTGAGCTAAAGTATAATGTGTTAAAGCAAGATGAGAATTGACACATTAATTGTTAAGTGTCTATTAATACGAGATGTATAGGATGAGGCTAAGAAATGATAACGAGTAATGATGAAATGAAAATAGAATAACTAATGAGCTCATAACTAAAGAAGAAATGAGTTGAGAATGTAAGTAAGAACGTAATGACATGTGTTATAGTCAGTAAGTGATAAGTATGTATAAAGTTAAGACAATGACTTGAAATTATGATATCACAACTAATGTGTATCATTAGCAGTGATAATTTAAAAATGAAAATGATAATTGGTAATCATGTTTGAAATGAGTAATAAGAAAGTAAGATGTGTAAACTCATAAAATGTGTAAATATAATAAGCAAGTGTCATTTTCTAATGATGCTTTCTTAAAACTAAATAAAAAGAATGGAAATGTAAATGTGTGTTTAAATGATGATGACTTGGATCCAATGTTAAATGTGAAAGGTTAAAGGTAACTATCATGTAACCGATGAGTTAATGATAGTTAATGATTGTATCCTTCGGGATGACCAAGGTAATGGTGGAATCTTTCGAGATTACCATGTGAATGATGGTATCCTTCGGGATGACCAAGCTAATGATGTTAATAATGGTATCCTTCCGGATGACCAAGTTAATGATGGTATCCTTCGGGATGACCAAGCAAATGATGTTAATAATGGTATCCTTCCGGATGACTAAGTTAATGATGGTATCTTTCGGGATGACCAAGCTAATGATGGTATCCTTCAGGATGACCAAATTAATGATGGTATCTTTCGGGATGACTAAGTTAATGATGGTATCTTTCGGGATGACCAAGTTAATGATGGTATCCTTCGGATGACCAAATTAATGATGTTAATGATGGTATCCTCCGGGATGACCATGCTTGAAATGATAAGGCGAGATGGATCCAAGCTAGAAAAGAGAAAAGTTAAAAGTGAAATATTTAATTTACAAGCGATGAATGTTAAATAAGAAAGAAAAAGAAGTTAAAATGTGTAACGAATAGGTGTGAATGTTATGTCGAAAGTGTATAAGTAGGAAGATTTATGATTTCCTTGATTAAATGGATTGGGACGCCTTTTCATTTAATTAAAGAAATTGTGAATCTCCGAACCATGAGTTTATGTTTCTTGATTTACATAGACTGGGACGCCTTTCCATGTAAATGAGGAAATATAAATGAGTGGGCTTATGTGTTCTCGACATGGCGTGAGTAACGTAAAAAGGGTAGAAAACGAAAGCCTAGAATTAGTTAGAAGTTTACGAACTAAGATAAGCGGGGTAGAATTAGAATGCGACTTTTAAATTGAGACATTGAGTGAAACCAACCATTTGAAGTTTAAAGTATAGCTCAAAAAGATTAAGAAATCGGTAATGATGTTATAACATGTCTTGAGGCGTGGTACAAAATATGAGTAATGATAGTAACGGATGCTAATTATTATTATTACCTTATGTGTAAATGTGAAGGTGTAAGTTAAGTTTGACTTTTTGAAGTCAAAGTGTTGAAAGTTCTTATGAGACTCATAATCATTGACGATAAATTGTAGTAAGAAGTAGAGAAAACGAGACAATGTAATGAAAATGTTAACGAAATAAAGAAATAATCATAGTAAGATTAAAAGATATTAGTTAATGTTGATCCGTGGAAGTAAAAAAAAATAACTTAAGATTTCACAAGTGAACCTTAACACTTGGCGAAAATCCTTAAATGAAATAGAAAGGAAAAGGAGTTATAGCAAATATTTAAGCGGATAATAGAATCACTATATTAGAATTGAAATGCCAAGTCATATAGGTTAACGTTTGACTTATGTAAAGTCAAAATGGCATAATTTTTCTCAAGTGACACATAGTCTTTGATTAAAAAAAAGTTATGCATGGTAAATAAGAATGTGATGTGATGGAATGTGGCAAAATGATACAATGATTATACTAAATGTGTCTTGTTTGATATAATGACCTTAGTAAGAGTTTTACGCTCTTAGAAAGTTAAATGAGAAGTAGAGTGGATTAAGGATTTTGATATGTATTGCTTAATGTTGCAAGATCACTTAGATCGTTGCAACGGAATGTATGAATGAAAGTGTTCTTTGTGCTGAGAATGGGAATAAGATGTGACTAAGTCAAGGTTAATTTAAACGAGAGATTTCGGGGACGAAATCTAAATTAGGGGGTAGAATTGTTAGACCTGTATCTCGGATACAAATAGGCCCCACCTTAGATGAAATTTACCAAGGTTTAACGTGATTGGTTAGTCAACGAATGTTAAATTGACTAGTCAACCCGATATTCAAACTATGAGTATTAAAGGTTATGCAAATTGTTATAGAAAATATGATGTGTCACGATTATAAGAAAGATTGACTTAAAGGACTAATATTGTCATGTAGTAAATAAGTAATAAAGTATATTGTGGCTAAAGTGGAAGAAAGAGGACTTGAGGGACCTAGTGTGCCATTTAGGCAAAGTTGCCAACTACTAATATCTGGATACTTCTCCAAATATCAGTAGACTTCCAGAGTGTGTAGTGTGTGACGTGAAGAGAAAAGGGAGGGAAACGGAAAAGTGGCTTTGGTGATTATTGATGGAAGATTAAAGCCCTAGCACAAGTATAATGTACCTAGCCATGCCCATATACAAGTAAGTAACCTTAATTGATGATCAATTGATGAGATTAGGGTTCATGCACCCTAATTAAGGGGAATTGGGTAAATGATGTTCATAAGCTTAATTAAGTTATTATGAAATTGGTGCAAGTATTATTGTATTAAGCCAATAAATTGATGGGGCTAATTATCATGTAATCATGGCATGATTATATGATAATTAGATGGGTTTAAGGAAAATCTTTGATTGGGATAATCATGGTTTAGTATTTTGATTATGTATATGTGCCTTTAGTGATTGTGGCTTAGATGACAAGAATGGAAGGTGATGATGATGTTAGAGAATGATGATAGTGAAGATGATGGTGTTATTGTGATTAACTTAGCCTTGGAGATAAGGTAAGTAACTTGATTGATATGTGTTTAATATGATTGTTTGCATATTATGTGATTATGAGTATGGATGCTATTGTTGGTAGCTTTGAATTAGTAAGTGTGGCCTTGATAGGTGATTTGCCTAGTTGGTCAACTCAAGTGATAGATTATGAGTATGGATTGGCTAAGGTATGTTGTGATGTTTATGTGCTTAATGTGATTATGACCATATATGCTTAATGGTTGAAGTATTCGTGTTGCATATATGTGGATCAACGTGTTAATCATGTGTTAATCTAGTTACTTACTAAAGCTTATGGTTTAGTTGTCTAACCATTTTGTAGGTTTGTATGCTTTTATGGATGGCTTGGATAAGGAATAAGGATGGATTTTGCGGAAGGCTAGAAGGTAGTATGCATTTAGGAGCTTAGTATAGAATACCGAGCTCTATAATGGTATCGTACCCCCGGGAGTCAATTAATGTTTTGTAATGAGTAAACAAGTGTCAAAACGTGTGTCAAGATTTGTATAATGAATTGGTAGTCATTTGGTACGTTAAAGTGCTTTATAAGTGTTTATGGTAAAAGTTAAAGGGTGTTTGGAATAATGTCTATTATGACCCATTTTGGGGTCATCTGGGTCGAATGGTTATGAACATAATGTATTATGTTATATTAAAGATTTCTAGAAAGTTTTGTTAAGTTTCGAGTCACGGAGTATGGTTTCGGAAAAGGTGTAAAATATTGTTTTATAACATTTTCTGCAGTCCTATATGGCCATATGGTATTTTCAACATATGGCCATATATCGCTATGTAGTATAATAAAGGGCATATGGTCGACATATGACCATATGGTAATTCGACATATATGGTCATATGGTTGCTTCAGAAATATAATAAAAGGCATATGGTCAACATATGACCATATGGTAATTTCATTATGTGGCCATATGGTTGTCTTAGAAAATTAAATAAGGGTATATGGCGAGCATATGGCCATGTCGAATTTTAGCATATGGCCATATGCTTCCGTCAGAGTATAAATAGAGTATTTTTCAAATTTCGTCAATTTTAGAAAAATCATATCTTTTAAACCGTAAGTCGTTATGGGTCGCGCCACAACCCGTCATTTTGAAAGTATTAGAGTCTAGTTTCATTTAAAAATAGTTTCAAGGTCTGGATGTTATAGATTTTTGTCAATGGTAAAATGAGTAACGAAGGGTCCGTTAAAGTAAAGTCGTTTCAGCGTAAAAGTTTAAGTTTTAATTTTTAAGTCGTATCGTTCACGGGTGTAACAATGTAAATGAGTTACCCAAAATAGTCGTTTAAATTGACAACAGATTCAGAACAAATCTTTGACCAATTTTGACTTTAAATAAATCCCAAATTAAATTCCCAAATTTTATCAAAACCAAAGAAGAATGAAAAGTCAACCAATGAAACCAAGCAGTCAAACATCAGAAACCAATTAAATTTTGTCCGTAGTTACCAATCCAAAGCTACCAGCATAATCCACAGCTCATCAGAAGAAACAATCACAATATCAGCAGTTATGAAGAAGGAATCAAATCAAATCTTTGACCCATAACAATGCCTTAACAGTCTCCAATCAGAACTTTTAGCGATACAAATTCCAACCATCAATATTTACCATAACTTCTACCGACCTAAGATTCCATTAAGCCTATAAAAACTAACCCCTTGCAACAGCAAACATACAAACAAACCACATAACCCTAATCAGCAAAAACAATTATCAACCAAATAACCATGAACAACTCCCCAAATCATCCTATTGAGTTATCATCATCTGACAGTGAACCAACCCATGATGGATGGTTAAACTACTTTCCCCCTGGTGCATCAAACAGTGTGACCTACATATCCAGAGAACCTCCTAGCAGGTCACCATTTGCATACACTTCTTCAGAAGAGGATCTGCCGAATCCTCCTCCACATGAGGAACTTGAAGTATCCAGCTCTGAGCTAAATGCTTTGAATGAAGATACTGATGATGAGCTCAATGATCCAACTTACATGCCACTCAATGTTGCTCCTCTTGCATTCTACCACGGTGTTCTTGATTCCATGTCCCCAAGCCTCCACATCAAACCACCGCTAAGAGAACCACCGTGATGGGTTTGGATGCAAATCCAGTGTGGGACTATGTTAACAGATGGGGAAAGGACCACCAAAGGATGCCAGAGTGGGGAAACCGAAGGCCAGATAGAAGGCCTTGAAGATTGAAGCTGGAGTCTGAAGGAGTGTTGAGTCTGGAGGAGTGTTGTGTCAAGCTTGTTATGTTTTGAATCTTGTACTGTTCCCACTGCATCTTAGAATGCAGTGTTTTATCAATGAATAAAAGACTTTAATGCTTGCTCTTTTGTTATTTGTTCCCACTGATTGTTTGTTTGACACTTGATCTGCAAGATGGTTAGTAGAACACAGAACATACAATACAAATATATACAACTATATACACAAAATATGCATAAAGATACAAACTGTACAACTTAACTCCTCCCCTAAACCAGAAATCTCCCCTTAGGCACAATCCTCCCCTCAAACACAACAATCAGGGGTTGATCATGCCTATATGGACAACCAAATATTGAAATCTTGGACCATCAAAAGCTTTTGTTAACAATCAGCTACATTTTCATCTGTATGGATTTTAACCACTTGAATAAGGTGTTTTTCATTAGCATCTCTGATAAAGTGGTGTCGAATTTCTATGTGCTTAGTTCTTTGATGAAAAACATGATTTTTAACAATGCAAATTGTACTTTGGTTGTCTATAAAGATTTTAGTGTTCATAAAATTGAACCTATAATCCAATAACTGGTTTTGAATCCAAAGTACCTGACCACAACAACTAGCAACAACAACATATTCGACTTCGAGAGAAGATGTGGCCACTATGGTATGCTTCTTGCATTTCCAGGAGATTAATCTCCGTCCCAAGAACTGACAACCCCCTGTAGTAGAGTTTCGATCAAAGTTGGCACCAGCATAATCACTGTCACTATAAGCTTCCAACTCAAAAGGAGATTCTTTAGGATACCAAAGACCCAGTTTAGGTTGGCCTTTGAGATACTTGAAAATCTTCTTGACTGCAGACAAATGGGAAGTCAAAGGAGTGACTTGATGCCTGGAACAAGCACTGACTGCAAACATAATGTCAGGCCTAGATGCAGTCAAATACATAAGAGAACCAATCATAGATCTGTAGAGATGAACATCAACAGCAGGATTTGGTTCATTATTTGACTTAGCCTTAGGAGCTTCATAGGGTGTAGTTGCAGTCCTAACTAGTTCCATATCAAACTTCTTGAGGATGTCATGCACATACTTCTCTTGATGAATGAAAATACCATCTGATTTCTGCTGCACTTGAAGGCCCAAAAAGAAAGTAAGCTCACCTATTGCACTCATCTCAAACTCACTTTTCATCAACTCCTCAAATTCCCTGCACCAAGCTTCTTTGGTAGAACCAAATATAATGTCATCCACATATACTTGCACAAGAATGATATCCCTGGAGCTCTTCTTGATAAAGAGAGTCTTATCAATAGCACCTCTCCTGTATCCATAGAGAACCTAGCATACCAAGCTCTAGGTGCCTGATGAAGTCCATAGAGTGCTTTAACCACTTTGTAGACCATATCTGGATAGTGAGGGTCTACATAATAGTTGGGAATTGTAGACACACGATTAGGGGAAGATTTTTGGGAATTGCATATTACAAAACGAGCAAGAATGAAGAAAGAAGAAATAATGAGGGCCTTATAGATAATTTAATAGTAGCTTTGGTAGTAAGTTATGTCTAGGGTTTTTGTAACCTCCATCTCCTATATAAAGATGGTAGGCATCTAGTTACAGATCATCCCTTTCTATCATCCCTTTCATTAATCCTTTCATTTCAATTCATAGTAAAACTCTTCAATGAGAGTCTAGACACACGATTATAGCGTGTGTATAATAGTTGTAGTAGTTTCTTTGTTTTAATTAATAAAGAAAACCTTATTAGTAATGTTGATTGTGTTATTCTATTCCGCTGTGCATCCAATTAATCAATGTTACTCATACCCTAGTTGAGTCAGGATCCATGGATTCTACAATAACCTAATGGTGAAAGAGCATCTGCTTCAGGACCCAAAACAAACATGAAGCTGTCACAACATCAAAACCACTTCTAATAAAACCTTAACCTGAATTTGCAGACCATAAACTTCTGAACTGCAGACCACTATGCATCAAAGAATTGAGTATGTGTAAAGCAATTAACACAGAGGTAATTATTTAAATACCCCAAAAGTACACTAGTACTTACCCTATATGCCCCAAAATAAATACATTTCTCTAAATGTCCCAGTGGTGATGTAAGTGTTGGTTTGGATTCTTTTTTGTGTGCGTGTGTTTGAGGACATATGTGATTTGTGTGATGGTTTTTGGGTTTTAGATCTGTGAAGTGTTTGCGTTTGTTGTTTGTGTGGTGTGGGTTTTGTTTTTGTTGAAAGTGATTGTCTAGATCGAGTATATGTGGTGGTGTTTCAATATGTTGACTTAGGAAAGAACACAAGGGTATTTTAGTCAATTTATTATAAATTTAATGATATTATTCATAATTTTTATCTAGAATTGCCCAAGATTAATGACTTTGTTCACAATTTGAGAGTTTAGTTAACTATACTGTTAAAAAAAAATTAGCTCGTAATTTAACTCGTGAAAATTGTGAAAGTTCGTTACTCTCGAACCAGAGACTTATTCGTCTTGAATACTTTTATATACTTGTACACTTTTCCAAGAGCCAATACTTACAAACACTTTGAAATGATTTGAACGTAAACTCAACCGCACAAGCACCATTAAACACAACCACTTGAGAACACCTAAATTTATGTAAAACACTTTGAGTTGTAAACGAAGATGTAAACTAAGACTTGCCATACTAATTTAGGTTGTGTGTCGGTGCCGCACACTATTGCTAGTTGATTTATTCGTTTCAAATGACTATTTCTGAGGTGAGAAACATGCAAAACTTTTATTTGGACCGGAACTGAACTCATGCTTTTATCAAACTATTACGTAGGAATTAGACTAAGTCACTAAATCCCCTATGCCCAAATTCACGAACCGTCAATTCCTGCGGGGAAGCGTGAATGCTATAAATAGATCTATTGAGGATGACACCCCCGTTCGGTTTGGCCAAGTTGACCAAATGCGAGCGTACAAACATGTACTATTGCCATTTGGTGTAGATATAAAAATATGGGATTAGTTCTTGTAAAACAATTCTTTAACGTAAAAATGGTAAAACACCACAAGAAAGTTGCCACTTGTAGCAAGTCTTAAAGGGTAAAACATGAAATCCAAAATTGAAAAAATTTGGTCCATAATATCTTTTTTTTTAGGATGCATGCATTTCATTTCTTTTATGAAAAATAATTGCGTATAAACATGTTTTACGCCCGTTCGGTTTGGCCATGTTGACCAAATGCGTGTGCATGTATGTGAATTGACAAATCTAGCTGACTATGTACTATTGCCATTTGGCATATAGTTTCCTGTCATATAAAAATTATTTTAGAATAATGTGGGAAACGGTGTATATTTTTATTATAAAATCATATTACAAATAATAAATAACAGAAAATTAAATAACAGACAGAACGGGGTAGAAGCAGAAGACATACACCATTCAATGATAATTAAATAAAACAGTAAAGGTCGTGGACTCGTGGCACGAGGCTCGTGTTTAGCACGATTCCCTTAAAACAGATTCGCCGTCTGTTTCCCAGGGTACAACGTACAAAGCTGTTGTACAACCAGACTAGACACACTTGCCTGAAAGATCACGGAAGCTTTGCGTGTTTCCGATCGAGAGAAGACGGAAAATCGATGGTCGATAAGTCGCATTTTGGATGTAAAAAACGAATGAGACTTGGCAAATATTTATACTAAACCCCAATCTTGTTCTCCAAGATTAAATATTTACCAATCTTAAACAAATCAGTTATTACTAAACATGATTTGTATATCGTTTATTTATCACAAAAAATGTTGTATAACTTAGTTAATAAGTTAAAATCTATTCCTAAAATAGATTTACAGAAAACTGGAGAAAGAAACCCAACCGAACATGCAAGAAAAGATTAGCGCGTGGCGAACGTTCGGGCTGCATTCGTGTCCGCAGTCGCGGGCTCGCATGAGTTTAGAAGCTTGAACTCATTTTGGCCCGAAATCCCATTTTTGCACCCTTGCGCGCACGTAGGGTGGGAGCATAACCAACCAAAAGGAATTTGATAGGCAATACTATGATTTCCTTATAAACAAGCATTCACTTCTTGTTTTGGGTGATGTGGATACATCCTCTTTTCCAATTTTTGTGTTTCACGTGCCTCAATTTGAGACACGATATCTCATTCATTTAACTTTATTTTGACACATTTTAGCTCGTTGCGAAGCTCTCGTCAAGGAGAACGCAAAACTACCAAGAAATATAAATATATATAGCATATACATATACTAAATAGTGTCAAAATTTTGCAAAAATCGTTTTGCAAAGACCAAGTTCCAACAAATAATTCATGTCTATCGTTAATTTCTTCAAGAGTAAAATAATAGAAACACTCAGAGACGTATATAACTATATATATCTCACTCACTTCATACATAACTTACAAAAAACTACAGTTAAGAATACAAGAATTGAAAATGTAGGTAAGCCATATCCTCATTGTAAAAAGATTACAAAAACATAGATCTCTTTATTAAATTGATTTTCTTTTCTGTTACATATAAAAAAGGAATGTTGATTGGCACACTCAAGTATACAAACTGGAGAAGCAATATACAACAAATGTACAACTCTTTATTACACAATATCAAGTGTGCAAATAATTAGATATAAAAAATGGGATCCTTTTCAACAAAGGATGCATTAATCATATTATTTAATTGGATTTGTGTCCAAGTTGTAGTTATTGTTACTAATTGTATTTAGTATTTTATTTTTTTTATTGTATTTAACTATCTTAGGAACCGTTTGGTTTATAAGTTGGTTTAGAATATGATTAGGATTTGAATTTGGATTTGGTGTATGTTTAGGAGAGAGAAATTATATCTATTTCATAAATTTAATAATAAATTTTGATTTAATAACATTATTTAAAGATAAAAGAAGGTATAAATGTGTGAGAGGGAAAGAGTGACACACTCTAATTTAAGAGTAAACTGCAAAAAATGTCCCTAAAATTTGCGAAAGTTGTCCTAAAAAATGCGAAAAATGTCCCTAAACTTTCAATTTTCTGCAAGTGATGTCCTTCCCGAGTTACTGTAGTTGCAAATTTAGTTTTTTGACTAATGCTCGTTAGTTTTTGTCATGTGAAATGACTATTTTACCCTCTCCTACTATAGGGACTTTTTTTGGCAGTGTGAAATGACTATTTTACCCTCGCCTAGGGGTGAGCATGGGGGGGGGTGGGCGGTTTATGATAAAACCAAAACCAAACCGTATATTTCGTTTTGGAAACTACAAACCGTTTGGTTTCGGTTTTTCGGTTTCGGTTTTCGGTTTTGACATTGAATCGGTTCGATTTGGTTTTATTCGGTTTTTTCTTACTTGAAAACAAGCAAGTTTTAATATTATATGAAGTTTACAATTCTAAGTTTTCAAGCAAAAACAATTAAACAAATATCGATAATAGCATATTATATAGCAATCCAAAGCTTCGAAAAAATGTACAAAACAAACAAACATCAATCTAAAATATAAAATGCACGTCTTTGTGGCTTTGCACTTTTCGTTCGCTTACGAGAATTGTAGGGGAAAATTTCAAAGAACACTATTTTTCGAAAACGAAGATATAATATCTACAAATAAAACGAATTTTAATGTATAGATAATAAACAACACAATTTTTTTTAATAGATAAAGTTGTATACTTAAATCTTTAAAATTAAATAGCAAATCTTTTATATAGATAAAATTATATAAAAACATATATAAAGGTGGGGCGGGGCGGTTTTCTCGGTTCGGTTTTTCTTATGAAATCAAAAACCGCCCCAAACATTCGGTTTTTATAAAATTCAAAACCATCACCATTGGTTTGTCAAATGGGGTGGTTTTTTCGGTTCGGCTTTTTCGGTTTTTTCGGTTTCGATTCGGTTTTTCGGTTTTTGTGCTCACCCCTACCCTCGCCTACTAGGGACATTTTTTGCAAGAACATTTTTTGCAGTTTATTATTCATCTTCTTTTTCCCTTTCCATCACCACCACCCTCTACCACCATACTAATGAATTAGAAGGTCAAATGCTTGACGGGAAACTTGTGCTTGTGGATGATGATAGAAAGACGCTACCTTTGCAAAAAGAGACAGATGTGACATCATCGGGATGTGAACCTAGTACTACTATGGAAAAACAAGAAGAAGATTCAGATAGCGATGAAGTTGAAGATATTGATGACATGGCTCGATATATAAATCGTGCTAGTGGAGGAACTAATGATGCAAGTCTTCGTGTGTATGGAGACTATGATGATTTCGAATATGATGTTGATTACTTAAATGAAGAACAACGACGCATGAGTCATTCGTATCTGCGATAGAGTTAGCCAGTTAGGAAGTAGTTTTAGTTTTGTCATTGGCTTTTTATTTTGAAGTATTCATAAGATAGGCATGTCTCTCTCTTATGATAGAGTATATTTGAAGCACAATAGGTGCATTTATTTTCCTGTAATAGGCTGAGATGTGAGATTAACCATCATCTTATATACTTAAATGATTTTTAAAGTAATATATTTACCGAAAAAACCCTTTAGCTAAAAAAACACATACATTATCATGGTCTATCTTGATCTAAACATACACGTATAATGCACGCATTATAGAATTAAAGTTTTTTATTAACACATATTATACATACATTATAAGTCACTAGAAGGGTACCCATGCAATGCTGTCATGGGTATCTGGTGGCTATTTTGTATGTGAGCAAATATTTTTCATTTTAAACATTCCTTATTTAGCACGTTCTAAATACATTATAACGTAGTGGATATATGTTTTTCAAAAGTAGAACGTCTAAATTATTAATAGTGTAAATAGTTGGCACTTTTATTTTTCAAAATTTAGCATTAAATTGGTGGTTATAAGTTTAGTGAGCTTTTTTTTATAAATGTTTTTATTAAAATATATCATTATTAGAGAGAGGGGGGGGGGTACTATATGGTTTAAATAAGACTTAAATTTTCAAATGTTACATTATTATTTTTTATTTTTTATTTTATAATAATATTTTTTGTCTTAAAATTTTAAGACTTTCATTTATAAAAGTCCCAAATGCTTTATAATGTAGTATAGATATCCGAGTTAAACGATAGAAGATAAACATGTCGAGAACTATAACTTTTAAATAAATACTACAAGCACATAAACTTTACAAAAGCTTTTTTTTTTTTTTTTTTTTTTTTTTTTTTTTTTTCACAAAATAGAATATAGTAAATGATTTGTTATAAAAGAAAAATTAGTAAATTAAGAAAGAAAACAAGTGGGTCAAGTGTCATGACTCACTACAACAATGATGACATTTAGAGGGCAATTTTGACATTTTGGCGGGGACATTTTCTTGTAAAGCGGTCCCCGCTAATACCTAGTCATTTGAAATATTTAGCGAGACTATTTAGCGGCGACACGTGGGACCCGCAACCTTTCTTGATCATACATTGTCCGGTGACAACGTCCCGCCAAAAGTATACATTATTATGTATTAAGTAATTAAACTTAATTAAGTTAAGACTTTAGGCGAGACAAGTCCGAACCAACTCTTTGAATGTTTCGTCTTATATATGAATGCGTATTAGCGATTTAGTATTTGAGAAAGTTTCAAGACATTTCTGTCGACTCCTCAAATATGTGCATTAAAGACATATTCGTATGAGCAAAGGGAAAACTATGTCAAAATTTTCACAAATAGTAAATCACTTATACACAACTAGCTTTATAGCCACCTTGGGATGGTAAACTAGCTTCATAAGATTACTTGACGAAGTTTAACCAGACGTACATAAATATTGAATAGCGACAAATATCTTAGACACACAAAATTGGAACACAAAATGAAAGTGTTAATTATATGTAAAGAACAATGAAAATGTATGGGAACATCTAAATTATATGGTACTTATTAATAGACGAAATAAAACTTCTTCGTACATAACGTTTTTGTATACTTTGTGTATTCATCGTCTTTGTCACAACAAAGAACCTTCAAACCGTGCACACAACATTTTTAGTGCTACAGACTTGCCTTGGCTTCATTCACCTTACTTTTCCGACTTAGATAATCTTGCCTTTTGAATGTCGCAACATCATCAAGGAAACATAAATCGTAACCAAGGGTGATCTTCTTGATAGGGCCGGGATCACATCTTGTTGCTTACTTTGATAAGAATTTGAGTAAGATCCTCATAGATCGTCACATACTCCCCTTTGATTCTCAACATAAAATCCATCTTTAGAATCATCATTTATATACAAAATTTGGCATGCCATGTTACGACCACAAATCAAGGAGTAGAATGGGATACATAAATTGACAAACATCGCTTATAAACTATAAACAAAATAGCATTATTTACCTCTAGGTTTTGTTGGGTTGGATAAAGCGGATCCCGATTTGGTCAATGTATATCGTGAATTATTTTGAATAAGATCAACTTTTATCACATATAATCAATATTAAGAGCATGAAAGATGAAAGCGACCATAAAGCAATTACCTCAAGGAATGAACAATGACAAGAACTCCACATAATCGGTCGAGTATCATTGAACTAATTCTTTTCTAGCATGTTTATCAATGTCCGTAAAAGGATACAAATAATTAAATCAACTCGTTAACAAACAATAACCAATTAGCATTGCCATGTTATATATGAAGTGATAACAAAACTGAGATGGAACCTGCAAAATGAAATATTTAAGAGTGAAGAATAACGGTGATAACAAATAGATAATACAACAGATAGATAAATGAAACAAAATATCACCTTGAGCTCTTTTTCACTGGTTAGATCATGAGCCAGAATCAACTTATTCTTTCAATAGGATCACGTTCCTGCAAGTTAAAAAGTAAAGTAGAATCATCATTAACAGGTCGTAGTTAAGATTCAAAGTTTAATAGATATGTAAGAGATCAACCAACCTCTCTGACACCACCAATCTCATCACGAGTACGGAGGGTGCTACCAGCATGAGACATAGAGTGACCATGGTACCTGTAGCCCTAAATAATCCTAACATGATCCAGCATACTCATGAATTATGATCTATATTCAGTTATTGAAATTATAAGTCAATTCAAGTCGCCATTAGATAGGTCATGCATATTATTCTTATATTATTAGGTTATGGGTAATCAAATATACTATCTTGTCACAATGTGATATTTAAATATACTATAAGGGACAGTCAAAGTCAGTACATTTACACTGAAACACGTCTAGATAGCTAAAATTATAGTTTTGATCAAGTATGACATGAGATTGATAAAGTGTTATGGACTAATGGATAATGAGAGATCGTCGATGGAAAAATAAAGGAGAAGCACATTTCAATATGTAATGAAGTAGATAACCAAAGTTTACGCAAACACCTCGATTTAGAATATAGATAATTAAAAAGTTGATGAATAGTTCATGAATAAACATTTTGTAAGAGAAAATTATTACACTAAATAGATTGATTTAAAATAGCTAGATATTACACTAATAAACTGTTAGTAACAATACATAACAATACGTTATGCGAAACTTTAATTTAGCAGCTAAAAAAGGTTTTTGGACGATCCAACACGGCTGATCCGTTACAACGCCAAGAAGATTTACCTTTTTTTACTCGTACCCACTGTGACACATAAACCATGTGGCTTACCTTGAATTTTTGTTACATATATTAGTTCGCATCATATATGACATTTACGGAATCACTATTTCTATGTTGTGTTAAGTGTCAATTGGGGCATATATTACATAATATCAAAATATAATTAGCTGCATGTGGTGTTAGCTTTAAAAGCCATTAAGGATCTCATGAAATTAATATCATAAATTAATGCCTATTCGATAAAAGAAACATAAATGGGTCGCACTATCCACTTGTGCAATTTCATGACTTGAATGAAAAATTAAAGAGTTTAAATTGGATTTGTTTACCAAGCAAGTAGATAATTGTGAAACTACCCATGCAATTGGATCGCTAAACGTTTCATAGTTGTTTTGGAGTACCTGCATAGAAATTTCAACATTTATGCAAATAAACAAAGATAATTATAAGCATCATTGACATTTGGTTTACGTAAATTAGCATGGGTCAAGAGGATCATATTTGGTTTTTTATTTTTATTCATAAAGACCTACTAACCATTTTATTAAATAAAAATTAGATTATAACTCAAAGAATAAACCGTCGTTATATTATTTGACAAACTCATACTATGTGATAAACAATGCTGCTTTTTTGTAAAAAGTGCTACTATTCAACCAAAACTAACCGGTCCAAAAAATTATCTGCTTTGACTAAAGTCAAGTTTGACCCTTTTAACCGTCCCAGCAGATCCATCAAAACCTGATATAATAAAGCAATAAAGCATAAAATTACTTAATATTTGGAGTTTGCTAAATATACATAACAATCCTCGGTGTGGTATTTCAATGCAGGAGTTCTTTGGTGCATCACTTCATTTGGTGCAATATGTATCCAATGCAACACCGGTGAAAGAAAGAGCGTGTTGAGCACACTTGTGTATTCCGATTAGTTGATAACCTTGTACAACAAAACTAAAATCACCAAAAGGTTTTATCCACCAAAATGTTGATGTAAATTAAGGAATTTAATATAAACAACACACCGACCTATGGTAGTGCGGGTGAAAGAACGTCGATTCGTCAAGATGGGCAAGTCTAAAAGCATTTCCAACACGTCCTACATATCCGATTCCTCATTTTGTTAATGCTGCCCCTGTAAGTAAGCATGTTATAGATCAGTAAAGTTTAAAGGAAGAAAATACGATGGGTGATGGATCCAAAAGTAATTTACTTATCATCTTACTGTAACAAAAATATCAGCCACCACTTCCAGTAAATTGTATCAGATGTGGCGAATATTGAGATTAACATAACCTTCATCAAACCTGAATAATAAACATATGAATGACAGAAAACTGAATAAGAAAACAAAAATACAAATTGATATCTCGATTTAATAAAATATAAATAACCAAACTTGGTTATTGGAACAACTGCAAATGGGTGTTCCTCTTTAAAAGCTAATGCAACCATATGTCCTGCTGGAGTTCCATCAAAATAAACTCAGATAGGTACAATCATTTCAAAATCCTATTATCGGGAAAACTTATATGCTCAAAATTGTCAAATGTAGGATTCCATATTCAAAGTTTATTAAAATTTAGGAAAAGTAAACGACCTACACATGGCATGGTAGAGATTTTTAGGAGGAGCGTGATTTGGGGTTTTGAAGCATAGGAGATGTACCACGGCATAGCTTCATAAGATTCTTGACGAAGAAATCGTTGTAGCAAAGGCCTTATTATCTAAGCGACTTAGTGCATTATTAAAAAAAGAGATTCAATAAAGTGATGAAAGTGCTTTATGAAAGTGCTTATGTAAGGCGACTTTTGATAAAGAGATTCAATAAAGTGATGAGCATAAGTTGTTTACCTATGTCAAAACACTTAATAGTAATGATAACATATAATAGAAAATAACGAAACTAATGATAACATACTATAGAAGCATAAGATAAATTATTTCAATAGTTTATTGTTGCAACTAGACTTATGAACCTGTGGTGAGCAATTCCAAACGCGCCTTTGTATTTGTGGTAATCAAGTATTGAACCACCGTAATGAACTTAATGTGTTTTAGTACGGTGATAAGCACTTTTGAGTGTTTGGATATAGACACACAACTTATGCTTATTAGCTTATTTAAGTAGTTTCAAGAAGTTGTTTTATGCCAACTTGTTTAAAAGGGTAACACCTCTTTAAAATTAGTGATAAAAAATCCAAACATCATCTTCGCATTTTATTTTAATACAAAAGCCAATTAGGTTTTTTGTAAATAAACATAAGTTGTTAATTTATGCTTCGGAACCCCCTTAGTATTGATTGATTATTTGGAAAAAATATAAGTGATGTACCTATACATAAATTAACACAAAATAGAAAAAATATATTATACCGATTCACTTGTAGTAGTGCTTTGGATCAATGCACCATTAAACTAAAAGAAAACCTAGTAATCGAAACACTCATGAATTCCAAAATAGAAACAACTGCAGAATCGAAATTACTCACGAATTGACAAATGAGATCTTACCCGACTGCTTGTGAAATCAATTAGGTTGGATCATGGATTTAGGGTTTTTTGTTAATATGAGGATGCGATTTGGATTAGGGGATGCGTTCTTGGAAACCATAAAATCACACCCAAAGGAATTAAATGTGATCGAGAAAATATGGGGTTTTTTTAGGGAATGATTTACGTGATTTGACTAAATTTGAATAAGCGTCTAATATGGAATGCCGAGAGAGCAAATTTGGAAAAGCTGCATATATGAGTAGTAGGCGAAGTTTATTAATTTGAAAGTAGAAAATGATAAACAAAAATGTGTATTGCCTCGGTGGTTGGCGTGAAATGTGAAAGTTGAGGCCCATGTTCGAATCTTGGTATGGCAAATTTTTTTTCATTAATGTATCCGGACAAGTCTTGTGGTGGCATTTCCACCTCATCATAGCGTCGTGTAATGTCATCATTAAAATCCTAAGTAAGCGTTATACGGTGTCGTCTTGGTCCATATATATATATAGATGGGAGAGTCTCAAAGGACTTTTCAAAATTAATTTCGGACGTCTTTTTTTTTTTTTTTTTTTTTTTTTTTTTTGATTAACTTCGAAATTAATGACTAAAGTCAAAAGAAACATAACTACAAGGTGAAAACTCAAAAACATAAAATCAGTAGAAAGGTCAAAACTCAAAACAACAAACCAAAACACATATCACTAGCTGCACTTGTTTAAACCCTGTGAACCAAAACCCCTAAAATTCATTATTAGGTCAAACCAAACCAAACCAAAATTAATGGGGAAGAATAAGACGAAGAAGAAGCACGACGCCGGTGAACACAGTCCGGCCACCGTATTCGTCAACAACTTGCCCTACACTTTCACTAATTCACAGGTATACACACACACTGCCACGTGTCACTACGTGTAGTACTAATTGATATAACTGTGTGTTATTTGACATAGTTTACACGTGTAGGTGTAAGTGTGTGAAATTAGTTAGTTAGTTAGTTTGATTGGATGGATTGACAGTGAAATGATTTTGCAGTTGGAAGAGACGTTTAGCGATGTCGGGCCGATTTGACGCTGTTTTATGGTTACAAAGAAAGGTATGGTATTGTTTTTGTAACTAGATTAAAGGCTTCTTGCTTATTCTAAAGTGCTTATTTTAGTGTAGAATACGCAATAAGCAGTTTTCTGGCCAAACACTTTGAATAAGTTAAGTGAGCAATCCAAAACACGCTCTTACTTTTGTTAGTTGATAAGAGCCTGAAATGAGTGTTGCTGGTCGAAAAAGTTTGCATGTTTTCAAGTGGTGCGGATTAAAAAGGCTTCTTGTTCTGTTGGTTGTTGCTATTGTATTGAGACGGTGTTTGGCATTGTGTATTGGGAATGGTTATATGGTTAAACGAGCCCTATACTATTTTGTTAGGTAGGGATGGAAACGAGCTTTATATATAAAGATAGACTAGGTTTGCGAGCTATATTGCGTATACGTATAACTATGTAAATGAGCCCTATACTATTTACAACAAGCCGAGTTTGATTTTGAGCTTGATTTGTTTTAACTAGCCTCAAAATGAGTCAAGACCGAGCTTGTGAAATTTGTCAGAGCCAAGCTTGAGCTAAAAATACAAGGCTCAAAACGAGCTCGAGCTTGAATTTGAGCTTTATAAGTATAAACTAGCTGAACTCTAGCTCTGACAGGCTAGGCTTGCTTCCATCCCTAGTTATAGGATTCACAAATGGAGTTTGACGTTTAGTTTAATCAATAGTTTGGTTTTATAGCCTTGTATGCTCTATAAGAATAGTTATATTTTGATTTTGGAAGGCCGAAAATATAGATTTTCAAGAATGTTGCTAAGTGTCGAAGGATATGTTTGAGCTATTATTTAGTGGTTCATAGAAGTTGCAATTTTGTTTGACTTGCAGCTGGTTTGTTGACCAATATTAACGATGGTATAATGGAACCTGATTAAAAAAGAAGTATTGTGATCAGTCGAGTAATATAAATTGGGAAGTGGTGCTGTATGTATGAATGGAGTGCTAAGATTAGAGTTATTTGAATATCTAATTTGAAAATAAGTCTGTTGCAACTTTTCAATCAGAGTGTAGTAGCTGCGTTGAGATGCAAGTCCATCTTTTAAAGGGAGATTTTGTATTTTTTAGTTTATTTGAAACTGAGAAGTAACCTTTTGCTGAATATTTCTTTACAGGATCAACTGAACATCGTGGCTTTGGTTATGTGCATTTGTAAGTCTACTGAAAATATCTTTCTTTTATTTTAATTTTTGCCTCCTATTTTTTGTCACATAATCTTACCATATATGCACCCATGATACAGTTGGCAAGGATCAGCATTTTCTGTGTGCTTATTAATTATTTACTATCTTTTATCGAATCACTCTTTTGGCTTTAGCAATGTCGACATGGCAATTTTATAGGGATGCAAATACACGGGTTACCAGTTTTATTTATTGAGAGCTCTTTCATCTTTTTTTAGTCATTTATAGGTCCAAAATTATGATGCTCTTTAGTTACATGTTCGATTATGGAGACTATAATATAGTGCACACTGTGTTTAATAAAGCACGGCTGGCAGCGCCTGAGGCGCGAGGCGAGGTGAGGCAGTGGCCTGATCGCATGGGGCACCCCAAAGCGAAGGAATTACAAAAGGCAAGGAGGCACATCCTTCAAGGCCGCCTCAGCCGACGCACGCCTTGGACGGTTTTTGGTGCCTCTATAATCTGTATATATGGGCCTTAGACTATGTTTATCAACAATTTATCACAACCCAATCTCTACTAAAATATTATTTTTTCTTTTCTTCACCTACACAACCAATCTATACCTTTTTACCAATAACCCAACCCAACCAATACATACAACCGATCTATTCTTTTATGAAATAATAAATATTAAAAGGAAAAAAGAAAAATAAAACAAATAGCCATTCACTAGCCGCCATGTGGCAGATTGGAGGTTGACACTTAGGTTGCCATGTGACCTTGGTCGTGGGAGGATTTGAGAATTTTGATTAAAATATTATTATTTGTGCATGATATATCCAACCGATTGGGTTGTCAACCTATTGATGAACATAGTCTTAGAACATAAGTTTGAACTTATGATGTATATTATGCTTCTTTATATGGGCTTATTACTACTATAAGTAAGTTAAATTGAGAGCCAATTTAGACTAATTGGCTAAAAAAAACATATACGACTTTAAACCTAGATATAAATTGATTACTTTTGGCATGAATTCGGCTGACTATGAGAAGACTTGGTTCTTTTTGCTGTTAATGCGGTATCTGTGTATCAAAATGTAGTAAAATATATTGAAAATGTGTATGTAAAAAGTATGCGCCTCGCCTACGTGAGGCGTGCGCTTTTGCCCTGTCGCTTTGCGATCGGCTTTTTGACTCTTGGCGACGGAGCCCCTCACGCTTTCAAAAATCAAAAACTCAGTGCACGTAATTGTCATTTGTGAGTATGCTTCTGAACATGCATTTTTTTGAGTTCCCGTCCCACCATTTCACCTTTATTTGCACTTCATGTGCTTCATACGGATGAAAAAACCACATTTGAAGCTCCTAATAAGCAATAGGGAATATCAAATAAATGAATATATGATACTCAATTTTGAAGTGTATATGCTTCATGTGTTCCAATTGGGTTGTCTGTTCTAAATTTGAAACAATGGTCAGTCTTTGTTTGTTATAGTTATTCTCCTTGGAACATAAGTTTGTCGCACTCTTTTCCTTCCAAAACTTTTAAAATTTAATCATACCTATCTAAGATACTCTAGTTGAGCTAGTGTATATCCCCTCGATGTCTCGTATATGTAAATAAGCTTCTCTTATACTTTTTTTTGTTTGTCAATTACAGCGCTGTGACTGAAGATGCTAACCGTGCCATTGAGCTGAAACACGGTTCTTCCGTTGGAGGTCGCACAGTTGGAATAAAACATGCAACACATAGGGCTCCTCTTGAGCAATGACAACCTAAAGGAAATGAAGGTTCATAATAGCTCTTTCTCATTACATTCTTGCGGCAATTTCAACCTTCACTTCATTTTTTATGCATAGTTTTTAAATAAGCCTTGTTTAACTAACCCCTTGATTTTTTGTGACATGTACTTCAGTTGTTCCATCTGATGATGCTGTCAAAGCTAAGGATGGTGAGGATGATATGGATGATGACATTACTAAGACAAAGGATAGTAAGGACGATTCATTGTTACACGTGGATGATATTGTCAAGACAAAGGATGATAATGATGATTCATCAACACCAATAGTAAAGCGTAAAAAGACTCGTGATTCTCAAGAAAAAGGTATCAACAATCACATTTTACGATATATTGGCACCAGATTTTTCCGCAATTTGAAAAGTGACCCGTTTTTAAATATCCAGGGAAAATTGACAAGCCGAAGAAAACAGTGATTGCCTCAGAGGATGAACTTGTAGAGGATGATTCATCAACACCGATAGCGAAGCCTAAGAAGGCTTCTGATTCTAAAAAAAAAGGTTCTAGCGATAACACTTTTTTTTATCAGTACCATTGGAATATTCTTTTGTTAAAGTGATCCTTTTCAAATATCCAGAAAAAGTTGACAAGCTGAAGAAAGCAGCGAGTCCCTTGAAGACAGAAGTTTTAGAGGATGATTCGTCAACACCGATAGTGAAGACTAAGAAGGCTTCCGATTCTAAAAAAAGGTTTCAAGGATAACACTTTTTAATTAGTACCATTTGAATCTTCTATCATTGAAGTGACCCTTCTTAAATATCCAGGAAAAGCTGATAAACCGAAGACACCAGTTACTCCCGTGAAGGGTTGAGGGAATTTTTTCAGAAAAACAGAGGTACTTAAATGTCTTCTTTCTTTGCTGGTTTCATCTTTAGGAGTTTGTGAATCTAATGGTTTACTTTGATCATGCATGCTATGGATACAAGAATAACTGACAAGGTAGTTTTATGAATTCAGTGAGAAAGTGCTGCATTGAAAATTTCTGAAATTAAAAGAAATAACTCGATAAGTGTCGGTACCATGACATATATCTCTAACAAATACTTCATGATTCATTCTAGATCTTGCAACTGTTGTAATGTAAATGTTTAATGTTCTGTTATCCTGATTTATTTTTTGAGCATAATTCTATTTTCATGGTTTTAGTTTAACGGTCAATACAGTCTTATGAGGTTTTCCTTGTTCATGTTACCCGGGGAGGACGGGCATTTTTGACCCAAATGTACACGGCCTCATTGGGTTAATCTGGGGACCGTTTTCAACCATTCACTTGCCACTCCCAAATGTACACACCTAGTGAGGTTTAAACCCTTGACCTCTAGTGATGAAACCAAGGACCTTACCACTTAGGTCATTGGGTGGTGATTAGCGGTCAATATAACATCCCTATCTATATTGTTATTGTTTATAGATCTTGAAGAATTGATGTTCGACTTACGTCTCTGGTTATTGATATTATAAACAGGTTGCAAGAACTGTTGTAGTTGGTAATCTTCTCAATACTAAGATAGCAGAAGATGCTCACCGTCTTGCTAGAGAGTGTGGGTCCGTTTCTTCCATTACTTACCCTCTTCCCAAAGAAGAGCTTACACATCATGGTAAGAACACTGTACACCTTTTTTATTTATAGTCCACACTTCACAAACATTTTTTATAATGTGTTCTGTTTTGAGTCAAATAATAATATATAGTTTCTTCTTTCCTTAAATGCTAACCAAGTAATGATATTCTTTTTTCTGGTATAGATAGTACTGTAAGAGGTTACACTGGCTTAATTGGGAACCATATGTACAGTGTTTCTTTTTGCAGGGCTTCTTCAAGATGGTTGCAGATTAGGTGCCTCATCCATAGTATATGCTAGTGTAAAGTCGGTGCGAGCCTGCGTTACAAAGTTACATCAGAAAAATATTAATGGAGTCACGATTTGGGCCCGCCAGTTAGGTGGAGAAGTAAGCGTTTTTTAAGAATTTAGGACTCTGCGTTTTAGAAAATTCTGGTGAAAGCCTCCAAAAAATTTCTATTAGTGGGCAAATTTAGCCCAGTTATAAGAAAATGGGTCAATTACAGTTAGGTCTTGTATCTAGCGGGTCAAATGACCCCATTTTTTACGCTTGCCTAATTTGCAGTTGGTTGAGCGGATCAAATAAGCTGTTGCCCAATGTGTTATTAAAATGTTATCAACTCATTTTTAGTCGAAACATAATAGATATGTTTTAAGAGTGTAGTTTCATACTGAATAATAAATTTCAGTACGTTGATTTTCTATTAATTTTTTCAGAAAAATGTTGGTGGGTCAATGCATCCCAGTGCGTTTTGACCCATATAAAAAATTAGTTGTTATGATCCGTTACCAATCTGCCCATTTGCCCCTCACTGCTACAGTAACACGTGCTTTATATTTGTTTAATTTTTACCTATGATTGGCTGATATATGTGTAAATAATGCCAGGGTTCCAAGGTACAGAAGTGGAAGCTTATAATACGGAATCTTCCTTTTAAGGTTAGTATGGTGCTTGCTCAGTTATGATATTATTAACTCTGTTAACTTATATCTTTATAAGAGGTGAGATCTATCTCATTACTAACTTATGAAACAAAACTGCAGGCGAATACTGATGAGATTCGAGAATGTTTTCAGCAGCAGGCTTTGTATGGGATGTGTTTATTCCCAAAAATCCTGATTCAGGGTACATTCCTACAGCTTATCATATATTTTTTTCCGACCCTATCTCACATTATATTAAAACTGTTATATCCTTTATTAGGTTGGCAAAGGGATTTGCATTTGTCAAATTCACATGCAAGCAAATATCAGTCAATTGATGCATAAGTTGCTTATTTCTTTGCTTCGCATTTGTTCTAACCTTTTGTAATATGTCTTTCAGGCAATTCAGAAGTTTAATGGAAAAAGTTTTGGTAAAAGGCCCATTGCTGTTGATTGGGCTGTTCCAAAGAATATCTATACAGCTGGTTCTCAAGTTGATAAACAAGACGGTAAATCTTGGCATTTTATATTATATTTGGAGGGATTCTGCAAATTTTGTAGCTTTCATTTGTTCCTTGAATTTGTCTTATTGTTGGGATTTCATCTATGGGTTTATTTAAACTTCATATGATCTAACTTTATTCTTTTACAAGGCTGAAAGAAAGTGATGAAGAGGATTCTGATAGTGATTTCGAGAACAATAATGTAGAAAAACTGGACAGAAACAAAAACACACAGCACTCTGATGAAGATGCTGATGTGTCAGATGACTCTGATGTAGTAGATGATGAAGTGAATTTTGATGAGGAAGCTGATGTTGCAAAAAAAGTTCTAAATAACTTTCTTTCTTCGGTCAACAATGATCCCATTCCAGTTCAGAGAAAACAAGATGATGAAACAGTGAAAACACAGACCAAAATATCTGATGTACCGACAGATGCTCAACATGTATCAAAACCTGAAAGTTTGCCCAAAACGGATAATATTAAGAGTAAACCAGTTGAGACGGAAGAAGAAATGCAAAGAACACTTTTCATCTCTAATCTTCCTTTTGATATTACCAGTGACGAAGTAAAGCAGCGTTTTGCAGGATTTGGTGAAATCCAAGTCGTTTTTTCTTGTACTTCATCCAATCACCAAGTAATGATCAGTTTTAATCCAATCACCAAGAACCACAGATTGTTTTAGCAGCAAAATCATGTGACGCAAACCTCATGACATTTGTCCGATGGTGCGGGACAAATGGCAGCACATACACAATCTGTTCGAACAGGCAGCGACGAAGTAGGTTCTTCAACAATGGCACCCGCAACTAAAGTACTGTCCTCGGCTGGGCAACCAATGGTATCTGAGCCGGACTGAACGTCGACAACTAAGGGCATACTTTTTTTTTTTCTCGGTTTGCATGGCGAATGTACAAGGAAAATGTCTAACAACTTACAAAACGCAAGAAGAAAATGGAAAACAACAAATATATAGAAGATATAGACAAAATCCTTTTGGCTAATGATGTCAACAAAAGGTAAATAAGTTAGTAACTTCCCAAGAGTAAAAAGAAAGTCCCCTACCATGCAAGGTTTAAACAGAGACATATACATAGCAACTAACATTCCTACGCATAAAATACTTAATTCCAGACAAAGTAAAACCAAGCAACATAACATGCAAAGGTCCAAGCCACCAGTTGAACATAAACAAAATCATAAATGACAAAATTATTACAACTAATAACATAAACACAGGAGATGTACATAACCTGCAACAACCAACAATGCAACACATAGAAGAAGTAAACTTGTAAACAAATCATAAGCGTATCTCCTCAAATCTGGAAAACCTACCTACACAGCTGGTCGGTTGCTTCTGGAATAAGAAAGTGCTAATGAGGAGACGATCCGTTGGCCTGGGATAGTAAGTACAAACGGGCCAAATATAATACTGGACCTACATTTTGAGCCCACCACTTGATACCCACATGAAAGAAAAAATTATAATTTTTACAATTGTAACGTAAAAATATTTAACGGAAAGAAATACTATTGGCTAGTACTCGAGAAAATATTTGTTTATACTTTTTGGAACTCGTTCTCTCGCGCCATGTTATATAAAGAGAATTGTGTTGTCTTTTGTTTTTGTAATTTGCAACCTAGAATCCTATTAGGTGTAAAAGTGATTATCATGATATTCCTTTTACATTTCTCAACACCATTTTGATTTTCTTATCATATAGTTATATACTTTTACGTTTCTCAACCTATAAATGATTTTTTTTCCCTTTCAATACGTTGTCATATAGTTATAGAAGTGAACAAAATAATACAATTTTTAATGAAAACAAATAATTAGAAATACAATATAAAGAATGTTACATAATTACTTTTTTAGGTCAATATTTTCCGGAATACGATAATAATATTCGTGAAACACATTTTGACGACTAACATATGTGTCCTCCCATCCAGATACATTTTCACTTTTATATGTAATCCAAAGTGGATGAGTTAACTGTAATGGACAACCTTCGTAATGTCGCTTTAATATAATGGTTACCATTCACATGAGCAATCTCAATTGTCTCATGTGGTTCGATCAGGATGGACTCGACCAAAGCGGAAAACTCGTGAGTGCGACCTCCGATATTTCCTCCATGAGTTAGACTTATAACAACTCTATTATATCTTGAGGCAATAACCAAACCCGTGTTTGGCATTTCCATCCACTTTCCGACTTTTTACGGTCTCATAAATTTTTATAACCTTCGTTTAGTTAAAATCTAACTTATGCACCAAATCGGACCGAATCGAGGCCAATGATCTTGAGGAGACCGAGAGCGACAACGACGGATCGAATCCGCAATTTCCATCACCTATGACATATTGTAAATATGTAACATAAGGATGGAAAATATGTGGAAGTTGTTTTAAAATCTTTCCGAACGCGTTTGGTGGACGATTGGCTCACATATGAACTATGTCTCGAGGTTCTGGTTTAAGTCCGTGAATCGCCATGTGTCGTGTTTCATGGTTCGAGCATGAACTATATCTTGGTGGTTCCTCTTTCAAGTCTACCCCGAAAAGCCTGGTTGAATGACTACTTTTACTAGGATCTTGAATTTTCGGATCAACACACTTCTTTTTTTGTTGTTTCTTCAAGCTTGGTCGTCCACGAGTATTTTTTTAACCGTGGGTTCTTTAATTAGATTTGCACTTGGATTGCTTATACAACCTAGCTTTCTTAAGAAACTCATTTTTCCCGCATTGGACTGCTTGTTGAAATTTTCTTTAAAAATGTGTAAGTCATCGTCACATTGAATATCTTCATCTTCCAAAGGTTTTGACCATGAAACATCTAGTGTCCTCCAAAAGATATCAATTTACTCAAAGGGAATATACTCACCTGCAATAAAACAATAATAATTGTTTTTAAGAATTTTTGAAAAAACAAGACCTCAAGAAATTAATCAAATAAAAACAATTATATATGTTGACCTTAAATTAAGTACGCTGAAAGTACGCAAGCTCATGGTAACCCACAACTCTTACGAAGTTGACAACCACACATTGAGTATTCAAACTCAGGATCATTTAATCGATGAACTTCTCCTAAAATCATATCAAGAGCTTCATTTGAAACAAAACCCCGTAATAAATTGAAACACGGTATGTTATGTTGGTGACAATGAAAGATTCTACTTCTTCAAAGCTTTGTTGATTGTTGTAACTTGAGACGCATGATCTCATTGATACATCCCAAAAATTGATCTAAGCCGCATTTTTTAGATTCAACTATCTTTTTAACTTAGCGTGTTGGCTCTCAACTCTGTTTGTTGTGCGATTGTTAAAGTTGAAAGACACGTCGGTCCATGCAGACATAAACCGTTCTTTATGATTCTTTAACCATTGTACGGTTACAAAACTTAAAACACATGAAATGTTTAAAAAAATAATAAGGTGATGTAGAAAAAAATATAAAAGCAATTTAAAATATAATAATAAAATCTGAAATAGAGAAAAAGGTACGTGGATATTGTTCGAGTTGATTGAAGTTGCTTGTAGTTCTCAAAGTACAACATACATGTTGGAGAATCTTCTAGTGAATTCCATGCCGAAGAAATGAGTCCCAATCTGCTTTCTTCCTAATTGATGGCCTACAATTCTTCAAAATATTTTGGCTAATGTGCCATCTACAAAGTAACTGTAGCATTCAAAAAAATTTGCATGCATTTAATGAGAGCCAATTCTCATCCATGATTATAGCATGTGGATGCATGCGCTCGTTAAGTGTCAACTTTAAGCACTCTAACACCCACTTATAGTCTTTCGTCTTTTCTTCGCTTATAAAAGCAAAGGCTATGCAAATTGTCTTTTGTGTTGAAGTTACTCCAGCTATCTCCACAAAAGGCATATTATACTTGTTTGTCTTATACGTAGCATCTATTATCACCATGTGTGGGAATGCACGCCATATATAAAGGATGTGGGGTGAACAAAAAACAGAGCTTCCAACTCATTCGTAACATCATTTGTAGAAGAATCATGAACATAACCATTAGAGTGTAAAAGAGACATAAGAACCTGTGTTAAAAATTTTATAATTATTTTTCTTTTAATTATTGAAAAGAAATAAACCAAAATATATAAGAGAAAAAACATTAAAATAGTTTTACCTGCATCGTACTTTTTCCAACTCTTCCGGCCTTGCGAATTTTAGATTGTGCATTATATATATCTTTGAGTGTTGACACATTATCCTTATTTTGCGCCTTTATTATTGACAATATGTCACGTGGCTCCATATTCTTCTTTGTCAAATCTTCAACCAATTGATATTTAATTGTAACACCCCAACCCGGTAAGGGTAGAAGTATCACATCATGGTGTCATATCAGAACACACTAATAAAATATTTGCAAGCGGAAGCTTTATAAAATAAAGACTAAAATACACGGTTGGTCCCTAAACTTGTCAATCCGCTTCGCGTTGGGACAAACCTGGGCATTATCATCGCCACAAGTCCAAAACTTGGGTTTTTAATGCCAAAGAAGTCCCTTGACAAAGTAAATGTCTGATTTTTGTTTTGTAGTCGAGGGTATTTAGTCCATACACATTTATACTTTGATAACACATTTATATTTTAGCCCTTCATCTTTATTTTTCGTCGTCAACATCATCCTCGTCATCATCTCCCCAAGATAACATGAAGGTGGTAATGAAATATATATTTATGTTTTTGCTATGTCACATGTTAATTAGAGTAATTACTTGCGCTAAAAGGGGATATGTTCTTATATTTCTGCCATTTTTGTCTTCATATGCTCAATAAGCTCGTTTCCTGGGTTCTTAAAGTCTTATAATTA
>CM040243.1:255242006-255527006 GCA_022545495.1 Chrysanthemum lavandulifolium | reverse complement strand
TTTTTTTTTAAAAAAATAATTGGGCCTTAAAATTGTTTTAAAAATTTAAAAACCCTTTTTTTTAAAATTTTTTTTTTTAAAAAAAAAATTTTAAAAAAAAACCCCCCAAAAAAAAAAAAAATTTTTTTTTTTTGGGTTTAATTTAAAATTTTTAAAAAAAAAAAAACAAAAAAAAACAAGGGTTTTTGGGGGGAAACCTTTTTTAAATTAAAAAAGGGGGGGGGAAAAATTTTAAAAAAATTTTTTTTTCCAAAAAAATTTTTTTTTTTTTAAAAAATTTTTTTAAACATAATTTTTTTTTTTTTTAATTTTAATGGGTTTTTTTTTTTTGGGGGAAAAAACCCCAAAAAACCCTTTATTTTAAAAAAAAATTTTTAAATTCCCAAATGGGGGTTTTTTTTTTTGGGAAACCGGAAAAATTAGGTAAAAAAAGGGAAAAAAACCCCCCCTTTTTGGGTTTGGCCTTGGGTTTTTTTTCCCCCTTTTAAAAAACCCCCCCCCTTTTTTTTTTAAAAATTTTCCCCTTTTTTTCCCCAAATTTTTTTGAAACTTCCCACCTTTAAAACCCCTTTTTTTTTTTTTCCCCCAAAAAAAAATTTTTTTTTAAAAAATTTGGTTTTTTTAAAAAAAAATTTTTTTTTTTAAATTAATTTTAAATTTTTTTTGGGTTTTTAAATTTTTTGGGTTTTAAGGGTTTTGGTTTTTTTTTTTTTGGGTTTTTTTTCCCCCCCAAAAAAAAAAAAATTTTTTTTTTGGGGGTTTTGGAGGAAAATTTTTTTTTTTTTTTTTAAAATTTGGGGCCCCAAAAAATTGGGGTTTAAAAAATTTTTTTGGGGGTTTTGGGGGAAAAAAAAAAGGGGCCTTTTGGGGGGAAAAAAAAAAGGGGGTTTTTTTAAAATTTTTTTCAAAAAAAGGGTTTTAAATTTTTTAATTTTTAAAAAATTTTTTTTTTTTTTTTTTTTTTTGACCCTTTTTTTTTTCCCCCAAATTTTCCCCCCCAAACAAAATGGTTTTTTAAAATTTTTTAAAGGGAAAAAAAACCCCAAAGGAAAAAAGGGAAAAATTTTCCGGGGTTTTTTTTTTTAAAAAAAAATTTTTAAAAATAAAAAAAACCCAAAAAACTTTTTAAAAAAAAAATTTAAAAAATTTTTTTAAATTTTTGGGGAAAAAATTTTTCCGGGTTTTTTTAATTTTTTTAAAACCCCCAAAAATTTTTAAAAATTTTGGGGGGGTTTTTTTAAAAAAATTTTTTTAAAAAAAATTTTTTTTGGGCCCCCTTTTTTAAAAAAAAAAAAAATTTTTTTCCCGGGAAAAAATTTTTTGTTTTAAAATTTTTAAAAAAAAGGAAAAATTTTTAAAAAAAGGGAAAAAAAGGTTTTTGGGGGTTTTTAAACCCGGGAAAAAAATTTTTTTTTTTTTTTCCCTTTAAAAAAAAAATTTTTTTTAATTAATTTAAAATTTTAAAAAACCAAAAAAAAAAAAAAAAAAAATTTTAAAATTTTGGGTTAAAATTTTTAAAAAAAAAAAAAAATTTTTTTTTTTTTAAAAAAGGAAAAAAAAAAAAAATTTTGGTACCAAAAAAAAATTTTAAAAAGGGAAAGGGGTTTTTTAAATTAAAAAAAAAAGGGGGAAAAGAAAAAAACCTTTCCCAAAATTTTTATTTAAAGGGAAAAAAAAAAATTTCCCTTTTTTTTTTAATTTTTTTTTTTTTTTAAAAAAAAAAAATTTTTTTTTTTAAAAAAGGGCCCCCCCGGGATTGGGGGAAAATTGGGGTTTCAAACCTTTCCCAAACCCCAAAAAATTTTAAAAGGGAAACCCGCCTTTGGTGGGAAACCAAATTTCCCCCCCCTTCCTTTTTTTTTTTTTTTTTAAAAAAAAATTTTTAAAAAAAAAAAAAACCAAAAAAGGGTTATTTAAAAATTTTTTTAAAAAATTTTAAAAAAAAATTTCCCCAAAAAAAAAAAAACCCCCCCCTTTTTTTCCCCCAAAAAAAACCCCCCCAAAAAACCTTAAATTTTTTAAAAAAAAAAACCCCAAAAAAAATTCCCAAACCCAAAAAAAAAAAAAATTGGTTTTTTGGAAAAAATTTAAAATTTTCCCCCGGGTTTTAAAAAAAAAAAAAATAAGTTTAAAAGGGAAAAAAGGCCTTTTTTAAAAAACCCAAAAAAAATTTTTTTTTTTTAAAAAAGGGAAAAAATTTTGGGTTTAAAAATTTGTTTTACTTTTCCCCGGGGGTTTTTAAAAAAAATTTTTTTTTTAAAAAACCCCCGGGAAAAAGGGAAATTTTTTTCCCCCTTTTTAAAATTTTTTTAGGTTTCTTTCTTTTTTTGGTTTTTTTCCCTAAATTTTTTTTAAAAATGGGAAAAAAAAAATTTTTTAAAAAAAAAAAAAATTTTAAAATTTAAAATTTTTTTTAAAATTTTCCAAAAATTTTTTTGGAAAAATTTTTGGGAAACATTTCCCCCCCCCTTTTTTTTTTATTAAAAATTTCAAATTTTTTTCCCAAAAAATTTTAAATTTTTTTTAAAAAAGTTTAAAAAAATTTTTTTTTCCCCCAAAAAAAACCCAAAAATTTTTTTTTTTCCCCCTTTAAAAAAAAAAATTTTTTTTCCCCCCCCTTTTTTAAATTTTTTTCCCCCCCTTTTAAAACCCTTTTTAAAATTTGTTTAAAATTTTTAAAAAACCCTTTTTTTTCCCGGGGGGGGAAAAAAAAAAAGGGGGTTTTTTTTTTTTTGGGGAATTTTTTTTTTTTTTTTAAAAAAGGGTTTTAATTTTTTTTTGGGGGCCCCCCCAAAATTTTTAAAAAAACTTTTGGGTTTGAATTTTAAAATTTTTGGTTTTTTTTGGGGCCCCTTTTTTTGGGGTTTTTTTAATTTCCCCCTTATTTCCCCTTTAAAAATTTTTCCCCCTTTTTTTTTTTTTAAAAATTTTTTAAAAATTTTAAAATTTTCCAAAAAATTTTTTTTTAAAAAAATTAAAAATTTCCCAAAACAAAAATTTTTTTTAAAAAACCCAAAAATTTCAAATTTTTTTTTTTTTTTTTTTAAATTCAAAAAAAAAAAAACCCAAATTTTATTCCCAAAAAATTTTTGGTTTTTAAAAAAAAAAAACTTTTTTTAAAAAAATTTAAAAAACCTTTTTGGGGTTTTTTTTTTTTTTTTCCCTTTTTTTTTTCCCCATTTGTTCTAACCTTTGTAATATGTCTTTCAGGCAATTCAGAAGTTTAATGGAAAAAGTTTTGGTAAAAGGCCCATTGCTGTTGATTGGGCTGTTCCAAAGAATATCTATACAGCTGGTTCTCAAGTTGATAAACAAGACGGTAAATCTTGGCATTTTATATTATATTTGGAGGGATTCTGCAAATTTTGTAGCTTTCATTTGTTCCTTGAATTTGTCTTATTGTTGGGATTTCATCTATGGGTTTATTTAAACTTCATATGATCTAACTTTATTCTTTTTACAAGGCTGAAAGAAAGTGATGAAGAGGATTCTGATAGTGATTTCGAGAACAATAATGTAGAAAAACTGGACAGAAACAAAAACACACAGCACTCTGATGAAGATGCTGATGTGTCAGATGACTCTGATGTAGTAGATGATGAAGTGAATTTTGATGAGGAAGCTGATGTTGCAAAAAAAGTTCTAAATAACTTTCTTTCTTCGGTCAACAATGATCCCATTCCAGTTCAGAGAAAACAAGATGATGAAACAGTGAAAACACAGACCAAAATATCTGATGTACCGACAGATGCTCAACATGTATCAAAACCTGAAAGTTTGCCCAAACGGATAATATTAAGAGTAAACCAGTTGAGACGGAAGAAGAAATGCAAAGAACACTTTTCATCTCTAATCTTCCTTTGATATTACCAGTGACGAAGTAAAGCAGCGTTTGCAGGATTTGGTGAAATCCAAGTCGCTTTTTCTTGTACTTCATCCAATCACCAAGTAATGATCAGTTTTAATCCAATCACCAAGAACCACAGATTGTTTTAGCAGCAAAATCATGTGACGCAAACCTCATGACATTTGTCCGATGGTGCGGGACAAATGGCAGCACATACACAATCTGTTCGAACAGGCAGCGACGAAGTAGGTTCTTCAACAATGGCACCCGCAACTAAAGTACTGTCCTCGGCTGGGCAACCAATGGTATCTGAGCCGGACTGAACGTCGACAACTAAGGGCATACTTTTTTTTTTTCTCGGTTTGCATGGCGAATGTACAAGGAAAATGTCTAACAACTTACAAAACGCAAGAAGAAAATGGAAAACAACAAATATATAGAAGATATAGACAAAATCCTTTTGGCTAATGATGTCAACAAAAGGTAAATAAGTTAGTAACTTCCCAAGAGTAAAAAGAAAGTCCCCTACCATGCAAGGTTTAAACAGAGACATATACATAGCAACTAACATTCCTACGCATAAAATACTT
Source organism: Chrysanthemum lavandulifolium (assembly GCA_022545495.1). NCBI lineage: Eukaryota > Viridiplantae > Streptophyta > Magnoliopsida > Asterales > Asteraceae > Chrysanthemum > Chrysanthemum lavandulifolium. The sequence goes on along the minus strand of CM040243.1, from coordinate 255,522,569 downwards.
AATTCCAGACAAAGTAAAACCAAGCAACATAACATGCAAAGGTCCAAGCCACCAGTTGAACATAAACAAAATCATAAATGACAAAATTATTACAACTAATAACATAAACACAGGAGATGTACATAACCTGCAACAACCAACAATGCAACACATAGAAGAAGTAAACTTGTAAACAAATCATAAGCGTATCTCCTCAAATCTGGAAAACCTACCTACACAGCTGGTCGGTTGCTTCTGGAATAAGAAAGTGCTAATGAGGAGACGATCCGTTGGCCTGGGATAGTAAGTACAAACGGGCCAAATATAATACTGGACCTACATTTTGAGCCCACCACTTGATACCCACATGAAAGAAAAAATTATAATTTTTACAATTGTAACGTAAAAATATTTAACGGAAAGAAATACTATTGGCTAGTACTCGAGAAAATATTTGTTTATACTTTTGGAACTCGTTCTCTCGCGCCATGTTATATAAAGAGAATTGTGTTGTCTTTGTTTTGTAATTTGCAACCTAGAATCCTATTAGGTGTAAAAGTGATTATCATGATATTCCTTTTACATTTCTCAACACCATTTTGATTTTCTTATCATATAGTTATATACTTTTACGTTTCTCAACCTATAAATGATTTTTTTCCTTTCAATACGTTGTCATATAGTTATAGAAGTGAACAAAATAATACAATTTTAATGAAAACAAATAATTAGAAATACAATATAAAGAATGTTACATAATTACTTTTTAGGTCAATATTTTCCGAATACGATAATAATATTCGTGAAACACATTTTGACGACTAACATATGTGTCCTCCCATCCGATACATTTTCACTTTTATATGTAATCCAAAGTGGATGAGTTAACTGTAATGGACAACCTTCGTAATGTCGCTTTAATATAATGGTTACCATTCACATGAGCAATCTCAATTGTCTCATGTGGTTCGATCAGGATGGACTCGACCAAAGCGGAAAACTCGTAGTGCACCTCCGATATTTCCTCCATGAGTTAGACTTATAACAACTCTATTATATGTCGAGGCAATAACCAAACCCGTGTTTGGCATTTCCATCCACTTTCCGACTTTTTACGGTCTCATAAATTTTTATAACCTTTCGTTTAGTTAAAATCTAACTTATGCACCAAATCAGACCGAATACGAGGCCAATGATCTTGAGGGAGACTGAGAGCGACAACGACAGATCGAAATCCGCAATTTCCATCACCTATGACATATTGTAAATATGTAACATAAGGATGGAAAATATGTGGAAGTTGTTTTAAAAATCTTTCCGGAACGCGTTTGGTGGACGATTGGCTCACATATGAACTATGTCTCAGAGGTTCCTGGTTTAAGTCCAGGAATACGCCATGTGTACGTGTTTCATGGTTCGAGCATGAACTATATCTTGGTGGTTCCTCTTTCAAGTCTACCCCGAAAAGCCTGGTTGAATGACTACTTTTACTAGGATCTTGAATTTTCGGATCAACACACTTCTTTTTTTGTTGTTTCTTCAAGCTTGGTCGTCCACGAGTATTTTTTTAACCGTGGGTTCTTTAATTAGATTTGCACTTGGATTGCTTATACAACCTAGCTTTCTTAAGAAACTCATTTTCCCGCATTGACCGCTTGTTGAAATTTTCTTTAAAATGTGTAAGTCATCGTCACATTGAATATCTTCATCTTCCAAAGGTTTTGACCATGAAACATCTAGTGTCCTCCAAAAGATATCAATTTACTCAAAGGGAATATACTCACCTGCAATAAAACAATAATAATTGTTTTTAAGAATTTTTGAAAAAACAAGACCTCAAGAAATTAATCAAATAAAAACAATTATATATGTTGACCTTAAATTAAGTACGCTGAAAGTACGCAAGCTCATGGTAACCCACAACTCTTACGAAGTTGACAACCACACATTGAGTATTCAAACTCAGGATCATTTAATCGATGAACTTCTCCTAAAATCATATCAAGAGCTTCATTTGAAACAAAACCCCGTAATAAATTGAAACACGGTATGTTATGTTGGTGACAATGAAAGATTCTACTTCTTTCAAAGCTTTCGTTGATTGTTGTAACTTGAGACTGCATGATCTCATTGATACATCCCAAAAATTGATCTAAGCTGCATTTTTTAGATTCAACTATCTTTTTAACTTAGCGTGTTGGCTCTCAACTCTGTTTGTTGTGCGATTGTTAAAGTTGAAAGACACGTCGGTCCATGCAGACACAAACCGTTCTTTATGATTCTTTAACCATTGTACGGTTACAAAACTTAAAACACATGAAATGTTTAAAAAATAATAAGGTGATGTAGAAAAAATATAAAAGCAATTTAAAATATAATAATAAAATCAAATAGAAAAAGGTACGTGGATATTGTTCGAGTACTGATTGAAGTTGCTTGTAGTTCTCAAAGTACAACATACATGTTGGAGAATCTTCTAGTGAATTCCATGCCGAAAGAAATGAGTCCCAATCTCGTTTCTTCCTAATTGATGGCCTACAATTCTTCAAAATATTTTGGCTAATGTGCCATCTACAAAGTAACTGTGTAGCATTCAAAAAAAAATTTGCATGCATTTAACAGAGCCAATTCTCATCCATGATTATAGCATGTGGATGCATGCGCTCGTTAAGTCAACTTTAAGCACTCTAACACCCACTTATAGTCTTTCGCCTTTTCTTCGCTTATAAAAGCAAAGGCTATGCAAATTGTCTTTGTGTTGAAGTTACTCCACTATCTCCACAAAAGGCATATTATACTTGTTTGTCTTATACGTAGCATCTATTATCACCATGTGTGGGAATGCACGCCATATATAAAGGATGTGGGGTGAACAAAAAACAGAGCTTCCAACTCATTCGTAACATCATTTGTAGAAGAATCATGAACATAACCATTAGAGTGTAAAAGAGACATAAGAACCTGTGTTAAAAATTTTATAATTATTTTTTCTTTTTAATTATTGAAAAGAAATAAACCAAAATATATAAGAGAAAAAACATTAAAATAGTTTTACCTGCATCGTACTTTTTCCAACTCTTCCGGCCTTGCGAATTTTAGATTGTGCATTATATATATCTTTGAGTGTTGACACATTATCCTTATTTTGCGCCTTTATTATTGACAATATGTCACGTGGCTCCATATTCTTCTTTGTCAAATCTTCAACCAATTGATATTTAATTGTAACACCCCAACCCGGTAAGGGTAGAAGTATCACATCATGGTGTCATATCAGAACACACTAATAAAATATTTGCAAGCGGAAGCTTTATAAAATAAAGACTAAAATACACGGTTGGTCCCTAAACTTGTCAATCCGCTTCGCGTTGGGACAAACCTGGGCATTATCATCGCCACAAGTCCAAAACTTGGGTTTTTAATGCCAAAGAAGTCCCTTGACAAAGTAAATGTCTGATTTTTGTTTTGTAGTCGAGGGTATTTAGTCCATACACATTTATACTTTGATAACACATTTATATTTTAGCCCTTCATCTTTATTTTTCGTCATCAACATCATCCTCGTCATCATCTCCCCAAGATAACATGAAGGTGGTAATGAAATATATATTTATGTTTTGCTATGTCACATGTTAATTAGAGTAATTACTTGCGCTAAAAGGGATATGTTCTTATATTTCTGCCATTTTTGTCTTCATATGCTCAATAAGCTCGTTTCCTGGGTTCTTAAAGTCTTATAATTATGATAGTGGCTCTAACTTGTTTTCTGATAAAATTTGGTAGGCTGTTCATTTGGAATGATAAAAAAGGTGGTTATTTTTAACTGGAAATGATGTAAAGTCCAATTATAGTCCGCAACATTCAAATCAAATCGTTGACTGTTTGTCGAGAAGAAATCCCAAACTTGAATTGCAATTGGTTCTATTGATGCTCCGATCCTGCTTAAAATGTTTCTTGTTTGATGTCTGTCTTTTTTTCAAGTCATATGTTTGTCTTCTAGTCGCTTGATATAGTCAGGGGTTTGTTCAGCAGTGGTCGATTTCCAGCATTTTCTGTGCATATTTGGGGCTATTTGGTGTCATGAATAGTGGTGCAATCTTTTGTATTAGTACTTGTGGGTACTAATGTTGCTTTACCCTAGTCATCTTTCTGATCGGGTCTCGCATCGTAGCATTCGGCAATAGAGTGTCGAGAATCTTCCGTATAGACCCGTCTTATTTTTAGTTGTATGTTTTCTTCGAGGAACCCAATATAGTCAGTTTTTTAAACCAGCGCTTGATTTCCAGATTTTAATGTGCATCATTCAGGCTAAGTTAGTGTCGTAGATGCTGGTGCATATTATTCGCATTTACTCATGGGTCTCCATGTTTTTTCGAGTCTTCTTTTTGTGGCGGTGCACATCTTAGCATTCTGGCCAAAGGAGTACTGTTTTTTTCAAGCTATATTTTTCAATTGATTTGCATTTCGAAAAGAAATCTAACTAAATAGAATCCAATCATACTAAAACTCCAAAAGCTGCTTAATGAGACTGCCGATCTTTCAAACATCATGTCTCGCATATCCAACGAGTTTAATGAAGATGATTTTCCGTCTATAAGAAGCTTAACCATCTTATGTATCTTAACAATTTTCTTTCTAATGACCCACTACGATCTTAACAGCTTTAAGTATTTGTTTACCCGAATGAAACATTGGACATTTTATCGATCCGTGACATCTTGGCCGGCACCATGTTATTCAAGAACCTTGATTGGCATAGCTTACATAAGACAAAGAAAAAGAAACTAAAATTGAAATGCTTTGGCAAATACTGCTATCGAAAAGCACTCGATTAGTAGATGAAATCGTTTGAACTAAAAACAATACCAATGTCATTAGCGACCTCTCGAATCAATCAGATATCTTTTCTATAGATGTAAACGAATTGCCATATGTAGTATCAATCGTTACATAATTACCAAGATAAATCTTTATTATATATAGAAATTTTATGAGCTTAAACCAACACATTACAAATACACTGTGGACAAACGCCTCATTCTAGCTTACAAACATAAAAATTACAATTCATTTGATAAGGCGAAATATAAGAACATATCCCTTCGGGTTATTTCATTACCACCTTCATGTTATCTTGGGAGATGATGACGAGGATGATGTTGACGGCGACAAATAAAGATGAAGGGCTAAAATATAAATGTGTTATCAAAGTAGAAATGTGTATGGACTAAAATACCCTCGACTACAAAACAAAAATTAGACATTGACTTTGTCAAGGGACTTCTTTGGCATTAAAACCCAAGTTTTGGACCTGTGGCGATGATAATTCCTGTTTGTCCCAACGCGGGCGGATTGAAAAGTTTAGGGACCAACCGTATTTTAGTCTAAAATAAAATACCAAGTCATATAAACGAATGACTTACAAAGAAAATGCAAAATCCAATACGACCAAAATGAAATCAAATATTGCAACAACAACTCTTCAAATTAAGTCAAAAATAATAAGGTAATTAGGGTCAGTCCACTCAAATATTCCAACTCTCAGCCCATCAAAGCCCATCTTCCAACCTAAAACCTGCCGTAGGAAAAGAAATGCGGCTGAGCTTAAAAAGCCCAGTGAACAGATATAACAAACGAAAGCTAAACAAAATCAGAAAATACAAAATGAAACAAGGAAGCTGATGGATCTAGACACGCTCCTTGTGTCAATGATATTTTGTATGATATTATTAATCATGCAGAATTTACTTAGTAATATTTAGAAGATGGATTATATGATGTATTGTATGTAAACATAGATTAAACACAAAACTTAAGCTCCAATATTATTGATAAATAATACGAGTGATCTTAGCTTATCACTAGGGTTACACCTTGAAGCCTTTGTGAGTAATACGTAGGTAATTAGACAAGTACCTAAGACAATGACCTAGGACCTCCTTTTATACAACAAGGAGTCCTTTACAAGATAAGTATAAAGCTAACATTATAGAATATACACAAGATCTATTCTATACTTATCTAGACGCGTTTAACTAAACATTATCTAATAGCAGTGGTAATAATGTACTGGCAGTGGTAATACGTTTCCACTGCTAGTGTTAATCCGAGCAGTGTAAACCACAACTATCCGTGGTAACAAATTATTCCCAACAATCCTCCCCTAAACTTATGATTTCTCTGCAAATCAATAAGTTTCTTCAATATACATTATCTTCAAGGATTTGGGAGATTCAACCAAACACTTTACTTCTTCCTTAACTTCTGTATGGCTCTTGAACATTGATCTTGAAGCCTTTGTAACAATGCTCTGACCTTCTCATTGTGTTCATGAACTCTTATTGTTAAGCTTAACATCAATGTAAGAGCTCCAGCTCTAAGTGGATATTCTTTCTGAGCAAGCATGAAAAAATCTTCTCCATTTGCTGTAGAGACATGATGAACTTCACATGAATCATAGTAAAACCATTTAGTACCAAAACATGTGAATAAGGATTTCCAGAAGTCATCATCAACATTTGGTTCATAGAGCCTTCTAAGATTAACCCACAACTGCATCTCCTTTGTATCCTTGAGATCTTGACCATCAAACCTTTCTTGAACTAACTTCTATATTGTATTAAGGTCATCTCTGTCAAAAGCTAAGATCTTCAAATGTCATGAATGATGAATTTTCACCTCCTAGCCTTGTGATCTTCCATGTTGAAGCAAAATTGCTAGCAGTGTAAACTTCCCAATCAATAATAGGATGTCGAACTTGCAGTGGTTCTAGATAAAAATGTTGGGAATTCTGCAAAGTAGGAATTTCACGATGTTACTACCAAGGATTCTCACCAAGTTCAATGTTTATGTCAAGAATGTAATCATCAAGTAGTATAGTACGTGGTTTGTTTCATGGAAATAGTTATTCCGATATTCTATTAGTTTGTTAGGATTTGCATGAGCTATTTTAGGTAGTGATATGCATTTATCTTATATTATTGTTTATTTAGGGTTCCTTGTGTATAAAAGGAACTGATAGCTTTGTTTTAGAGGTCTCTTGAGAAAACATTTCAAAAACATCTTTAGAGAGAGTGAAAAGATCCATAGAGGATCATTGTTTTATGAGAAAACCTTGTTGGTAACTTTGTTTGTGTTCTTATTATTCCATTGCATATTCAATCATTGTTATTATATATCCTAGTTGAGTCCGGATCTTGGATTCTACAATTGGTATCGAGCGGGTGGCTCTTGATCTAGGGTTTATAAGGTTTTCTTGTTGTCGAACCGAAACGACTTCAAGAATAATCTTTCATGAGGTAAACGTTATTTTGTGGATCTGCTTATTCGATTCTTGTGGCGATCATCATAAAAGCACACGGGGCTTTTCTACTCGCTCAATTGTTTGGATTCACGTGATGCGAGAGCACGGATGTTACCGATCCAACAATTTGTATTGTCTTGATTTTAATTGGCTTCACGTGAGAATTAATGTCATGATTTTAATTGGCTATGAGAATTAATGCGCATAAATATTATAGATGTTCGGCATATTATTTTATTTCATTTAATTGATTGGTCGATGATGGTGACCTCGTACCATTAATCACGTAGGCAGATCAAAAATACCGATTTTGCATTCTAATTGATTGCCACGTGTGTGTGGTCACGTGAGAAGTGTTTCATATTCAAGTGGGGCTGACATATACAACCTTGGTCAAAGAATGGATCACATGGGTGATTGACTTTCGATGTGGGTGTATTTTATTGTTGCAGTTTATGTTTGTGCCTCGTGAAGTGGTCCCACGCAAGGATTTCATTTCCACTGATATTCTTTTGTCATTGCTGCTGATCACGTGAGTGGGTTTCTCTCTGATTGGTTCACGAGGGAATTATTTTTTTTGATTGGTCTAACGAGTGGTAATATTTGGGCTGATAACGTGGTGCTCTCGGATTGGTTCAGGTGTGGGACTCATCTGTTTGTCACATCATTTGTTGTGGGATCTGATTAGTTTTGTTATTGTTATTATCTTTGATCGGTTCATTCGAGGTAGTGGGTTGCTGATAGGTCTTCTTGTCATAGCTTGTTATACCTCTCAACCAAACTTCTCTCCACACTCTTAAATGGCTGAACTTGATAATAAAAAGGATGATATTATGTTTCCTTATTTGATGAATGATGAGTACGAGGTCTGGGCTAAGAAGATGGAACACTGGATCATGAATAATGATATGAATATCTGGAAGGTGATCCAAAATGGCAACACTTGAAAAGGACCGGATGTGATCAAGATGGAAAACTCTTTATTCTTCCTCCAACAACTCGCAGATGAACACATTGTCAGTACAAAGAGAGTCAAAGGCCGAACTATCTTGCTTAAATCTATTCCTCACGATCATGTAGCGATTTTCGTTATATGGATGATGCAAGTCGATATGGAATGCACTCAAAGAAAGGTATGGTGGAAAGGCCGAGTTCAAGAAGATGAGCAAGGAAGTCGATGTCAGTGTTATGTCAAGAACTTGCCACCCACAATTTGCATTCATGGGCATCTCTCGTGTACAAAACTGTTTGTTTGGTTGTAGTGAGCGTTATAATGAACTTAAGGAAGCATATGATATTTTGAAACCTAAATATAATGAATGCTATGTTGAAGTTGAAGCTTATAAACAGGCTTTAAAAACATTAGAAAGATAAAAAGTATGGTTTCAAAAGAATCAAATAGCTTATGATGAGAAGATTAGAGTGTTAGAAAGTGATCTTGAATGTACTAAAAATGACTTAAGGAGGACTGAGAAAGAAAAAGCAGGTGTAATTTCAGAAAATCTTGTGTTGAAAGAGAAATTAGATGAAGAAATAGCTAGACATAAACAATGGAAAAAATATGGTCTAAATCTAGCTAAAGAACTCTATAGTAGTTAATCTGAGACCTCTGCAATAGGTTTGGGTTTTAAAAAGTATGTAGGATTAGAAGCTAGGTATGATGGGCGTAAAACTACACCAGCAGGCTTAGCTAACTATGTCAAAGAAGGTGACCTACATGTCAGACGTGGATCTATTAGAGGAATACCTATGCCTGCTGACCTTTCCTCATCGTTGACTTTGATGGATCACACCATTTATATGGCAAAAGTCAAGTGACTTGCCGCACCTTAGTAGCAAAACTAATGACTCGCCTCTTGTTCTAAAAGTGACAAGTCATCGACCTAAAGTCCACCGACTATGCCTCATGTGATTCAAGTGAAAAGTCCGACTCATCTAGGCATACACCCATGACCACACCCAAGTCCAAAGTAGCTACTGATGAGCCCAAAACAAAGCCAATTGCTTATTCTGTTCAACACAATTTTGCTTCTAGTTTTGTTCCTGATAAGTTTAAATGTAATAAACAAAGTTGTGTTAAGAATAAGCCTTTTAAGAAGAAATCTTGTTTTGTGTGTGGTAGTAAACTCCATCTTATTATAGACTGTGATTATCATGAGAAAAAGATGGGTGTTTCCTCTGGCCATAAGACTTCTAGACCCACATGGACTAATGTTGCTAGCATTCCTCCATTTGTTCCCAAAGTTGCTCATGTGAAAGCGTGTAAACCAGCCTTCTTACGTAAACCAAAGGTGTATGCATCTGTTTACTGACAGGCTTGATAGGCCTTTTCCGCCTCCTCCGTGGAGGATATTCTTCACCGCTTACTACCGGATGGTGGAACAAGAAGGCTAGGCTTATGCCCTATAGACCTAAAAGTTCTTATTTTCACCATATACACCTTATGTATCTCATATGAATAAGGCACATGGTGGAGTTAGTGTGGCAATCGTTGTTAAGCCCTCAACATGTTATTCTTGGAAAACTCAAAGGAAAGGTTCATTATGGGTACCCAAGAACAATAGTCTTTGTCAGGTGCATTGATTGAGGGGAGGCTTATTGTTGTATTTTTGTATTCTAACAAAGGTTGTAAAAATCGCTAGGCGTTAGTGAGGCGGTTGGGTAGGGCCTAACGATTAATCGGTTAGGCGGGGATTAATCGAGGATTAATCGGATTGGAATTTTTATGCACAAAAATGTAATTTTAGATATTATATTATTTTATATGTATGGGACTAGCGTATTGCATCAAAGTTCAAATATTTTAAGTGTTCAAATATAGACATAATACATAATTCTTCAAAGTTCAAAGTCAAACATAAATATTACTCGGTTTGTTGACCATTTTTAAGCGACCTTTGACCGATTTTGTCCGATTAATCGGTTTGTTGACCGATTTTTAAGCGATTTTGTTGTCCAATTTTTAAACGTTTTTGTCCGATTAGACCGATTTTGTCTGATTAATCGGTTTGTTGGCCGATTTTTAAGCGATATTTGACCAAACCGATTAAATAGGCCGATTATGATAAATCAAGGCACTTAGTGAGCGATCAGCGATTATGCGGGGATTAATCGGCCGCCTGGACCGATTTTTACAACAGAGATTCTAACCATTTTTGCAGTTGTTGGATCCTCATACGCCTGAGGGGAGGCTTAGTGTTTCTGCTGACACTACAAATGTCTTTGGTTTCTGCTGCTGCTTGATGGTATCTTGTACATGTTTTGGTTATTTCTATTTCTTCTTAGTTTTATCTAAAAAAAAAAAAAAAACTCTAACCTGTCTGTGTTCGCTTACTCTCTCTGCTTGCGGTGTTTTGGTGTTGGTTCATTACTACACAACTTATGGTTTTCATCTCACCATGTCTTGTCGACACAAGAGTTGACTAGCCCATAGGATTATGGCTTGTGGTAAAGGTCATGGAAATCCATAAATGGTAATCAACTCACCATGATGATGACGACATTCCATCAAAGAGTTGGCTAGTCCAAAAGCAAACGGTTTTGGTAAAGACATCTCAATTCCGCTGATAGTCGTAATGGTTTGCTCAAAATCATAGGGTCGCATCTCACCCATGCTTAATTGCTGAGAGTTGTATGGTCATCAATTCACCATGGTTGCTGCCCTATTGGGTAACCAAAGGATTGGCTAGTTCTGAGCAAACGGCTACAGGTAAAGACATATCAAATCCGCTCATGGTTGCTGATTTGCTAATAAATCAGATGGTTATCAGTGTCCCATGGTTTTCGAACTTAAATATTTGGCTACTCCAGTAGTAATGGCTATTGGTAAAGAGACATCAAATCCATTATTTTCAATGATTCACCTCTCACAGGTGTTAACACACCTAGATGTGATGAGAATAGTATGAAACTAATATGTTTTGATGTAGATTATGTCATTTGTTGCTGCAAAGATCTGGCGTTTCAATGTTTTGTCCTCATAGAGATGTGATTATTTTGGTTCTTTGCTGCTGATGTTCGAGTACAATCCTCTTGTTTTGAAGTGTTAATGATCTATCAAGAAACTGGAACTTAACCTAGTCAAATTCCAGTTTAGGGGAGGATTGTTGGGAATTCTGCAAAGTAGGAATTCTGCTGATGTTACTACCGAAGGATTCTGTTGAAGTTCAATGTTTATGCTGAAGAACATAATCTGCTGAAGTAGTATAGTACGTAGTTTGTTTATGCGGAAATAGTTATTCCGCATATTCTATTAGTTTGTTAGGATTTGCATGAGCTATTTTAGGTAGTGATATGCATTTATCTTATATTATTGTTTATTTAGGGTTCCTTGTGTATAAAAGGAACTGATAGCTTTTGTTTTAGAGGTCTCTTGAGAAAAACATTTCAGAAACATCTTTAGAGAGAGTGAAAAAGATCCATAGAGGATCATTGTTTTATGAGAAAAACCTTGTTGGTAACTTTGATTGTGTTCTTATTATTCCGTTGTGCATATTCAATCATTGTTATTATATATCCTAGTTGAGTCCGGATCTTGGATTCTACAAAAAATCTCTTTCTTCAATCACAATCATTCCAGTCAATTGATCTTGAGTGAATTTCTCAGTAGGAATTTCCTTCTCAGTAGACATTGTTTGATCTTCATCAACCTTAGTCTTTTTAACAGTTTGAGAATCACTTTCTTTGGCCTTTCTCTTCAATCTAGGAATCCTTCTTGCTTCTTCTTCAGAACCCATTGGAATAAAAGCTTTATCTTGTTTTTGAGCTCTGTAGTAAGCCTTTTCAACTTGATCATCAGGCATTCCTTTGAATTGATGCTTCTTCCAACCACCAACATGAAAACAATAAGTCTTCATATATGAAAGAATTTGTGCCTTGGTAGGTTGTCTTGATTTCTTTGACCCTTTTGACCGTACTAATCACATCTTCAAGTGCTTGATTGTTCTTCATTTGAATGAAATCCTTCAACCGAAATGTTCTTTGTTCCTCGCCAAGGATGCATCGCCTACTGTGTCAATTGCCTTTTTCTTGATTTGGATTATTAGCAATCAAGAATTCAATATCATCTTCAGTAGGAACATAGCTAAACTCTGGAGTCTTCTCTCTAAGAATTGTAGGTTGAACAGTGGAAAGTGGATCTTCAACAAAATCTTCCATTCTATTCAATCTTTTAGTCTCCAAAAAGCTTGCAACTTCCATTTCTTCAAGCTTTCCATTCTATTCAATCTTTTAGTCTCCAAAAAGCTTGAAACTTCCATTTCTTCAAGCTTTTTCTTTTTAGCAACTTGTTCTTCTTCTATCTTCTTAGCAAGTTCTCTATCAAGAGCAATCTGAGCTTGTCTTTTCTTTGAAATCTTACTTCCAGTTTGCTCTACATCTTCCATAACTGCTTTACCTTCGTTCCTTTACTTGTATCTCCTTCATCTTCAAAAACAATTTTCCTCCCCTCAGTGTCAGCACCTATTTTCCTCCCCTGTTTGGGAGAATTTCCCAAATCATGATTAGTGGTTCGTGTAAAAGTGAGTGGTGAAAAACACAATATCAACGTATATCAAAATAACCGTAAAATTCGACAAATTAACCCTTTAGGAAAAAGGTTAACGATCAAATCTTACGGTGTGATAAAGTGATACCGGAAAGTGATTTCCCCGGGTCGTGTCCCAACGAGGTGTGAAATTGACGGTCTCGATGAGTTTCGTGATAAGGACTTGAATTGGTTAAACGAATTTGTTTGGTTTGAATTACGTTTTTTACGAATTAAGTAACGGGAAGGTAATTAAGGCAAGGGAACCCTAATAAACTACAAACTAACTACTACTAAGCCTAAGAAATGATAAAACGAGGCTAAACTAAGTCCTAGGGTGCTAAAACTAAAAAACGTAAAAACCGGCCACCACCCGAGCAATAAACGTAAAAGTTTTCAAATTTAAGGGCTACGGGTGTGAAATCAATTTTCCTACGTTCTATTTGATAAAAAATAATTTTAAAAAAAAGCCGGGAATTTTTTTGACTTTCAAAATAATTAGTACGAATTAAAAACTATTTAACACTAATTAAATGATTAAAAATATTAAACTAATTTTGAAAAATCTGAAAAATTCACAGAAACTACTTTCATTAATTTTGGACCTATGAAAAATAAGAAAACCGGTGCTTGTTCGGGAAAATAAGCTGTAAATAAGCTCAAAAGAGCTTATTGGCAAAACTGCATTTAGGGGTTAAAAGATTTGTTTGTGTAAAGTAAAACGAGACAAGTCCCAAGGGCAAGATGGTAAGTGTGTGGTGTGGTGAGCTGGGTGGGCGGGGTTCAACTCCCAGCAATGACAAATTTTTTGAACATTTTTTTTTTCAATTTTGCTTTTCAAAACTTAAAGACACAATCCAACTAGACACTTTTTGTGAAAACTTTTCTTTTAAAACTAGTGCAATAAGCTGTTATGACAGCTTATTGGTGACTGTTTTGGACAGCAACAGAAACAAACACCCTTTATTCAAATTCTAAGTGGCATTAAAACTAGATAAGCAGTTGGGGGTAACACTAATCATGCATAAGCCACCTAAGTTACGAATTAAGCAAGATGTAATCATAAACAAACTGTTAATAAGCTACAATAGCACTAATGGAAGGGAACAACAGTTGGAAAAAAAATTTTAACTAGTGGAAATCCTAAGTCTAAGTGGTAAAAGGAATAAGCTATAAAGAGGTACAATTAAGCTAAACTAAAGCTAAGTTCACACTAATCCTATGCTATCCAAACTAATAAGCTAATGACAATCTAAATAAGTATGATTAACTACTGATAAGCTAACGAATGGAGGAAAAAAATGACCTGTGTTGCTTAGTGCAGTCGCAAAATGACCTAAAGGGTCTGCTTTGGAGCTTATTAATAAGTCAAAAAGTGGATCTCCAACCAAGATCAAGCTACAAATCAAAAGTTAGCATAAGATTGAGTAAAATGAGCTAAGAAGAGGTTGATAACACTTAAAATAAGCTCTTATCACCGCTCGGGCTATCTTTAATGTAACTAAAACAACAAAACATGGTTTTCAAGGCTAATTAAACTATGCTAGAGGTAGAACTAGTGCATGAAACCGAAACTAATGTTAGTTGGGGTTGCAAATATTTGAGAGAAACATAATTTTCAACTTTTGAAGATCAAATAAGGTGAGAAAAGGCACAAGAATAGCAAAGAAATAGCATCATCTCCTGCGCTTTTGAGACGTAAAAATCAATTTTTTGATTTCAAACCTTTACAAAACTATGTAACCATTTCCAAAATGCTTGTGACTAATCTAAAATCATTAGAGTGAGTTTGACTAAGTAACTCAAACAGGCAAAAGATGGATTCAGATCAGTTAACCTTTTTGACCCAAACACCCTTTTAAATGTGATAAACACTCTAACTGAATTTTCAAAAAACTAGCTTGACCCCCTTTTGTTGAGATTGTTTTGATGCTAGCACTAAATCATTTAACAACTTTAAAATAAGATTGAAGACTGTCTAACCATACTCTATAAAACATGAAACTGAAGAAATGCTTTTCATTGATTAAAAAGTAAATTACAATAGAACTTAAAACAAGAAAATTGAATTTTTACTAAAACTAGGGGGTGCCTTATAACTTGGCTACAATCCACTATTTATACTAGTCTTCAAGGTCTTCCATTTACTCCTTGTGTTTCTTCTGTGTGAGGTAAACATCTAAGCAACCTTTGTGCTTTCTTCAAATGATCCAGTCCATCCATTAAGTAGGTACCATTGAGCATGAATCTGAGCCCTTCATTGAAGCCTTTTTGACATGGATTGCTGAGGTGGAGTGGGAAAGAGGAGGTAAAAGATTAGTAGTGGGTTTGGGAAATGGGTATAACTTGGTAAAAGGTTGATGTGAGGTTGAGTGTTTTGGGATGGTGGAATTTGGGTAAAAGCTTGAAGCTGGTTTCTGGGTTGGAGAGAAAGGGGAAGAGGAAAGGAGGGAAAGGGGTTTAGGTCGGGTTTGATGGCTGGGTTGGGTATTTTAATATGGGTCGTGGGTTAATTGGGTTTTGGGATTTTAATTTGGACTTAGGATTAGTTATGGATCCAAGTGAGATTTCAAGGTTAAACATGTAATTCGAAAATCCAGGACCATTCCTGTAATTTCTAAAAGTGATCCAAGGGCTGGACTTGTAAGTCTCAAATAATGTAGGGACCATGTTTACCATTTTCGAAACTTGAAGGTCTCTTCCGCCAATTCAAAATTGTAGGACCGAACTTGTAATTTCTCAAAACTTTTGAAATTTTTCACCAAAGGACTAATTATGAAAACTTATGATTTCAAAAGGACCTTTGGTGACTTTTCTTTAAAATAAGTGCTCGGGGACTATTTCATCAATTTTGAAAGTCTGGGACCGAAATTGCCAATTATGCAAACTTTGTTCGTTTTTCATTTGTTTTCAATAAATTTGCATCTCAAACATATAAAACACAATTTTGAGATATTTTCAGATTTTGATGCATTACGGAGTGTTTTAGATGTTTTGCGATCAGATTGACCTAAAATGATGAGTTTTACACACTCATCAATCCCCACACTAAACCATTGCTAGTCCCTAGCAATCTTTTGAGAAAACTTAATGGATTTGAATCTCTTTACCAAAAGCCATTACTCGAGTAGCCAAATGTTTCAGCTCAAGTAAGAACCTTGGTACAATGATAACCAAATGATTTTGAGCAAACCACCGACTTTCAACGGTTTTGATTTGTCTTTACCGTGCCGCTTGCTTCGGACTAGCCAACTCTTAGATAAAATATCTTTGGTGAGTCGATTACCAATTATTGTTTTCCAACTACCTTTACCACAAGCCATAAACTTGCGGGCTAGCCAACTCTTCACTAATTAAAGATATGGTGAAATAACACCATACAATTTTGGGCAAATTGCAAGTCGTCAACGGATTTGATATATCTTTACCAAGAGCCGTTTGCTCTGGATTAGCCAATCCTTTTGTTTATTAGACATGGCGGATCGATAACCATAAGTCGAGTAAGTGCAAAACACTTACTCCAAAAAATTTTGGCCAAAATGGGGAATAGGGTGGTG
The DNA here is from genome assembly GCA_022545495.1 of Chrysanthemum lavandulifolium. Classification (NCBI taxonomy): domain Eukaryota; kingdom Viridiplantae; phylum Streptophyta; class Magnoliopsida; order Asterales; family Asteraceae; genus Chrysanthemum; species Chrysanthemum lavandulifolium. The sequence goes on along the minus strand of CM040243.1, from coordinate 255,506,206 downwards.
TAATTACATGATAAAATTCGTGAGAATTCCCCCACACTAGAAATGAATATTGCCCTCAATATTCAAAGTACCTACCGTTATGCCGAAACATAGAACGAAAAGGGAAATACTACGCCATTATTTGAATTTTTTTTTTTTTTTTTCATGAAACTTATATGCAACAATGGGCAACTCCCCACACTAGGGTGGTAGAAAATAGAAAGAAGTCGAAATACGGTGAAAACCCATATAGTGTGCTATCGTTTTTGATTCCCGAGTCGCTAGCTTGACTCGACCCGTATTCATTTGTTCTCGGGAAGCAACGTGACAACCAATCTCGATCGGACTTTCGCTCACGGTGTTAATAAACATATGAACATCGAAAGTTCCACACCGACGAGATACAATCATGTATTGTTAATAGTAGAAACTATAAAGGATGATACTGGGTCAAAGATGGTGTCCTCATTCCCGAAAGAGAAAAGGGAAAGAGCAACCACACCATCCGTGAAGAATGGAATAAAGATGTGCATGAGAATGCAAGTCCATTCCTCATCAAGAAAAGCAAATCACCATTTTGACATTTTTAAGCTTAGTCTTGAAGTTTGTGTGGTGATTGTCAATGAAATTTCGTAGGGAGGGTTGGAAACGGTTCTTCAATCAATGATTTTCCGGAAAAAGGATGTCCCCTCTCGAATCAAAGTAAGTATTATCAATTCTGTTGGAATCGACTCATCACTAAGAAAGGCATCGACTTCATTCCAAAAGTTGTCATCTTCCTCATCCGGAGTGAGAGAAGGGATGGAAGAGTCGGAAATAATAAGACTAGGGATGATGGCTCATTTTGAGCAATTCTTCAATGGGAAGAATGTCTCCATTGGATCACAAACATCATCATCCAATCCAGATGAAATCAAGAGAGTTTGGTTTCATTCACGAGTTAACAAACTCAATACGATAAACCGATTCCGGAGGTGGGACAAGTGGTGTGCTCTTAGAGCTAGCAATTTCCACCACTTCCGATAAAGTCTCCGATTCTAGATCATCATCATCAAGAACACTCTTGACTTCCTTGGTACAACTTTCAACCCATTTGTTTGAACCGGGTTGATTTTCAAAGCTTTTAGCTCAAAGACGCTTTTGGTGACTCTCTTAACTGTGAAATTTGAGAGTGTTGCATTGATTCTTTCGATTTTTGATCAATTGTGGCAACACTATGTTTGTATAGAGGTTTGGAGTTCTGTTGATATTAAACGTGAGTTCTTCGTTGTCAACCCGTATGGTCAACTCTTCAAAGAATACATCAATTAGAGCACGGCTCGTTCTCAAGAAAGCTCTCCCAAAATGAGGGAACTCTAGGATCCGCATCAAAGTCTACTACAACAAAGTCGGTAGGAAAGTGAAACTTTCCTACTTTCACCACGACATCCCTGGCCATCCCAAGTGGACGAGTTTGGGTACGGTCCGCTAGCTCGAGTGTCATACAAGTGGATGCAAGTTTAGGAAGAGACAATTTCTTCCATACCGAGAGTGGCATGAGGTTAATGCTTGCGCCAAGATCGCCAAGGCGGAGCATTGAACCATCCCCAAGAAATCACACGGATTAAAACCCGCCGGGTCTTCAAGCTTTTTGGAAGCTTCTTGAGAAGGACCGAGCATTGCTCATTGAGAGGGTTTTAGCCATCTCGGATAACTTATCTTTGTTGCTCAAGAAGCCTTTAAGCGTGGATGCAAATTTGGGCATTAGAACGAGAGCATCAACGAAGCTTATATCAAAGTGCGCTTCATTGAAAATTTGGAAAATTTTTCCATTTGCTCTTTGGTTTTGTCTTTGAGCTTCTCATCATGCAATCTTGATGGGTAAGGAAGTCGACTAGACTTTTAGCCGGACGGAAGTCATTTCGCTCGAATTTGTCTTTGGAACTTCGGGTTCGGACTTAAAGCTTGACTACCGAAGGTGGGACGTGTCTTGTACCGTGGGCTTGAGAAATGCACCTTGTCCGTTGTATCCTTGGTAACTTGACTCATTGCTCCCGTGGAGGAGGCATTGGAGTCGAAGGTCCATTGTGCGCCTTACCACTACGAGTGGTGACGGCTTTCAATTCGCATTTGGATTAGGAACTGTATTGCTTGGGAGTCCTCCGTAAGATGACGAAGCTTTGTTCATATTCATGTTCATGAAACCGCTCATCATATTCTTCAACTCATTTGTCTGCCGAGACATTGTGGTATCAATTTCCTTTTTAGCTCAACTCTCATGTTATTGATCCGAGTTTGCATTGAACGATGCTTGACTCAAGAATTTTCATGAAGTCATTTGGTAGGGAGCTTGAGAAGGTTGTTGATAACTTTGCCGATTTGGAGCTTGATATGGTTGGTTGAAATTGTTCCGGTTCGATTGAAATTTTGAGAGTTATTGAAGTTTTGTCCTTGATTTGGAACAAAACGATTCGATTGCCATGGTTTTGCACAGAGGAAAACCGGTGGTGTCATACCGCTAGGTGCACGGTATTGAGGATCACCTTGTGGTCGGTATTGATTGTGGTTTACGAAGCTACGGAGCTTAGTAAAAGAAGCATCGGTTGCTTGACAATCATAATACGCGTGTGGACCACTACAAGTTTCACACACCTTGTTCACGGCTTTGATTGGTTCCGCTTATGAATTTCGCTTTTGATTTCCTTTACCTCTTTCATCATATTAACGGATGACGTCCGTTAGAGCGGTTAACGGAGCGGCTAACTCGGAAGAGTTACCGGATGAAGAAGCGAGTGTTCGAATATTTAATTTGTTGCAGAAATAGGAACTTTTGATTTTATTTCGCAAATCTCAATCACATCTTTAGGCTTACGATTCAAGATATTGCCACCGCGGTCGCGCTCAAAGAATCTTGATCGCTACTGCTCAACCCATTATAAAAGATATTAACTTGTCAAGCTCAGAATTCATGATGGGGCATTTCCGAGGAGATCTTTGAATCTCTCCCATGCCTCTCCAAAGTTTTCATCGAAATTTTGACGAAATCCGAAATTTCATTTTAAGATTAGTCGTCTTTGATGGAGGAAAGAAATAATTGACAAACTTTTGAACAAGATCCTCCCAAGTTTCGATGGTTCGAGGGGTTCTTTTTCCACCAAACCGGCCGCCCCTCAAGTGAGAACGGAAATAGCATCGCTTGATCACTTTTGTGGCACATCCTTGTAATTGATAGTTGAGGTCAACTTGTTAAACCAACGGATGTGTGCATACGGGTCTTCTCGATCAAACCCATGGAATTGATTCAGAGACACAAGTTGGATCAAATGCGTCTTCAATTCAAAGTGATCGAATTGATTGGTGGTAAACGATGGCATCTCCATAACCCTCGGTGGGTGCACGGAGCATTTCCGCCATAGTTCGCTCGTCGCCATATTGTTGTTTGGAATAGTATGAATCTCGGGTTCGACTATTCGGGCAAAGACGCCTATGAGAACGCCTTCTAGGAATTTCGCTAGATTACGAAAAGGCTCAATGATCTAGAAGAACGAGTGCGCATGCACTTCTAAAAACAACACTTTCAATTAAAACAAGACCGAGGCAAAACACGGTGAACTTAAACCAATAATCCCACGTGAAATGATCACTTATAAGTAAACGCACAAAGGAGCGGAGAGACTTATTAGGTCGTGTGAAGCTTATTAAAACCCGCTCTTTTCACCGCAATTTAATGTCGCCGTCCTTATACCCTCACACGCTTTGTTAAACCGATAAAAGTAAACCAAATCACGAGCGACACAAAGGCAAGTTTTAAATCTTTTGTTCGAGAACTTATAATGATAACACCTCAGTTGAGAATGTTATATTGATTGTGTCTTCTATATTATTTAAAACAACAAGCAAAAATCTTTTTGTATTTTTAATCTTTTATATATATACAAAGAAAAGAAAAATATTTTTGTATTTTTGTATTTTTATAGAAAACAATAACTTCACGAGGAAGGTTCTTCAAGTCACTAATCGCAAAAATCACGATATTGTCGCAACACAACTCCCCGGCAGCGGCGCCAAAATTTGGTTCGTGTAAAAGTGAGTGGTGAAAAACACAATATCAATGTATATCAAAATAACCGTAAAATTTCTACAAATTAACCCTTTAGGAAAAGGTTAACGATCAAATCTTACGGTGTGATAAAAGTGATACCGGAAAGTGATTTCCGGTCGTGTCCCAACGAGGTGTGAAATTGACGGTCTCGATGAGTTTCGTGATAAGGACTTGAATTGGTTAAACGAATTTGTTTGGTTTGAATTACGCTTTCTCGAATTAAGTAACGGAAGGTAATTAAGGCAAGGAACCCTAATAAACTACAAACTAACTACTACTAAGCCCAAGAAATGATAAAACGAGGCTAAACTAAGTCCTAGGGTGCTAAAACTAAAAACGCGTAAAACCGCCACCACCCGAGCCATAAACGTAAAAGTTTTCAAATTTAAGGGCTACGGGTGTGAAATAAATTTTCCTACATTCTATTTGATAAAAAATAATTTTAGAAAAAAGCCGGGAATTTTTTTGACTTTCAAAATAATTACTACGAATTAAAAACTATTTAACACTAATTAAATGATTAAAAATATTAAACTAATTTTGAAAAATCTGAAAAATTCACAGAAACTACTTTCATTAATTTTGGACCTATGAAAAATAAGAAAACCGGTGCTTGTTCGGGAAAATAAGCTGTAAATAAGCTCAAAAGAGCTTATTGGCAAAACTGCATTTAGGGGTTAAAAGATTTGTTTGTGTAAAGTAAAACGAGACAAGTCCCAAGGGCAAGATGGTAAGTGTGTGGTGTGGTGAGCTGGGTGGGCGGGGTTCAACTCCCAGCAATGACAAATTTTTTGAACATTTTTTTTTTCAATTTTGCTTTTCAAAACTTAAAGACACAATCCAACTAGGCTCTTTTGTGAAAACTTTTCTTTTAAAACTAGTGCAATAAGTCATTATGATGACTTATTGGTGACTGCTTTGACAAAGAATGTAAACAAACACCCTTTATTCAAATTCTAAGTGGCATTAAAACTAGATAAGCAATTGGGGTAACACTAATCATGCATAAGCCACCTAAGTTACTGAATTAAGCAAGATGTAATCATAAACAAACTGTTAATAAGCTACAATAGCACTAATGGAAGGAACAACAGTTGGAAAAAAAATTTAACTAGTGGAAATCCTAAGTCTAAGTGGTAAAAGGAATAAGCTATAAAGAGGTACAATTAAGCTAAACTAAAGCTAAGTTCACACTAATCCTATGCTATCGAAACTAATAAGCTAATGACAATCTAAATAAGTATGATTAACTACTGATAAGCTAACGAATGGAGGAAAAAAATGACCTGTGTTGCTTAGTGCAGGCTGCAAAACAGCCTAAAGGGCCTGTTTTGGAGCTTATTAATAAGTCAAAAGTGGATCTCCAACCAAGATCAAGCTACAAATCAAAAGTTAGCATAAGATTGAGTAAAATGAGCCAAGAAGAGGTTGATAACACTTAAAATAAGCTCTTATCACCGCTCGGCTATCTTTAAATGTAACTAAAACAACAAAACATGGTTTTCAAGGCTAATTAAACTATGCTAGAGGTAGAACTAGTGCATGAAACCGAAACTAATGTTAGTTGGGGTTGCAAATATTTGAGAGAAACATAATTTTCAACTTTTGAAGATCAAATAAGGTGAGAAAAGGCACAAGAATGAAGAAGAAACCATCTCATGCGATTTTGAAGAGAGAAAAAATCAATTTTTTGATTTCAAACCTTTACAAAACTATGTAACCATTTCCCAAATGCTTGTGACTAATCTAAAATCACTAGAGTGAGTTTGACTAAGTAAGTCAAACAGCAAAAGATGGATTCGATCGCTTAACCTTTTGACCCAAACACCCTTTTAAATGTGATAAACACTCTAACTGAATTTTCAAAAAACTAGCTTGACCCCCTTTTGTTGAGATTGTTTTGATGCTAGAACTAAATCATTTAACAACTTTAAAATAAGATTGAAGACTGTCTAACCATACTCTATAAAACATGAAACTGAAGAAATGCTTTTCATTGATTAAAAAGTAAATTACAATAGAACTTAAAACAAGAAAACTGAATTTTTACTAAAACTAGGGGGTGCCTTATAACTTGGCTACAATCCACTATTTATACTAGTCTTCAAGGTCTTCCATTTGCTCCTTGTGTTTCTTCTGTGTGAGGTAAACAGCTAAGCAACCTTTGTGCTTTCTTGAATGATCCACCATCCATTAAGTAGGTACCATTGAGCATGAATCGAGCCCTTCATTGAAGCCTTTTGACATGGATTGCCGAGGTGGAGTGGGAAAGAGGAGGAAAAGATTAGTAGTGGGTTTGGGAAATGGGTATAACTGGGTAAAAGGTTGATGTGAGGTTGAGTGTTTTGGGATGGTGGAATTTGGGTAAAAGCTTGAAGCTGGTTTCTGGGTTGGAGAGAAAGGGGAAGAGGAAAGGAGGGAAAGGGGTTTAGGTCGGGTTTGATGGCTGGGTTGGGTATTTTAATATGGGTCGTGGGTTAATTGGGTTTTGGGATTTTAATTTGGACTTAGGATTAGTTATGGATCCAAGTGAGATTTCAAGGGTTAAACATGTAATTCTGAAAATCCAGGGACCATTCCTGTAATTTCTAAAAGTGATCCAAGGGCTGGACTTGTAAATCTCAAATAATGTAGGGACCATTTTTACCATTTTCTGAAACTTGAAGGTCTCTTCTGCCAATTCAAATTTGTAGGATCGAACTTGTAATTTCTCAAAACTTTTGAAAATTTTCACCAAAGGACTAATTATGACAACTTATGATTTCAAAAGGACCTTTGGTGACCTTTCTTTAAAATAAGTGCTCAGGACTATTTCATCAATTTTTGAAAGTCGGGGACTAAAGCGCCAATTATGCAAACTTTGTTCGTTTTCATTTGTTTTCAATAAATTTGCATCTCAAACATATAAAACACAATTTTGAGATATTTTTAGTATTTTGATGCATTACGGAGTGTTTTAGATGTTTTGCGTCAGATTGACCTAAAATGATGAGTTTTACACACTCATCAATTAGTCAATCACCATCGATGGGTGAGGATGAAGATGAAATCACCAACTTTGCGCCCTCTTGTGCTTTGTCAACCCCTGCATCTCTTCCTTTAAGGTCCGAATCTCGTCCTTTAAGTGTTTAACACCCTTGGCATGCTGCTTTTTGACATGTGCCAAATCCTTCTGTAGAGATTCAACCCGCTGGCTAACTTTGTACACAAAACCATCAATTCCAATTGGTTCCCACTGTCCTCATCACTTCCAACTGTGTTACCTGTTGGGAGAGGTGAATCATGGGACAAAGGTTCAGATTCCTCCCTAGTTGGACTAGGTTGAAGTCTAGAACCACCACTGCTTGTTCCTAGACCATAAGGTTCAGAAACTTGTTGTGTTGCCATGAGAGGAGTTGACTGTTTAGGCCTTCTCTCATAGGTGATTGAAACTGGGGGGTGTAATCAATGTTTGGAACATTAATTATGGGTGTGTTTTGTTCAGTTGTAATCTTAGCAAGCATTTGGGGAGAGAGAGGTGTAAAAATCATATTGCCATCTTTGTTCAAATTTTGAAAAACTTTAGGCTTTAGGCAACTGATTTGATAAACATTAGTATGGGGTTGCAGTTGAAACTCATTTAGCACTGCTTGCACAAACCTTGGATACATATAGCATGGTAGTAGAGTGAGTCACATAAGGGTACTGAGTAATGGACAATTAATACAGAATATGGTGCGTTGGGGAATACAGAAGGTACAATATAGGAATATCAAAATTGTAAAGGTTGTCAGAAATCTACCACGAGCCAACAAAACAAAATAATATAAATAGTGGCAATAGCAGCCAAGTAACCAATAGTAACTATTGTACTCGGAGGGGTGACCTCGGAATACCAAAATAATAGGAGGGGAGACCTCAAGTAACCAATGGAGTAGCTAGCTCCCAAAATGTGAAGGACGTGTATAGCACACACAATCACATCACCAAAACATATCATATCATAACATATCAGATCTGTAACAAATCTAGGATGCATCTATACCCCCCTGCAAAACAATAGTGGCCATACAATATATCTGAAGCGCGCATAATCAATACAAAATAGGGACGGTGTGGAACATCACTCATCCACACTGGAGTCATGCCAATGGTGCATCAATGACACGGACATGGAACCCCTATGCCTAGTTAATGGCTCGGGTATCAAACTGACAGGTCAAAGCAAAAGGTCCAAAGTATACAATATATGAGTCATCATAAACAAAGGTTCAATATCAATGGTTCACAATTCAAAGGTTCATAGCAATAGTTCAATATCAAGGTCCAATATCAAAGGTTCAATATCAAAGGTGTGGAAAATTAGAAGGGGGTTGAATAGTTTTACCGATTAAAACTTGGTTTTAAACTATTTAGATCGACTTATGTCAATCTATTTAAACATGTGTGTTGGATGTTGATAGACAAGCATATAGAAATATAAATATGTAATGAAAAGATAAAGAGTAAGAAGCACAAAACCACAACGCTGGTATTTATAGTGGTTCGCTACAAGGACACCTTCCTTGCCCTACTCCACTCCCCGAGTCACCTACTCGAGAGTTCGTAATCACTACACAACACCAACTCCTTGTGGCGGAGAAGCCTTCACAACGTTGCCTACTCTTTATCCGGTACAAGGCTAGATACCGGGTTCTTCCACGAGGTAGAACCAAACCTATCACAACGTCGCCTACCCTTTATCCGGTACTAGGCTAGATACCGAGTTCCATTACAATGGAGGAACTACTACCCAACACTACACAACACCTAACCCAAAGGAGACCAACTCCTTATTACAACATCATCAAGGATATTAATTTCCTTGGATCCAATACTAATCTATCTTGTACATCGAAACACACCATATCGAATGTACACCTTAGGCACCTTTCACTAATGCCTTTGGTTCGACTTCTAGGCACCCTTCACTAATGCCTTGTGACTTGACTTCTAGACACCTTCAATGCCTTTAGCCTTGACTTCTAAGAACTCTTCACTAGTGCTTCTAATATGGACGTTCGACACCTTTCACTAATGTCTTCGCCTTGAACCTTTAGACATCTTTCACTTATGTCTTCAACACTACACTTCTTATGAGAAAGAAGAGAACTATCAACAAGAGAACCTCAGTAGTATTGATGATAACGAAGCATGGCAACTCATGGACTTGAGCTTGCTCGTCTTTAAAAGATGGTGATCTCGCTTTTAAGAGGAACCTAGAGAATCACACACAAACAAAACTACATACATAGATCACTTGGATATGAGGTTAGAGAGTTTATAACTCAAAGAGAAAATATGTGAGGAAGGGGTAAGAAATATTGAAGAAATGACTCACTATTTATAGAGGAAAACAGAATCGCTCCACGGATCCTCACTGAGGGATCCGTCGATCATTATTGGGGATCCGTGGGGCGCCCCTTTTGCCCATGGGTTTTGGGTCATGGGTCATGGGTTATGGATTATGGATATCAAGTAGATTCAATGTATATACAAGATGCAATGCATCTAGTCCATGGGTCATGGGTTAAAACCATGGGTCATGGATAATATCCATATATGACTTAAGCATGATGTCATGCAATGGGTTATGGGTCATGCTCCATGGGTATGGGTCATAGACTTTGGGTTATACCCAACTACATTCAATGTATTTGGTCAATGGGTCAAGATACTTAAGTTTCTACCCATTTACATTACCCAATATAATACATACTAGTTATGTATATATTTACCCAATATGTAAACACTAGTTGTTGTACATATGTATTACTAAATCATAAAATCACTTATACTTGTTTTAGTGTTTTATGTGAAAACGTAAGTGTGTTAGAAAACTATTGGCTCAAACCATTTACGTATTATATTTGTTTCGTTAAAATGATTTTACGTTTGTTATCGACAAAACATTAGAAGATTGTAAAATATAAATAAACGTTTTTACGGCTTATTTGTATTAACAATCTCCCCCTTTTTGTTGATGACAAAGCATGAATTTATTTTAAGGAAAAACTAAAATTCATAAAAGTTTGAATTGTAGTTTTACTTTCTTCTCCCCTTTTGTTGAAACAAAAGTGCTTGAAAATAAACTAACACATCGCTTTAAGAAAAAATGTGAAAGAAAAAAAAAGATAGAGAGCAAGTGACGGAAAGAGTTCTCGTCTTAACTCCCCCTTGACGAGTCCATCCCTTTGTGAGGGCGTCAAGAAAAAAATAACTAATCTAATGCATTGCAACTAAGTTTGCAAATGGTTTCGTCTTTGTGACGATAATGCTCCTCCTTGATGATTGCAACTTTGCAAAGGGACGTTATGAAATGTAATCCTAATATTGCAAGTGATATTGCAATGTAATGCTTTGACAGGAAGCTCCCCCTATCTTAGGGTGTCAAAGTCTTTACGTGTAAATTGAAAATCTACAAAACAAAGGTTAGAAGACAAGTATATAATGCATAATTTCTTGCAAATAAGACTCAATTTAGTAGAAAACTAGTCTTCAGTTGCACGGATCCCACGGTTCCCTCCTTGGAGGGATCCGTCTAGACAAAGCGTAGGGATCCGTCTGTCTGTAACTAAAATACAGCAAATGTGATGTACCAAAAGATGTTGGCATCAAAATGAGATATGCATTAGACCAATAATCATATACTCAGAATAATATAACAAATATCATGTAATTTCATTTAATAAAACTAGAGATATGATATACATGACTCTAAAAACTAAGAAAATGAACAATACATGACTTTGAATTACTAGACTATCTAAGTCGCGCTTGATACTAGGATACCACTAGAATCCTCTAGCTCAAGTTTGTTTAGGTTTAATCTCGTCGAAATGTTCGAGGAGGTGATAAAACATGAAACGTTGATCTTCACGTACTTCATGTATCAAACTTTCAACATGTTGACAATGATAACAATCTTTGTCATGGCTCGGTAGTGGTGATGGAAGAAAGTGAATTGCTTGATGTGAAGGATCAAGTGAAGCGGGTTGAGGAGCTTCAAAAGAAGGAGGGACTGGCGGAGGCGCATTCGAAGATGGCTCGACCAAGAATGATGGTGGTGGTAGGAGGTGTCAACTTCCATGTGGCCGGGTGGTTGACTTTGATGATTTCTCATAATCCAAAAGGGATTATTTGATGGTGACGGAGAAAAGGAAGTCGGAGCTAGTGTTGACTCAACACCTTGATTTTGTTCCACTATTCCTCCTAATGAGGAGAATGTTGCCGTGGTGGAGGATGAAATGGCCTAGGAGGAAAATAAAGGAAGCCGGAGCTAGTGTTGACTCAATTCATATGCTACTGGTTGTTACCAAGGTAACACCAGTATTGAAGACAAGACGTCATGGACCCAGTGACGCACTGCACTAAAACTTCCCAAGCTACTCAAGTTCCTCTTAAAAGGACTTGTTTCATTCTCTTAGAGATTGTTGATATTGAAGAAGGAGACCCTCTCCCTAGTCTCCGGCATAGGAAACCAAATATTCACTATTGAGTCTAGAGCCAAGAGATCATCAATAAATCTCATTAGGACACACAATTAATGAAGACTTACTGTTTCACACAATGTGGAAAGTAAGAAATTATATATTAAGAGTCATACGCATTATCCTTGTGGTATTGCCAGAACATCCTTGTGATATGTCAAATATTCACGATGAAGATGGAAATCCTTCTAGAGCCAACATCAAACAAGCTCTTGGTGGGTGACATGTGAGATCTTCTCGAAAGATCAAACTTGTGACAACTGAATAGAAACGATGGGGAGATTCACTCTTGAATCAACCTTGGTCCAGGAAATGGATTGACGGATGCCATTGAAAACCGGTCATTGTGCTCAACAACTCTTTTCTCTAGCACGTCGATGTGTATTAAGTTTTCAAAATTAAAGGGTATTTATGATTGATAATTGATTTTCCATAAAATCTTCATTGTACTGCAAAACACTTTCCATTAAGCAATACACGATTGTTTTTCAAATCATTTTTCATCAATCAGTGAATCTCATTTCGTTGGTTCACTCACTCCGTGTTGTCTTCTATGAGACGTTCCGGATTGAGAACGGCTTGATTTGCTGCGAAACCCTGTCAAGGAGGTTCTTCGGAATCCTACCTGATCACAGGCAGTACTTGTACTGATCAACGGGGAACCATGGTTCTTGTAACCCCATTCAACGAAAGTGATCAAAGACACCTTCGTGCGCTTTATTGCTAAATGTTGTTTACAGGGACACCCGACAGTTGCAGCTGATCAGAATTAAGGAGTCAATCCATAACTGCATGCTCACACATCACATTAACTTCTAAAGAAATCATGATAAGTGCATATCTTCATAAACTGGCTGTGATATTTTCAATCCATGCTTCTGCTATGCTGCTGCAAATATCATGAATCAACAAAGCATCCGCTACTCTGATGAGAAGATATCATGATCCAAAATGTGAGCATGTCGGTCCAAAAGTCACAATTTCACATAATGGCGATACAACAAAGGATGAGTCACAGATTTGTTGTGGTTGATGATCTTAAAGCTGGCTTAAAGAAACTCACCATCATGTGGATCAGTTAAAGACCTCAACTTGAATGAACAAAACATGCAAAACATGAAGAATCAAAGACTACGAGCTACAGAGCAAAGAACTTATCAAGAATCCAAGAACACAAAAATGTAATATTTGTTTGTAATTGAGGTGACCTCCCTTAGGGGGAGATTGTTAGGATTTAGAAAATCCAGTGGTTAAAGAGTCGGTTACCTCAAGTATACGTTAGCCTTAATAATATTTAATAGAAGTGATGGTCATTCACGTTTAGGAACTTTGTAACGTGTGTTAGATATCGTGATAGAATATTATATATAAAATTAAGGTTTCAATTCAAAACCCTAGAAACCATTAAAAGCATGCATATAATCATAAAGATCCAATTTTTATGTGTTTCGTAACTAATTACATCATATTAACGGCTCGTGATGCCACTGTTGGGATTTTATACTCATAACAATTATATAAAACAAATAACATCATCAAAGCATGCAGCGGAAGAACTAGGAATAATATATGTAAATAATTAACCAAACAAGAAAGTGCGTACCTTTTAGCAATTCAAGAATCAAACGTTGATTTAACAAGAACCAAAAACCCAAAACCCTAATTTAGGGTTTATACTAATCGACCCAAACAAGAAATCGACCACCAAGGATTACAAGCTCAAGTGTGCTTGTTCTTCGTTCTTGTACAAAGTTACTAATAGCAATTTGATGTGAAAAGCTAGTTCCTTGAATCACAAATAAAACCAAACACTTGTTTCTTTCACTTGAAAAAATCGATCCCTATGAGGAGGGGGTGTACGATCGGCCAAGCAAAAGAGGAAGGAGAGGAGAAAAGAAATTAGGTTATTAGTGATCCAAGATTAAGTTGTGAATGAATACAAGGGATTGTATTTATAGTTAACTTAACTTGGTGACCAAGTTTGTGTGGGTATGGGTTTGGGAACCCAACCGATCGGCCAAAGCCCCCCAAAGGGGATTCTATAACTTTCCCGACTTTGTAATTTCATCTCTAGTCCTTCTAGTTAATATTTAACGACTGATGAGTGTGTAAATACTCATCATTTTTGGTCAAATCTGAACTGCAAAACATTTAAAAACGCTCAGAAATGCATCAAAATACTGAAAATATCTCAAAATTGCATTTTATATGTTTCAGATGCAAAATGTTTAAAATCAGATGAATAACGAGCTAAGTTTGCATAATTGGCAGTTTCAGTCCCCCGACTTTTAAATCTTGTCAAAAATAGTCCCTGAGCACTTATTTTAAAAGAAAAGTCACCAAAGGTCCTTTTGAAATCATAAGTTGTCATAATTAGTCCTTTGGTGAAAAATTTCAAAAGTTTTGAGAATTTACAAGTTTGGTCCTTCAAGTTTCAAAATTGGCAAAAATAGTCCTTGGAAGTTTAAAATTTTCTTTGATGGTCCTTGTACTATTGAAACTTGGCAAAATTGACCCTTGAAACAACTTTGAGAAATTGGCAGATTTGGTCCTTGGTTTTTGTGAAATTGCAAGTTTGGTCCTTGTTATTTAAAGACTTGACCCTTGACCCTTTGTATCCTTGACCCCTGCCAATGCTTGACCTGTGAACCCCCTGTCTAAATATTAAACCCCCGGTCAAACCAGTCAAACACCCACCCAACCTTTCCCTCCAAAAGTCTTCCCCTTCACCTGCCTGCCTGCAAAACCAGATACCCCCTCACCTCCAGCTCACAACCCACACCCTTATCACTCCACCTCACCCAACAATCCAATAAGCATTAAATGCTCCCCCTCCTTGCACTCAACCTGTCCCAGTTGCAATATATCATTTTCCCGCCAAAAAGCCATCAATGGCTAAAAACCACTCCAGTGATCCAATGGTCCAGAATACAAGTGGGATTTGCTCAGAATACAAGTGGGAGCATTTTGGTGTATAAAAAGAAGAAAGAGAAGGAGAGACAAAGAGTAGTTTTTAGTTTTAAATTTCTTGTATGTCGTTCTTATTTCCATTGTCTTAATTAGTTTCAAAAATTATAATTTTAAGTCTTACTGAACTGAACTAAAGCTATTTAGTTATTGTGATTTGCTTTCAAGTATTAATCCAAGGTTTTATCAAAGTTTCATGATTTTATGTTGCATGTTATAAAATCAGTTTACATGCTCTTATATTCAAGCTTCAATTAGCTTAATTCTAGTTCCAATAAGCTTATTTAAGCTACTGATAGCTTTTAGTAAGCTTATTACTAAGGTTCAAGCAATCTTGGCACTTGGTCAACAAAAGTCAACTTACAGTCTCATTTGTGACTTGTTTCTGAATTGCTGATATGGAGTTGGATATGGGTTGATTCTGAGTTGAATATGGGTTGAGATAAGTTAGGACAGTGGTTCATTGAATTTCTCAGCAAGCCATTGTGGCTGGATGTTTGTAAGTCTCAAAATTCTGTCTCAGCTTTAAATAAATAGTGTAGGATACTAAGTTTTAATTCAATTGTGTTAGACTTAGTTTAAGTCTGCTTGATTACCCTTAGAATAACTGTGCATCTGTTTTAGTTTGATTTAGTCATTAGCTTTCATTATCATTACTCTTGATCCTAACTACATTAATTGGTTGAGCTTGGTTTTGCCTTAGATTGTCATTAGAATCACTTTAACGAATTTATATTGATGTTAGATTGTGGATTGAGCAATGATTTAGCTTGTGTAAGTGATTTTGATGGTAGAAGTTCCAAATCGAGTTGGTTAAAGAGTGTTTGGATTAGGCTTTAAATCTGTGCTAAAGATTTGTTTAGTGGTTTAAATCGCTTGTCTTAGTCTCATTTAGCTTCACTTAGTCAATTTCGCCATAAACCGCACCTTAGATCGGTGAAAGTCAACATTGCATTAAGACTGAATTCACATGCATCCCGCTTAGGCTAGAATGGAGTAGACTTGCATTTTAGGTTTATAATCTTATAGGTTAGCTTATTTAGGTCTCATCACATCTACATTCATCATCATGTTTCGGATTTGAAGATCTAAACTCACAAAAGTCAAAATATCATTTCTATCAAAAGTCAAAAGTGAAAACCGCTTTTACCCAACCTTTGTTGAATTTTCATGGGTTCATTTCTAAATCAAAATCATTGAAACTTGAAGTTTTCTAGTTCAGTTGGTCAAAAGATAAAACACATTTTAGTTGAATTTTACAAGCGTTTTAAAGGGTCAAATAAGTCGCTCAATAAGCCTCACATGCCTGCTCATAATAACTAAGTGAGAACCGTGCTTGTGGCGGACCTTGCACAGCTTTGTTTTAACTTCTTAGGGTCCGAAAGTTGGTTTAGTTATAGTTGGGTAGGTGATCTTGAGCACCTAATTTCTAGTTTCCACTTTGGTCATTTAGATAAGCTTATAATCAAGCTAAAGTGAGGATAATAGTGGCTAGATTTCATGATCTCAAATTGTTCAAATCGGTTTAGATATGCACACTAGAGGTTTATAGTAGCTGGAATTAGTTGTTTTAGATAAAGTTAGCATACTTTAGCTTCGCTTTCATTTGGTGCTCTTTAGTGCTCATTTGCTTATTTTGAGTGCTTATTTATAAGCACATTTCACTCTGACTTCATAATCTTGCACACTAGTATATGTTTTATATTTTCATAGACTTAGAATAATATTTTAGACTTTTCCTGAATTTTTCATAATTTTCCATTCTTGTTTAGTATTTTCCTTATTTAAAAGCAGCTTTTAGGACTTTTAATTAGCCTTTATTGCAATTAAATCGTAAAAGCTTCAAAAAATAAGTTTTCAATTTTCATAGATTAAGATAAATATAAAAAGCAAAAAATAATTTTTCCAGATTTTTCTTAGTTAAATTTGTAATTTTAGCCATTTAATTAGTTTTAAATAGTTTTTAAATCATAGAAATTAGAATATAAATCAGAAAAATACAAATTAGTTTTGAAAATTCTCTTTAGTTATTTTAGATTTTTCTAAGTCATAATTTCACTTTTCTAGCTTTATTTCATATTTTCTTATATTTTAGGGTATTATTAAATAGGTAAAAATAGTTTTAATTAATAATAATTAAATAAATAGTCATAAAAATAATTTTCTTTTTCTCATAATTTTCTCTTATCATTAGGTTTGTAAAAATTTCATTTTTATATTTTTAGGATTAATACTGTTTCAATTTCACATTTTCTTTTGTACGTTACGTACTTTTTAATTTAAATTTATAAAAGAAAAATCAAGAAAATCAAAATTTAAAAATAGTGATAGCGTTTATTTAATATAATTTAGCTTTTTAATTTTCTTTCACTTTTCCTTTGTCATCTAGTATCAATCACAAACCTTTTCCCGTTCAATATCACCCGATCACTATACGTTTGGTTATTCAATGCATGCATTCGTTGGGACTTAACGACTGGGAAACACTAAACTCTCCGGACTCAATTGCATTGCGTTCTCAAGTCGTCGGCTTTTATTACGGTTGACCATTCACAAGTGGTTGACTTGTGTAATAAACCCGACCGTTTGGGAGCCAATCAAATTTTGGCGCCACGCTTGGGGAGTGCTAATAATCTTACGTTTAGCAGATTAGTGATTTGAATATTCACTCCTTGTTCATACCATCTATATATGTTTATATTTTCTTATAAAATCCAAAATCCAAAAACATCTTAAAAATCAAAACCCAAAAGATTTTCTTTCTTATTTTTACAAAATGTTTATCCAAAACCCAAAAATATTCATCTTTACCCTCTTACCCTTTTGATTCTTTATCCCTTTACCCTCTATCCATTTGATTCTAACTTCTTCTATTCTCATGGAATCTCTCGACTACGACGATTTCGAACGGTTAAAAACTTCATACTTTATCACAAATGTCAAGAATTCGTGTTGTTCGTGATGATCCATTAATTCGCGTAGGGAAATGGGACGAGAAACCGGGGACAAAGGACCGGTACTTCCTCCGATAATGGAAGTGCTAAATACGTCCAACCTACGGTTATCCAAAGATCTAACCCTCAATTGCTCCTAAGCCGCCTCAAATTGATCCTAAACTTTCACAATTTACGGTTAAAAGCAATCATGCGAATTTAGACCGGTGGCTAGCAAGAATGACTTGCCTAAACTTCACGCTTCTCAAAACCGAACCGGAGACCATAACGGAAGAGGTGGAAATTGCTAGCTCTCGAGCACACCACTTGTCCCACCTCCGGATTTTTCAAAATGTTCTTGAGACTTGATAGTCATTCGGATCACCATGTTGGTTTTGTTGATTCTTTGAATGAACCGATTCCTTCTCATAACTCTCAAATGGAATCGTTTATTCCTTGTGTTGGTTGTGGTGAGCCTCTTTTGGTTCACCATGTCATTGTGTACGTGTGTACAAAGTGTGGTAATGATATTCGAACGGGAGTTGTTTGTTTTGTGGTTCGAGGAATTCATTTGATTATGATCCTAATCCGAACTCATTTAACGACCCTCAAACTTTTCCAATTACCCACCACACCCGACTTATCTTCATATAATCAACATAACTCATGTGAATTTTGTGGAGGTCCTCACCAAGGATTTGAGTGTCAATCCGGAAACACGTTTGTCTATGAGCAGTTTTCGGTGATGCTCGAAACTTTGGTTATGACCAATATCCATATAATTCACGGTCCGCACTCAACAGCTTTTTCATTGTGAGAATTGTGGAGGTCCTCACGATAATCTTCAATGTCAACCGTGGAATCAAAATTACTATACTTCCGGTTTTGACAATTTCCAACCTCCACAAAGACCATACGGTTCAAACTCCACCGAGCCGTTGTCTCAAGAAATTTCCCAAGATTTTGGAACCGCAATGAAAACACTTGATGATATGATTCGTAACTTTAAGAATCAAGTGAGTGGTGAAAAGACCATGGGAGAATTGCTAGTCGAAGAACGAGAGGCTCGCAATTCTAGGGAAGAATTATTGGTCTTAGAGCATGCAGCTCTAAGGCGTTCCCAATTTCTTAAGGCAGCTATGTATGATGATGACGAGGAGAGTTTTTATCCTTTTAAAGATAATATTTCTCAACTCCCTCAGTCTGTTGTTATCACACCCGAGATTCACACTCACTCTCTTATTATGGGGGATGAGCATCTTGACACTGTTCCTGAAAAAGGACCGGACGAATTCATAAAGTCTAGTGTTGAGAACCTTGTCCCAATCCCAAGAGAGTCACAGGGAATTCTCGAGCATTTGTGTGATATCCCTACCCCTCTTGTCTTCCCAAAAGATCATGTTGAGATGTTCTCCGATTCTGATGATGATGATTCGTTATCTTGTGGAGACATCGTTTATGTGGAAGATTTACCTTCTGAGCTTGTTAGCTTAGGAGAAGAGAATGATGAAGAAATAATCCAAGACGAAGCTCTTCGTCTTACATTATTGAATGTTAATCTTCTCATTTCTAGAATCGAGGCTTTCAAAGAGAAACCTATTTCATCTCCTATCCCCATTAAGGATAGTGACATTCTTTCCGATGATTCTATTCCGGAAATGAAAGCCTTCGCTTTGATAATATGGGAGAGAAGATTAGTGGCGGTACCACTTTTCATTCTCATAATTCTCTCCCAATTATGAATCATTTACATTGGAGGAGTTCACTAGTGAACCCACTCATATCAATTCGAATATGATTCATTCACCTTCAAGGAGTTCTCGGATGAACTCACTCATATCATATCTCCGCGGAGTATGATAATTTCTACTGATCTAGACACACCCATAATATGTCTTGATCAAGCGAGCTTAACTGATGAGATTCATGAAACTATGAATTCTCCTATTGAGGATGAAGAGTTAGTCATGATTTTTATCATGATTTTCTTTCTTTTCTTCATATATTCTCATCACTTCTCCTGTTCTTCACTCCTTCGAATGAAGACATTATCTTGATCCCGGCATTTCCATGTACCATTATCTTGAGCCGGAATATATCTCATCGGTGTGGAACTTTCACGTGCTTCAAATGTTTGTCTAAACATCTTGAATGAAAGTCCGATGGAGAGTGTTTCTTCCACTTTGCTTCCCATGAACCAATGAATGCGGGATCGAGTCAAGCTAGCGACTCGGTAATCAAAAACGATGAGTTAAACATGGGTTTTCACCCGTGTGTACCACCCTAGTGTGGGGTGATGCCCGCATGTTATATATATATATATATATATATATATATATATATATATATATATATATATATATATATATATATATATATATATATATATATATATATATATATATATATATATATATATATAAATAATGGCAAATAATGGCGTAGTATTTCCCTTTTCGTTCTATGTTTTGGCATAATCGCGGTACTTTGAATATTGAGGAAATATTCATTTATAGTGTGGGGAATTCTCACGAATTTTATCATGTAATTATACCACCCAATTCCCCATTTTGGCCAATTTTTTTTTTTTTTTTTTTTTTGGAGTAAGTGTTTTCACTTACTCAAGATATGGTTATCGATCCGCCATGTCTAACAAACAAAAGGATTGGCTAATCCAGAGCAAACGGCTCTTGGTAAAGATATCTCAAATCCGTTGACGGCTTGCAATTTGCCCAAAATTGTATGGTATTCATTTCACCATATCTTTAATTAGTGAAGAGTTGGCTAGCCCGCAAGTTTATGGCTTGTGGTAAAGGCGGTTGGAAAACCATAATTGGTAATCGACTCACCAAAGATATTTTATCTAAGAGTTGGCTAGTCCGAAGCAAACGGCTTCGTAAAGACAAATCAAAACCGTTGAAAGTCGGTGATTTGCTCAAAATCATTTGGTTATCATTGTACCAAGGTTCTTACTTGAATGAAACAATTGGCTACTCCGAAGTAATGGCTTTTGGTAAAGAGATTCAAATCCATTAAGTTTTCTCAAAAGATTGCTAGGGACTAGCAATAGTTTAGTGTGGGGATTGATGAGTGTGTAAATACTCATCATTTTTGTCAATCTGAATCGCAAAACATTTAAAAACGCTCGAAATGCATCAAAATCTCGAAAATATCTCAAAATTGCATTTTATATGTTTCGGATGCAAAATGTTTAAAATCGGATGAAAACGAGCTAAGTTTGCATAATTGGCGCTTTAGGTCCCCGACTTTTAAATCTTGTCAAAAATAGTCCCCGAGCACTTATTTTAAAAGAAAAGTCACCAAAGGTCCTTTTGAAATCATAAGTTGTCATAATTAGTCCTTTGGTGAAAAATTTCAAAAGTTTTGAGAATTTACAAGTTTGGTCCTTCAAGTTTCAAAATTGGCAAAAATAGTCCTTGAAAGTTTAAAATTTTCTTTGATGGTCCTTGTACTATTGAAACTTGGCAAAATTGACCCTTGAAACAACTTTGAGAAATTGGCAGATTTGGTCCTTGGTTTTTGTGAAATTGCAAGTTTGGTCCTTGTTATTTAAAGACTTGACCCTTGACCCTTTGTATCCTTGACCCCTGCCAATGCTTGACCTGTGAACCCCCTGTCTAAATATTAAACCCCCGGTCAAACCAGTCAAACACCCACCCAACCTTTCCCTCCAAAAGTCTTCCCTTCACCGCTCGCTGAAAACCGGATACCCCTCACCTCCAAATTTCACAACCCACACCCTTATCACTCCACCTCACCCAACAATCCAATAAGCATTAAATGCTCCCCTCCTTGCACTCAACTCGTCCCGGTTGCAATATATCATTTTCCGCCAAAAGCCATCAATGGCTAAAACCACTCCAAATGATCCAATGGTCCGAATCTGAGTGGGATTTGCTCGTAATACAAGTGGGAGCATTTTGGTGTATAAAAAGAAGAAAGAGAGGAGAGACAAAGAGTAGTTTTAGTTTTAAATTTCTTGTATGTCGTTCTTATTTCCATTGTCTTAATTAGTTTCAAAATTGTAATTTTAAGTCTTCTTGAATCGAACTAAAGCTATTTAGTTATTGTGATTTGCTTTCAAGTATTAATCCAAGGTTTTATCAAAGTTTCATGATTTTATGTTGCATGTTATAAAATCGGTTTACATGCTCTTATATTCAAGCTTCAATTAGCTTAATTCTAGTTCCAATAAGCTTATTTAAGCTACTTGATAGCTTTAGTAAGCTTATTACTAAGGTTCAAGCAATCTTGGCACTTGGTCAACAAAAGTCAACTTACGCCTCATTTGTGACTTGTTTCGAATTCTTGATATGGAGTTGGATATGGGTTGATTCTCGAGTTGAATATGGGTTGAGATAAGTTAGACGGTGGTTCATTGAATTTCTCGACAAGCCATTGTGGTGGATGTTTGTAAGTCTCAAAATTGCATCTCGACTTTAAATAAATAGTGTAGGATACTAAGTTTTAATTCAATTGTGTTAGACTTAGTTTAAGTCCGCTTGATTACCCTTAGAATAACGTGCATCTGTTTTAGTTTGATTTAGTCATTAGCTTTCATTCTTGTTACTCTTGATCCTAACTACATTAATTGGTTGAGCTTGGTTTTGCCTTAGATTGTCATTAGAATCACTTTAACCGAATTTATATTGATGTTAGATTGTGGATTGAGCAATGATTTAGCTTGTGTAAGTGATTTTGATGGTAGAAGTTCCAAATCAGTTGGTTAAAGAGTGTTTGGATTAGGCTTTAAATCATGCTAAAGATTTGTTTAGTGGTTTAAATCGCTTGTCTTAGTCTCATTTAGCTTCACTTAGTCAATTTCGCCATAAACTGCACCTTAGATCGGTGAAAGTCAACATTGCATTAAGACTGAATTCACATGCATCCAGTTAGGCTAGAATGGAGTAGACTTGCATTTTAGGTTTATAATCTTATAGGTTAGCTTATTTAGGTCTCATCACATCTACATTCATCATCATGTTTCTGGATTTGAAGATCTAAACTCACAAAAGTCAAAATATCATTTCTATCAAAAGTCAAAAAGTGAAAAACCAGTTTTTACCCAACCTTTGTTGAATTTTCATGGGTTCATTTCTAAATCAAAATCATTGAAACTTGGAAGTTTTCTAGTTCAGTTGGTCAAAAAGATAAAACACATTTTAGTTGAATTTTTACAAGCGTTTTAAAGGGTCAAATAAGCTGTTCAATAAGCCCTCACATGCCCTGTTCATAATAACTAAGTGAGAACCAGGCTTGTGGCAGACCTTGCACAGGCTTTGTTTTAACTTCTTAGGGTCTGAAAGTTGGTTTAGTTATAGTTGGGTAGGTGATCTTGAGCACCTAATTTCTAGTTTCCACTTTGGTCATTTAGATAAGCTTATAATCAAGCTAAAAGTGAGGATAATAGGCTGGCTAGATTTCATGATCTCAAATTGTTCAAATCAGTTTAGATATGCACACTAGAGGTTTATAGTAGCTGGAATTAGTTGTTTTTAGATAAAGTTAGCATACTTTAGCTTCGCTTTCATTGGTGCTCTTTAGTGCTCATTTGCTTATTTTGAGTCTTATTTATAAGCACATTTCACTTCAGACTTCATAATCTTGCACACTAGTATATGTTTTATATTTTCATAGACTTAGAATAATATTTTAGACTTTTCCTGAATTTTTCATAATTTTCCATTCTTGTTTAGTATTTTTCCTTATTTAAAAGCAGCTTTTAGGACTTTTAATTAGCCTTTATTGCAATTAAATCGGAAAAGCTTCAAAAAAATAAGTTTTCAATTTTCATAGATTAAGATAAATATAAAAGCAAAAAATAATTTTTCCAGATTTTCTTAGTTAAATTTGTAATTTTTAGCCATTTAATTAGTTTTAAATAGTTTTTAAATCATAGAAATTAGAATATAAATCGAAAAATACAAATTAGTTTTGAAAATTCTCTTTAGTTATTTTAGATTTTTCTAAGTCATAATTTCACTTTTCTAGCTTTATTTCATATTTTCTTATATTTTAGGGTATTATTAAATAGGTAAAAATAGTTTTAATTAATAATAATTAAATAAATAGTCATAAAATAATTTTCTTTTTCTCATAATTTTCTCTTATCATTAGGTTTGTAAAAATTTCATTTTTATATTTTTAGGATTAATACTGTTTCAATTTCACATTTTCTTTTGTACGTTACGTAGTTTTTAATTTAAATTTATAAAAGAAAAATCAAGAAAATCAAAATTTAAAAATAGTGATAGCGTTTATTTAATATAATTTAGCTTTTTAATTTTCTTTCACTTTTCCTTTGTCATCTAGTATCAATCACAAACCTTTTCCCGTTCAATATCACCCGATCACTATACGTTTGGTTATTCAGTCGCACAGCTCGTTGGGACTTAACGACCTGGGGAAACACTAAACTCTCCTGGACTCAATTGCATTGCGTTCTCAAGCTGTCTGGATTTTATTACGGTTGACCATTCACAAGTGGTTGACTTGTGTAATAAACCTGACTGTTTGGGAGCCAATCAACGACCGTTAACCAAACCTCGTTAATTATTTAACTATCGTTATGTTTTATTTCATGACTAATAATTAATAATAATAACGTTTTATTTATATTAATTATTTACATCAATTCTCATACG
This sequence comes from Chrysanthemum lavandulifolium, assembly GCA_022545495.1. NCBI lineage: Eukaryota > Viridiplantae > Streptophyta > Magnoliopsida > Asterales > Asteraceae > Chrysanthemum > Chrysanthemum lavandulifolium. The sequence goes on along the minus strand of CM040243.1, from coordinate 255,482,073 downwards.
TAATGTGTGCAATCCAGAAGTCTCAAGTTCGAATCCGGACATACTATTATTTAAATATCCATAAAACCTTTCAAAAATAAGCCAATCATGTTATATCTTGCATTACGAGTGCTTCAGCCATTAGATGACCGAAAATCTCATCGAATTTGTTTGGTGACATGATGAAGCGATGCGAGAATTTGGGCCTTGAAGATTATAGATTTACATTACGATCCATAGTGAGCTCGGCATTGGTGAAGATACTTACGGCCAAAAACTTCTTCTCCGAACGTGGAACACATTCTACTCTATGCGATAGTGAGTTTGAAATGGACGAGCTCTATACAAACACGCTAGGTAGACTCTTTAGTCGATCTACCTTTTCTCCACAGACACCGACATATTGGTTGTCAATGTCTCAATGTTGGCTTTAGTTCCATCACTAACGTCTCGTATCATCAATCACTACAAAATAAGAGAAGATGTTAAATCATTCGCGGGATGGGATGTAGTCGAGTTTGATTTCCATCAATCTTGTACAAAACATGTTCGAAACTTATAGAAACAAAGTCGCTCTTGTATTAACCGCAGAGGCAATCGCGCCAAATTGGTACAATGGCAACAAGAAGTCTATGATCCTCACCAATTGTTTGTTTGGATGTGGGGTTGATGCAGTTCTTTTAACCAACAAACATGTTAAAATTTAAGTGTTTAGTGCTCAAGGTCATATAGGGTTTTTACTATAGAAAAACACGCCAAAATAGCAACACGAGCTCTAACCGAAAATCTAAGAAGTATAGCACCAAAGATATTGCCATTCACCACAATATGTCGTTACTTTTTGCTAGCATATATCCCGATTCTTGGTGCTAAATATCCGAATATTGAGGTTACTAAGGAAGTAAATCTAGACTTCAAGTTAAGTGTGGACCATTTTGGTTAAAAAGAAGCTTAGCATTAGCTAGTGACGACGACGCTGAGCCATCGAGGATGACATTGCATGATTTGGCAACACATATGCAAGTAGCTTGTGGTATGTTTTAGGGTATATGGAAGCAAATAAGAGGTTAAAAAAGGGAGATCGTGTTTTGATGATCGGGTTTGGAGCCGGTTTCAACATAATAAAGCAAAATTATGTTAATTAGTTAAAGAAGTGCAATGCAATATAATCAACTTGGTGATTCTAACGTTGTTGTCAGTGAAATCACTTTTGGCACTGTGAGTTATAATTTGAAAAGTGAGAATTTGTTTTTATTATTATTATTTTATTTATTTATTTTGGAAAATTGTTTGAAAAAAAGTGTGTCTAAACGGGTTTTCAGTTTTTCCATTTTCTTATCAAAAAATTTTGAGGAAAAATGAGATGTTTTTCTACAACTAAACGCTACCTTAGTTTAGTTTGGCTTAAAAAAGAGAGAAAAAGACGGGTTTAAATGTTTAGTTAGAGTTTAGCACACTTCGATGTGCTAATTAACATTATCAAAAGATTGTGAAACTAATTTGCTTTATTATAATCAGTAGAGTTCTATAGCTTTCATAGTGAAATTCTATTATTAACATGTTAACGCCCAAATGATCCTAGCTTTACAAACATTTTTATCAAAGGCAACATGTCAAAACCATACACAAAATTAATAAAGCAATAACATTTTAAGGTCCGTTTGGTAGGTGAATTTCACTTGTTTGGCATCTATATATATAAATTTTTATAGAATTTAAAAATGAAATGAGAAACAAAATTTAAATGTAAAAAATACATGTATTTTTTCCCCTTAAATCCCAACATACCCCTAAATCCCTAACATAAGTATTTTTTAATTTTCTCTCACTCTCTCCATCCAGAAAACCCTCATTATTATACCAAAATAAAATCTTGAAATTGTATTGTATTCGGCTGTCTTCTTCATAACCATGTACACATTGTTTGTGTAAAGGTTAGTTCTTTAAGATTTAGGGTTTAATGAAGTGTTTTGATTTATATTACTTAGTTTGAATACGTTTGAAGTTCTATATTTGTGTTTTGTTGTTAGTTGTTGTATTGGATTGAGATCAGATTTGGATTGCATAACCCTAGCCATTAAATGGTTACTAAACCCAGTAGGTCCATAGGCATAGTCCACGATCTTACACGCAAATACCCGTACTTTTTAGGTCTCATACGGGATATAAGACTTATAGCTCCCCTCCCAGAAGAAGATATCACTCGGATTAGAAAGAATGGAGATGTCCCACCCCTCCTAGAAATCCAAATTACAACCAGTATTGGCAATTTAATCCTACTCATGGATAGGATAAGCTTTTACGTCGTAGGCATAGGTGCTTTTGGAAAGTGGTATTACTTTACGGATTTTGCTGACTGGGGACTCCGTGGGCTCGATTTAGGGTACAAATCTTCATATGGGCAGTTGTCTGGGCTGGGGAATGCTACACTTGACTACGCCGAGTTTGAGGTAGAGGTTAAGCACTTGATAAAAGCAATTGGTGCGGATGCATCTTATGATGCTGATATGCTTGCCCGTTCTTCTTTAAAAAATGAGGCCCCAAAGACCAACACTAGGCAAGTATCCGCCAGGGAGAAAAAAGCAAGAAAATACGGATCCTCCAGAGCTGCTAAAAAAACCTCTAAACCCAAGCCCCCCCCCAAAATACGCCCCGAATGCAGCAGCATCACAACAAGCACAAGGTCCTCGTGGAAAAATTTATTATTAGGGTTGTCGTTCCTTGGCCGAGGGTTCCAGGTTTTTAAATTTATCAAGAACGGTTCATCGTAGCCAGATCTCATCCCATGCCATTTTGGACTATACTGTTAATGCTGGTACTAACCAGTTACCGCCGGATTTTGGAAAGACCGGCCGTGCCCGTGCCCGTGAGAGGTTCTCTTACCGTAAAGATTCTTCTAAGAGAATCTCATTGCCATTCAAAAGACCTTTAGACAAGTTTGACGAAATCACTATCGAGAACTGGTCTAATGCATCTAAAGTCGCACACGGTTACTTAGCACCGATTCTGATCTCCTTATCTCACTGCCAAGAAGATGCTAAAATTGACGGGACTTGGAATTATGACCCAAATACCGAGCGGAAGAAATACTACTTGAATGTCTTGAGACCAAATCCTAGATTGTGCAATTTTTTGGTCCCCCTTAAATGCCCAAAAGGCGGTAAGAAAGCACAATTCTCCCATAATCAGCAGGTACACCATCATCATCCATGGCTTGTACACCGAACCTTTATGTTTTGTTTTTTTACTCACCTGTTCTTTTAACTGGTTGTCAGATTGCTGTACATCGCGGTCCCAAAATCCAAAGCAAAAGGCGGGACACAAAGTCAAGGGTTGAGCAGGTATCTGATCTGAATTATTGGTTGCTTTTAAATTTTTTTACTGATGATTTCTTTATTTAGTTAAGCTTTTGATTGAGTTGAGTTAATATTCTTTTGATTGTGTTATGTAAGTTTTTACTTATTTAAGCGGTGTGGCATTGTTAAAATTTGTTTCTTGTGCGATGACAATTCGGTGAAAGGAAGTTAAGTTTTGGTCCAGTTTTGAGTGTGTTGGGTCTCTTTGTAAAGTTTCAACTTGTGCGATGACAATTTTTGTTTGTCTATTTTAGCCTCCTGCAAAGAAGCCAGTACCAGCTACTGCTAAGAACAGAAAGAAAGCAAAGGAGGTATTGTATTTTTTACTCGATATTTTATTTTTTAATAGCAGTTCAGTTTATATTTTGCATGAGTTATTGTGATTAAGCAGGTTAAAGCTGCACCAGCAAAGAAACCTGCAGCTGCTGCTGCACCCAAGGTTTGTAGTCCAAGCATAAATACGTGTATACAGTTGTTTAGTTATTATTATTTTTGTTTAGGGTTAATTCCATTTTCTGCAGACTGATGTGGAAATGGTTGATGCTCCATCAGCTAAGAAAGCGGTGAGTGCTTTATTTTAAATACAAACTTTTCCTATCAAGTAATTTGATTTTCTTACTGTTACTTATACTTTTATTATATTCAGCCTAAAACTCCAGCCACTCCACAAGCATCTCAGAAAGTATAATCCTTGTCTAGTTTTATTTTCAATAAATTTTTGTTGAAGACGATTAAGACCTAATTATTGATAATTTATTTGCAGGCCCTCAAACTCAATAGATCAGTTTTACTTGGCGTTATGTGAAAATTGATTTAGCAAAGGAACGAGGGGAAAGAGGTTCATACACTCCTGGCGGGTATGAACTATAAACTCTGTTTATGTATTTTTTGCACCTTGTTTATATATTTCAGTAAAGAGTTCGCCTTTTAATTGATGTATTACTTCTGTATATTTAGCAATGACAGGTCTTTTCAAAAGAGTGGGGGTCAAGGACAAGGACAATCCTTTTTTGTTAGGGGGTTTGGAGCCGATGATGATTCTGTTGGAGTAAGTTCCCTATACCAACACTCTAGTTAACCTTCGACGTGTTTTTAGGGTATTTGGTATTTCAATGTAACTATCTGATGTGGAATGATGAAAACTAGAAAAGAGTTGCAACAAAACAGGTCGTAGAGTTATTGCTTGGATGTGCTTTTAAATTTGTTTGAAGTTGTGAAAAATTGAGATAATCACTTGTTGGTTTTTGGCAAATTATGATTTCTTGCAGCTAGTTATAAACATCTAAAATCATAACTAATTGATTTGAGTAAATGGTTTTTTATGTAGATTGATGACCCCTATGCCATGTGTTAGAAGTTAGAACTGTAAGAAGAGATAAAAGAATCGGCCCAAGTGAACTTGATAAATAAGTTGGCTTTTAATTAAAAGAAGAAGTGCAACCTTACAGTCCTATGCTATTTTTGAAGGTTTCATATATGTTTTTACCACAAAACCAAAAGAGTAAGCAATTTTTCTGGATCAGTAACTGTCGATTCTGAGGTTGAATGATGACAATTCAAGTTCTAGTATATGAAAATAGAACAATTGTGCAAATGTTCAATCATTAGGATATGCCAAAACGGGAATTCATTTACTTTATAAGATGAAGTATTACTACATCTTGTATCTACATACAAATGTCTCACAAGTACAGTCTGTTACTCGATACAATGGATTTGTGATGATTCCCAAGTGCATACTATATGATGTAACAATAATACTATATGATGATTTAGGATGTTTTATAAATTAAAAATTACACTTTAGGTGGTTTTTGACTGATTTTTTGATGATTTCTTTACCTTTTTGACCCGTCAAGGATAAAAGATAATTTCAAATTGACTCTTAAATAAATGAGCAAGATTTGTCTCCAAAGTCATAATCATCATTAATTAGATGTTCAATGTTTGTCTTTGACATGTTGATATCGTTTCGTCTGACAGAAAAGAGGAATTACAAGGAAGAACCAAGGTCAAGATGGAGATGGGCAAATTGACAATAAAAGCGATAACAAAAGTGAAACAACCTTATCAAATATCAATCTCAGTTGGAATGCAAAGATAACTCTCATTAATCCTGAGCCAGCTGTAGAGACCTCTATTCTTAATGATTGTCTAATGGAGAAAGAATCTAAATCCGAGGTCGAAATACCAGGTAATCTCATAGAATTTATCTATTATAAGAACAATACTTTACAGCATCTTCTAAAATTTCCTTCTTTGTTTAAATGGCAGTCCTAAAGTCCATCAACATGAAAAAAGGAGGACCACGGTCTTCACTTTATGATTTGTGCAAGAAAATGCAATGGCCAATGCCTACGTTTACGCCATCAGAGCACAAATCAAGGTAAGCAAATATCTTATCATGAGTTGAATTATTTTGTTGTTTGAGTTTAGGATACGTAAAGTTAAGGGATAATCATCGGTGCTGTTTTTGATAATTACAACTTCCTTCAATAAAATTTTGCCTTTCCTCCTAACTTTTATAGGCCGTCCCTTTCTCATGTGTTTCTCAAGCCTGGTTATTCTTCCAATTCATATAACAAACTTTTCCAAATAAGTCAACGGCATTACTAGTTACGGAGTATTACACTATTTAATTTGTTATAACAGGTTTGATTTTTCAGTTTTGGTCTCAGTTCTTTAAGTTGTTTTATTTGGATCCTTGTTTAAAATTAGATTTTATTTGGATAATTGTTTAATTTATAGCTGGCTTTCCTTATGTTTGTGTTCTTCGACGGTATGATTCTAAAAGGGGAAGGACTAGAAAATTAGGGGATTAGCAAAGATTTTGGCATTGTGAAAAAGTATGTAAAGTTGAATTAAGGAATGAAACAAAGAGGCTATAAGATTACCACAACACCCCTAGCCGCACTCATCTTATAAACTATTTGCAGTACCAATTATTTCCGCCCCTAAAGTTAATCATGATTTTACAGAACTCCTATAATCATTGGTGATGGCGGGGACCAAAGAGCAGCCTTCAATAGCTTTGAGGCTCAAATTAGTTTGACTATTCCCGGTTATGGTGATGTTGAACTCAGGGGTGATCAGCGAGCAGATAAAAAGGGTTCATATGACTCTGCTGCACTTCTCATGCTTTACGAGCTTCAAAGACTCGGAAAGCTCAAAATCGGGGAGTAGTAGTGATCTAATTTATCAGTATGTTAAAGTGAATATAATTCCAAAAACATTATTATCCTCTATGTCCAATGGGCTTTTTTATTTTCCTGGCAAACATTATGCTATTGAAGAAAAGCTCATTATATTATATATTAAAAGCTGTATAATCTATAGAATTTTTGGTCAATGGTGTTATATTGTTCATTGACTATGCTCGAGTCAACAATTCGTACACGTTCTTAAGGTTTTTACCAGGTACCTGCTTGAGCATTTTAAAGAGTCTTTGACTCCCTAAGAAGTCAATGCGCTTGACTTCTACAAAACCACACTCTGCAGCTTCTTTGCTTGAGTACATTAACCTTAGCCTGTCTGCATGCCTAGAATCAGTATGGATTGCTAACTCTAACTCGGATGTTGACATGTTCTCCTGAACATACAATAAACCCAAAAATGTCAAATGATACTCGATCATTTGTCTTGAGTGATTTATCGTTAATGTATGTACACACGACCAAGAAAATTTGCTTTTACCTGATAAAATGCGTAGATGTGATTTAACAACTGTGAACAAGTGAACCCTGTATTGCTGAAAAATGTCCTTGAGGAAGGGCCCATTTCACCGAAACGGTCTGCTGGAAATAGTATTGTAATGAAGTGGTGGAAATAGTATTGTAATGAAGTGGTTCCTGAGGCTGCCTCAGTAGTGATTCAATCCCTCATTTTCCCCGTCACGCCGCCTTTCTCTCAAATGACCTTCAGGCGATTAGGTCTTGAAGCAGCGACCAAGTTATTTTTTTTTTGTTTGGATTGCAACGTAAATATTAAACGGTAATGTTTTTGTCTCGATCGTGCAGGCGATTCAATAGGTAAACATGGGAGGCGATCGACTAGCACCCACAGTAGGCCGATCGACATGCACTCGATCGCCACATAGGACACGATCGACAGGAGATTGATCTATTGGGGCTAGCCTGAAAACCAATTAGCTCCTTTCTCGACATGAAAATGTACGAGAAAAATCAAAACATAATTCCAGAGTCAAAATGGGCATAGGCGTGGACCTATGGGTCGGGCTCGGGGTCAATCCAACTCAAAAGCACTAATATGTAAATAAACACAAGGTGGAAGATAACATAATGTAAAATGCAACCTTTCAGAGAGTGGCCTCAAGAAATTCACAAAACAAGCATCTGGTTCCTTCATACTTTCATTTGCATCATTTAAACTAAAGGAGTCCATACATATGGACGCGGTTGATGGTGGCTCGGACATATTCTAGTTGATTGAATCAAGAAGGATGCTTCGAGCTAATGGTTTTATCGGTGTTTGAGACGCCTATAACCACAATCCAAACCTCAAGTTTCATTATGCTCGAGTCTAATGAATTCGCCACAAAGCAATAAGGTAAAGGTAAATTGTTATTAACTTATTACCTCCATATTATGAACTCGTCTATTCCTGACCCTTTTCTTTGCAAGGATCACAATGCTTTGGTTATCTTTGTGGTTTGATGTTACGCTATAATTTTGTTTATCCCCAGAAACATTGACGATGTCACTAACCTAGAATATGTCAAGAATGAAAAATATCACCAAGAAAGTTGATGGAAATTGACGAACATGTGGCTGGACTAAGTGAACATGGTGGGTGTAAAAACATCAAGATCAAAACAAAGGAACATACCTTTTGGTCATTGTCACATGGAACATTGTGGAGCACTTTTCCTACATGGCGTGCCAAGTCGCAGACAAATGGACGAGCCTTTGCGACCTTATCTCCTTCATGCCTCTTGAGAACCCATTGAGGCCGAGGTAGCATCGCTTACTAATTAGTAAAACATTGGACAAACATAAACTTACAATAACAATCACTCAGGATCCTACATTGACTACACTAAACTTACTGTAACAAGATTATTGGAGTGACCAAGATATTTTTGCACGGAAGAACCTTCACACACCACATGGGTTGCGTCATGACCAACTAACCATCGGTTCACTAGCATAGCACGTTCTTCTAAAATAGCCTCAACAACCTATGTACACATGGATTCTTAGCAGTTGAACCAGTTTGTTGTAATATAGTACAAAAACAATCAACATATATTCAAATTCAAAATAACTGACATAAATTACTACGGTAAATACCTTGTTCCGCATCTCAGCGGAAACACCTTGGTCAATGTAAAAAGTTTGACCTGAAAAAATCCCTTTTCTTCTTTTCTGCTCCTCTAATAAATGTAATCTTGATCTTGGGATCAAGTGCGTTTGTTTCACATTTTCAAGCATAGCAACAGGAATGCAGGAGTTCCTGTCACCGATCCTGTTTAGACCATCCTTCGCCATATAATCTTCTTCGATACTCTTAACTCCGTATAAAGATTCATTTAGTCTTACTAAATACATGCCAAAAGAACATTATTAGTTCAAACAACACAGAAAAATTTGAGTAGGAGATAAACAAGTATTAAAGTGGTTTCTTTTTTACCATTTCTTCTTACACTATCGACAAACCATCCTAGTGTAACGATAAAAAGACAGTCGTTGGCTTTGTGCTTAGATATATAATCCGATTTACGTTCATGGAAGCTGTAGATACGTGTTAAGGTTCATATAAATTAATTTGGGTCCACAAGATTATTCGTTCATGGAAGCTGTAGATCAAGGCTGTGGCTATATTAATGCATCCCAGCCATTCTTTTTGTAACTCAGAGAATGTAAGAGGGTATGAATCAGAAACCTCCATTGTGGGGAAAATTGGTTTTTCCTGAAGTTAAAAGTGTTGTCATGTTTATACCCCATCAATGAAAGTTGTTCAATTATTTCAGTGGCCGGCAAAGTGGTAATACCTTGCGCATCTCTAAGGTGAAGATGTTCTCTTAGAGATGCTTTAGTAATAACAATTTGAATGCCATCGAATGTACCAGTTAACTGTTGGACCCCTTCATCAGTTTTTGAGACAATTTCAGTTTGCCAAAACTTTCTGACAAGGGTACATAAGATAGCAGGGTTAAAAAGTAAAACAAACCTTATTCTGCTTCGATTAAGAAAGGCTACTATCTCTGTGAGCTCTTCATTGCCTTCTGGTAATTCCAAGCACGCCACCATGTTGTGCTTGTCAACAAAATCAAGAGGAGCCATTAACAATAAGAGTTAGGGTTATTAAGGTGGGATTAGTTCGCAAAAGTCTTTAGTGAATGATGGTGAAAGCAATTGAAAATTTATGCAATATATAAAGAGAATTGGGAATTTTGATTGAACCGCCTTGAAGATATTTTTGGTAATAAGTAAAGATTAGCCAATTAGGAAACCCTTATATAAAGAAACCGGCGGTAACAACTCAATTTGCAAAAGTAATCATTGCATAACAGACCTTTGGTATAAGTACTAACGGCTAGTTCATCAGTACTAACTTATAACCATCAGTAATAACTTTACCCATTACTATTATCTCATAGTTTGGAAATTATAATACTGAAACCCCATTTTGAAGGGATTAAGTGTGGTGACAGACACTTAATCAAGGTCGGCCTTACATGGCCTCTAGTTTGGTGAAAACCAATGGTTTCAGTGTTGAGCACTGCCTGTGATGGATAGTCCCATTAAAAGGGCCTTCTTGACATGGCTAGTCACACTATCTGTAAACAGATAGAATGGCAAAGAGTGGGTTAGTGCAGAATGAATCTGACTAACTGAAACCAGCAATTCATGTTTATTATACCACCCGATGCCACATTATGCTTTGGCATCACAAAATCCAAATTTACAGCAAATTCCATCATGTGGTTACATCAAAATGATCAAAGGGGAGTGAACCACATTTGCTGTATTAGTTATTCACCAAAACACATCCATACTGCTTGTGCTATTCCTGAAAAGTTAGTTCAAAACCAAGAAACACAATCCAAGATATTTTCTTGTCAATCTGTATAAACTTTACACTAGCAGTATTAACCAGATAACAATCAGTACTAATCACCAGTTTACAAAATTTTACAAAATAAAGAGAGATTAAGACATATTATGGATGAAGCATTCCAGTACTTGTGACCAAGTACTAAAACCTTCCCAATTCAAAAGCTTTTGTTAAAAGATCTGCAATATTAAACTCAGTATCAATCCTATCAACCTGAATGAGTTTCTTTTCATTACAGTCTCTTATAAAGTGATGTCTTATCCCAATATGTTTAGTTTTAGAATGAGCAACTGGATTTTTTATAATACATATAGTACTATTTTTATCAATGTAAATTACAGTGCCCATAAAATTATACCCATAATCAAGCATCTGATTCTGAATCTAGAGAGCTTGACCACAACAACTGTAAAGTAGCTACATACTCAGCCTCAGTTGTAGAGTTTGCCACAATGCTTTGTTTCTTGCACTTCCATGAAATCAACCTATCATCAAGAAACTGACATCCTCCTGTGGTTGACTTCCTATCAAGACTTGCCCCATCATAGTCACTGTCAGATTAAGCTACCAGATCAAAGGGAGAATCTTTAGGGTACCAAAGACCTAGGTAAACATGGCCTTTCAGATATCTAAAGATTCTTTTAACAGCAAGCATGTGAGAGATCTTTGGAGAGACTTGGAATCTTGCACAGGCACACACTACAAACATAATATCTAGTTTGGAGGCAGTCAAATACATCAATGAGCCAATCATTAACCTGTAGAGGTGCTGGTCAACCTCTTCACCATCAGCATCTGGAAGTAATGGCTTATGCTCCATAGGAGTGCTTGCAATCTTTGTATTTTCATAGCCAAACTTCATCATAATCTCCTTGACATACTTATCTTGACTAATAAATATGCCATTTGTCTTTTGCTTGACCTGTAGCCCAAGAAAGAAGGTGAGTTCTCCCATAGAACTCATCTGAAACCTATCATGCATCAACTTTTCAAACTCTCTACACAAATCCTGCTTGGTGGAGCCAAAAATAATGTCATCAATATAGATCTGAACCAACAGGATATCATTCTTCACATTTTTTATGAATAGAGTCTGATCAATCTTTCCTCTTCTGAAGCCATTGTCCAAGAGATACTTGGCTAAAGTTTCATACCAAGCTCTTGGAGCCTGATGCAGACCAAATAGTGCCTTTTTCAACCCTCAGATACTTTGTCGGAAAGTTGGGATCTTCAAAGCCCTGAGGTTGATGAGACATATACCTCCTCCTCAATCTTTCCATAGAGAAAGCACTCTTCACATCCATCCGGTATACCGTGAAGTCTTTGTATGATGCATAGGCCGGGAATAGTCTAATAGCTTCAATCCTTGCCACTGGAGCAAAGACATCTTCATAATCAATTCCTTCCTCTTGTGTATACCCTTGAGCCACCAATATAGCCTTGTTCCTTATTACCACACCTCTTTCATCCTTCTTGTTTTTGAAAACCCATTTAGTGCCAATAGCTCTCTTTCCTTCAGGAAGATCCACCAGAACCCATACATTCTGAAGTTTGAACTGGAGAAGCTCTTCTTGCATTGCTTCTACCCATGCTTCATCTTCAAGTGCTTTGTAGATTTTCTTTGGTTCTTCCTGTGAAACAAAACAAGCAAAGAGACATTTTTGTGTGTCCCCATGAATCCTTTCTTCATATATGGCACTAAAGAAGGCAGTCTCACTATGTTGAACTTGAGATCTTGTTTTTCTTTCAGTATGAACATCCCCAATAACATTTTCCAATAGATGATCCTGATTAATTCTTCTGTGTGGTGTAACAGGAACAACATAGGATGAAGCTATATTAGTAAAATCAATCTCATCTGCTTCATCATTAGGATCAGAAACATCTGTATTACCTGATGGAATGGTGTGGGGACCATCAATATTAAATTCTGGCCCATCAGTACTAACATGTGGCTTATCAGTATTAACCACATTAGTACTGATCACTTCGCCTACAATCAGATCACCTTCATTGGTTACACCTCCTTCAACATTAGAATCAATGGTATTTGGAGACTGGTCACTTTCTTTGTTTGCCTCCCCTGAAGAAGTGCTTCCAACTGAATTGTCCTTCCAAATGGGCAATAGGACACAATCATCATCATCATCAGAATCTGCATCAGGACCTTGCTTTTCTCCTGCAACATTGTTAGAATCCACAGAAACAAGCACATAGTTCATATATTCAGTTAGCATATTAATATCAAAAAGCCATTTTGGTCATTGCCTCTACATTAGGTTTATCCTCAAGAAACTCTATGTGCAGATTCTCCTATATTCTTCTGGTTTTAAAGTTATAAACCCTAAAGGCTTTACTATTCAAGGAGTAGTCAACCAGATATCCACTATCAGACTTTCCATCAAACTTTCCTAAGTGGTCAATGGTATTGAGAATAGAGATATGACACCCAAAAGGTTTAAGAAAGTCTAGGGTAGACTTTCTACCTAAGAACAACTCATAGGGAGTCTTGCCATCAACCCAGAATGTTAACATAACAAGTAGTATTAACTACCTCAGCCCTTAATGTTGTGGGCAACTTGGAATCTGCTAACATTGTTGGGTTGAGTGGTCTTTCTAACCCAACAAGCTGAGGGCTTAACAGCATTGCCCTTAATTCCTCCAGCAGCACTCACTTTTGAACCAACAGTCTTAGTTTTAGGCTTAAAGGTATTAACTTTTGGCCTATCAGTATTAAGTTTTGGCTCATAAGTATTAACCTTTTTCTTGTAAAACTTGATTTGTTCATCATAAGACTTAAAGGTTTGTGTTTCTTTACCATAAAAGGGCCTTGGTGAAGTAGAGGGTGATTTTGAAAAGTTTCTTTTGGGTCTTTCACCAAATACTCTGGGTTGTGGTCTAGCATTATTAATTGGCCTTGTAGTATTCAAAGATTTGATGCCAGTTTTAAGTAGAACTACTCTTGAAGTCATGATAGGTTGAGGTCTCATAAGGTGTCTGCATTGAGCCTGCAGATGAGAAAAGCTTCCACACACAAAGCAAGATTTATTATACATGACAAATTCATTCCCTAATTGCTCAGTTTTAAGCTGATTCCAGTTCCTTTGATTATCTCTAGGACTAGATGACATGTTTCTATACATCTCAACATATTTTACTGTCTTCCTAACAGGTTTGTCATTTGGTTTTACAGGTTTAGTGGCATGTTCTTGCTTTGGTTCACTAGACTCTAGACCTTTCTTTTTGTTTTCAAACACATATACCTCAGGTAAAGAAGTGTCACTGGCACTTTCAAAGGTCTCATCAGGCTTTTCAGCCTTGGTCTCAATGAGTTTACGGTAACGGACAAATGTGGGTGCCTTAAACTCCTCTAAGCCAGTGTGTTCAAGGTCTATACTAGGAGGTGAAGGAATACCTCTGAATGGTTGTGGTGCTGTCTTATAACCCATACCTGATTTGGCTTTACCAATTAGAGCGGTTTCAATGAATTTATCAAGTTTCTTAGAGTTATAATGTTGTGTGTCTTTAAGAGTATCAACACTGAGTTCTATGTTGTCTTTAGCTAATGTGACTTTCTCTAGTTCTTCTTTTAGCACACTTATGGTGGTGTCTTTAAGAGAGATTTCCTTATTAAGCACAACAATTGCTTCAGAAAATTTTGACTCATTTTATTTATAATGCACAATTTGTTTTTCTAATACTGCTAACCCTCTTTTATGATTTGCTAAGTTATAACTGGTTTTAGAAAACTCTTCAGCCAATTTATCAAACTCAGTTTTAAAAGACTCATATTTACTTAATGGGACATATGTATCTGAGTAATCTGTTTCAGTGAGTACCTCAGATACCAAAGCCATGTTGATTGGACTTTCTTCTTCATCAGCCATGAAGCTCCAATCATATCCAGCACCATCAATAGCCACCATCACTTTAAAAGAAGAATCATCAGCTTCACCACTCTTTCCTTTGTTCCTAGGGCTTCTGCATTCCTTGGAAAAATGCCCAAGCTTGCCACAGTTGTAGCATTCTACCTTTCCCTTGTCAAACCCAGCAGTATCTCCATCATTGATCTTAATCTGCCTCCCAGTTCTCTTCATGAACTTTCGTGCCCTCATACTTATCTAGGCAATGTTCCACTTGATATCCATCTCTTCCATGTCATCTTCATGGATCTGTCTCAGGTCATCATGAGTGATCTGGATCCCTTTTGATGCTCAGAGATGAAAGCATAAATTGTACTTTCATTGATGCCTGCTGCAGTGGTGACCAAAAAATCAGTATTAACATTAGTACTAGGAGTACTAACACCAAAACTGTCCTTATCATTACTAGTGATCAAGTGAGCCACAAAGGCTATGTTTTGTGACCAGAATCGGAAGATGCAAATGCAACTCTCTTCATGTCTTGTTCAATTACCTTAAAGCTATTGAATAGATTGTCCAACCCCATAGTTTCAAATTATGATTTATTTTTCCATACAATGACATGAGTGTCCCATTTTGGTGATGGAAGACTTCTAACAAACCCGAGATTGACATCTTCCCGAGAGATATCCACACCAAATCATCGCCATTGACCGATAAGTTTTGAAGCCTATTGTAAACCGAGTCAATGGACTCGGTTGCACCAAGAATGAAGTTTTCAAAATCTTGCTTGTAAGAGTTTTCGAGTTTTCTTGGTGGCGAGTTCCCACCAATCTGGTCTTAATGGCTTTGAACAAAGTCCGAGCATCCTTGTGTTTCTTTGAAGTTGAGTTGATGATCATCCGTAATGCCATAAGTAGGAGACCTCGACCTTGAGATCATTGCCTATTTGAGCCATTTCATCAACGGTGATGTGTTCATCTTTGTCTTTAACAACAATTTTGCCACCAACTTCTTCGAAACAATGGACTTGTAGGAGTCTCCATTGAGCACAATGTTCCACGACTTAAAGTCAAGTACCAAGAAGTCTTGCTCTATACATTCTCCGAGTTCATATTCATTAGGTCGCAACTTAGGAACTCGTAACAAGATCTTGATTTGCTAGAGTCAAAATCCATTTCTTTAGACTTGTCACACATGATCTTCTAAAAACAAAGCTTTCAGGACACAAGCTCTGATACCACTTGTGGAGTCCCAAACCTTAGATATAGAACACTTAGCTTGTAAACATGTAGTTGCCTTGGATGGTTCCAAAACAATAATGAGAAACTTGTTATGAATACACACAAGTATGCGGAATCTGAAATACTGATAATCTTATTAATGCATAATCGAGTACAATGTGATGTGTATATATACATACAAACATGGGCCAATACAAATATACTAGGCAAGCTATAATAACTGGGCTAAGCCCATAAATATAATCTGCTAACATCCCCCCGCAGTTTGAGCGGGAGAGGAACAAACACTCAAGCTGGAGCGAAACTCATCAAACAGGGTAGTAGGCAATCCTTTGGTGAAGATGTCCGCATACTCATATCGCGATGGAACATGAAGAACACGGACATGACCCGTGGCTACCAAGTCACGAACAAAATGAATGTCAATCTCTATATGTTTCGTGCATTGATGCTGCACAAGATTAGATGAGAGATAGACAGCGCTCACATTATCATAGTAGACAATCATAGCAGTCAAAAATGGTGTGTGAAGCTCACGAAGTAAATTACGTAACCAAAGAAGTCTCAAGAACAAATTGGCAACACCCCGATACTCAGCCTCAGCACTAGACCGAGATAGAGTAAACTGCCGCTTAGAGGACCAAGAGAGCAGGTTGTTGCCAAGAAAAACACAATAACCAGATGTAGACCTACGTGTAGTACGACAACCAGCCCAATCAGCATCTGAGTAGGCAACCAATGATGACGTCGATGACGAATAAAGCTGTAAACCATAGTCCAATGTCCCCCGAACATAGCGTAAGATCCTCTTGAGAGCAGAAAAATGTGGCTCTCGAGGATCATGCATAAAAAGACTGACCTGCTGAACTGCATAAGAGATGTCCGGTCTAGTAAATGTCAGATACTGGAGAGAACCTGCAAGACTACGATATAAAGTAAGGTCAGATACAGGATCACCATCAGCTGCAAGTTTTGTGTCGGTATCAACAGGAGTCTGACACGGGTTACAAGTGAGCATATTAGAACGCTCAAGGACCTCAGTAGCATACTTTGATTGAGAGAGAAACATCCCCGAAGTATTGCGCGTCACAGAAATGCCCAAAAAATAATTAAGAGGGCCAAGATCAGTCATGGAAAACTCTGCATGAAGAGAGGAAATAATCTTCTGTAGAAGAGCAGGTGAAGATGCGGTCAAGACTATATCATCAACATATAATAACAAATAAGTAGTATCCGAACCCTGTCGATAAATGAAAAGCGACGAGTCACACCGACTATGATAAAACCCAGTACGAGCATCATAAGTAGAAAACCGCTGAAACCAGGCTCGAGGAGCCTGTTTAAGCCCATATAACGATCGCTGCAAAAGACAAACATGATCGGGATGACGAGGATCCCAAAAACCAGGAGGCTGATGCATGTAGACAGTCTCCGATAAGTAACCATTCAAAAATGCATTCTTGACATCCAGCTGATGAACCGACCAATGCCTAGAAATGGCAAGACTAAGCACGGTGTGAATAGTAGCCGGTCTGACAACTGGGCTAAATGTCTCGTCAACGTCAACACCTATAAGTTGTGTACTGCCATTCGCCACAAGGCGAGCCTTGTAGCGATTAAGACTCCCATCTGCATTATGTTTATGCCGAAACAGCCACATGGAACGAACAATGTTCGCATCCGGTGGTCGAGGCACAAGAATCCAAGTATTATTTTTAATCAAAGCATTATATTCATCTATCATAGCACTATACCAATTTGGGTCATTAAACGCATGGGTGTAGGATTTTGGAATCGGGGAAATAGTTGACACATTTAAAGTGAAGCGTTGAGTAGGACGATTAGAACCAACACGAAAGCGAGTGACCATGGGGTGAGTTGATGCGGGATTGGGGTTTAAATTTTGGGGAACAGTAGCCGTAGGTTGGGCGAAAGTGATTTGTGGGCCCGAGGAAGTAGTGGGCAGTGTGGGTATTGGTGGTTCTTGGGTAACAGGTAGACTTGGGATGGATCGGGAAGTTGTTGGGGTGTTAGTGGATCGATCCACTGCTGGTGTTGGTGGGCTGTCTACATGGGAGTTGGGCGTGGGAACAGTGGATGTAGGATTAGTAATAGGTGTTGTGAGAATGTGTTGTTGGATAAGATTTGGTGAGGTGTCGAGAAAAGTGTTAGATGTAGAGGTATTGGGAGTCATCGACCCATAGGGAAAGACCGTCTCGTCAAAAGTAACATGACGCGAAAGTATAATTTTGTTAGTATTCAAGTCTAGACACCGATATCCGCGGTGATTTTTCGGATACCCAAGAAAAATGGATGGAGTGGCACGTGGTTCAAGTTTGTGATTGGCATATACATGAGGGTAGCAAAGACAACCAAAAATACGGAGATCCGCATAAGTCGGCGTTATCTTAAATAGGCGTGTGTGGGGTATTTCATTGTTTATGGCGGTGGATGGTAAAATGTTGAGAAGATAAGCGGCCATGTGAAGGGCTTTAACCCAAAATATGGGTGGCAAGTGTGCTTGAAACAAAAGGGTTCGGATGAGGTTGTTAATGGTACGTATCATCCTCTCAGATTTTCCATTTTGCTGAGATGTTTTTGGACAAGAAAAGCGAATGGTAATACCATAGTAGCAAATGAAAGACCTAAAAAATTCAAAATGGACAGTCAATATGAGACGGAGGGAGTATTTTTTAAGAGTTTTGAGGGGAGATGAAATTCAAACAAACCCTCCTTTATATAGAGTGGAGATTACTAATTCATCCTTCATAACAATAAAATAACTGAAACGCCACTATCTTTTCTTTGTTTCTCAATCTCTCATGACGGTTTCATGCCTCCTGATCTCATCTTCCTCCCTTGCATCGCAACTCAATGATGACTCTCAACCTATTTTGTGTCGTCTTTATACCTTTCCATTGCCTACTTGTTACTCTCATTGAGTTCATTTGTAAATCCTAATTGATGTTTTAAATGATTAAAAAAATGTTCTTGGTGCAAATAGCAAAGTTTTAAAAGATTCAAGCCGTTGCTATAATGCTATATCTTTACAGTCAACCTTGCAACCATCAATGAAAACTCCTCCATATGAAATTCTTGACATAAGTTTCCCTAATACTGTATATGTGTTTCTTATATATTAAAACTATATCACTACATGCATGTTTTTTTGTGTTTCGGCCACATAAATGAAACCAGAATATGCTTAATACCTACAAAAGTATTTTGTGTTTGTTATAATTGAATGGCAGGTAAATGAAATTAAAAATGGTTTATGTCATATGAGGGACAAGGTCATTCTAAAGATCCATGTGGTTTATTGGAGTTTTGTTATTCATAAACTAAAATCAAATAAAAGATTTAGCAGTCGCAATTTACGGGTGAACAATAGAAATAAACATAAGTTAGAGAGAGAATAAGTCAATAAAGTGTATGGTGATAGTGAAAAATGCTACTCCGGTAACTTGTTTATAAAGGGCAAATTAGAATACATAAATGATAAATCGTTGGCTTAAATCTTACTATGATGACAAGAGGCCCAATCAAAAAGTTATACTTAATTTTAGGTCACTATGATGACAAGTGGCCCAATCAAAAAGTTATACTTAATTTTAGGTCTATTAATTAGGTCTATTTATCAAAACTCGTTTTTGAATAAATTTAAGTCTAATTGCAATATTATGTATCTTGCCTAGACACTCAATGTTAATGACTCGCTACAATTCGCACTTTATGAACCTTGAACATTTTTTTTTTGAGATGCTCACATTTAAGAGTGTAACTAATTGTTTCAAAACCTTCACACTTAAAAAGTGTAAATGATCTCAATGTCACACTTAAAAGTGTGAACAATTGTTTTAAAAAACCACACTTACAAGTGTGAAAAATATTTATGAAGCTTGACACATAAAATTGTGAAAATATTTGTTATACCCAATTGGTTCACACACATATCTAGAAAAGTACTTGAGTATTGTTTTACAACCTCCAATTAAAGGAATCTTGACCCACATAAAAAAAAAAAAAAAAAATATGGCGATGTGTCGAGGAAGTGATTAGTCTATTTTGCTATCATTTCTCTCTCTTCTTTCTACGATTAGATCACTCGGCTCTCGACACATGAATCTGCGAATGTTTTGTGTGTAATTCTTATATGGGTCTAGAATTCCTCCTCCAATTATATGTATGCACACACAGTTAATGGAAAACAAACCTCACTTATTTAACATCCTTCTCATTTTTAAAATAATTGGATGTGTATAATTATGAAATATATTAGTTCATCAAGTACATTTTGTGTTTATTGAATGTTCAAAATTGATAAAAATTGTATGAGCCGTTTAGTTGGTGAAAATTGTTCTTGTTTTTTCCGTTTCTAAATTCTCAGAGAAGGGATTGGTTTTTCTTCTCTAGAGAAGAGTTGAGAATTTTGAAAACCCGTTTAGATTGATTTATGTATTTTCTTTTTTCAAAAATGAATAAATGTTTACATGAAGCTCTTTCAAACATTTTTCTTTTTAAATCATTTTTCTCTTCTTATTGGATCTTTGCACGTTTTTATCAATTTTATACGTTTTTTATGGTTTTATACGTTTTCATCTGTTTTCTCCATTTCTGTACGTTATTGTTTTTATCCATTTTTATACGTTTTATCCGATTTTATTACGTTTTTTTACGTTTTCGTTTGTTTTTTTATGTTTTTTTTCGTTTTTTACGTTTTCTTTCGTTATTTTACGTATTCGTCCCATTCTTTTACGTTTTCGTCTGTTATTTTACGTTTTTTTGTCTTTTTAAAGTTTTCCTCTGTTTTTTACGTTTTCGTCCATTTTCTTACGTTGTCGTCTCTTTTTCACGTTTTCGTCCGTTTTTTAAGTTTTAATCCCTTTTCTTACGTTTTCTTACGTTTTCGTCCATCTTTTTTTTACGTATATTGGGGGGAAGAGACAACTTTTGTAGTAGTGTTAGTCCATTTTTTTTTTATGTTTTCGTCCGTTTTTTACGTTTTTGTTTATTAGTACGTTTTAGTCATTTTTTTACGTTTTCATCTATTTTTTTACGTAAGAAAATGTAGAATATTGTACAAAAACATACAAAACTTACGAAATCATATGAAAGCGGACAAAAACGTATAAAATGGGCGAAAACGTAAAAAAAGTGATGACAATGTAAAAAAATGGACGAAAACGTAAGAAAACAAACGAAAACGTAAAAAAATAGACGAAAACATAAAAAATGATGGATAACGTAAAAAAATGGACGAAAACGTAAAAAAACAGATAAAACGTAAAATACGGACGAAAACGTATAAAAACAGACGAAAACCTAAAAAACAGATGAAAAACATAAATAAACGACGAAAACGTAAAAAAGGGCAAAAACGTTAAAAAACGAACGAAATCGTAAAAAATGACGAAAACGTAAAAAACGAATGAAAACTTAAAAAAACGGATGAAAACGTAAAAAAAGGACGAAAGCGTAAAAAAAAGGACGAAAACGTAAAAAAACTAACAAAAACGAGTGAAAACGTAAGAAAACGGGTGAAGAGGTAAGAAAACAGACGAAAAAGTAAGAAAGAACAAAAACGTAAAAAGGGATGAAAATGTAAGAAAATGGACGACAACGTAAGGAAATGTATAAAAACGGATAAAAACGTAAAAAAAATGATGAAAATGTATTAAAATGGATGTATAAAAAGTGAGAATGAAAAACGTGAGAAGAGTAAAATGAGTTTTTCAAATGTGCACTTAAAATTTGAGAATGATAATTTCACATTTTTTGAAAATTGTTGAAAAAAGTGTAACTAAACAAATTTTTTTTTTATTTTTCTCCTTTCATTTCATATGAAAAATTTCCTAAAAGAATGAAAAAAATTTAACCAACTAAACGACCCCTAAAAATTTTATAATTGTAAAAAACTCCGTATTTGAAACCCGCATTATACGAGAAGTTTAAAACTCATAACGCATTGATCTCTTATAACATGCATGGTTTATCTAAAACCCACATTTATACGGAATTTATAATATGTAAAATTAACTGCTTCAATTTTAGTGTTTGGTTGTATGTATGTACGTGTTTACATGTGATTTACGTTTCTTGACGCGCGATGATGGTATAGTATGTATAGTAGGAGGCACAGTCATAGTCAGTGTGCACCAAAAGATATAGTTAGGCGACGATGGTATAGTATGTAATCAAGAAGCTGCCAAAACATATAGTTGGGTGCATGACTAAATTCAAACAGGTCAGAGGTGGACTACTATAGCTTAAGTAACTATCGACAAGTTAAATTCAATATCTATTAGATGTAAACAACTTCAATTTGTCACACGATTTCTTTTTGTAAATAAGTGTTTTACTTGGTTTGAGCATGTATAATGATAAATTTAAATCAAATGAATTAGTCGGTCAAACAATAAAAAATCATGATTACAAAAAAAAACATGACTTATTCACGAAACACATACATACACATACGACAACGTTAACCAAGCTAACTTTTGCCAATAACTTTGTGAACAACCAAAGCCACCCGTATATATTAACTTCGTTGTTGTTGTGGCATAACGATAAAATTATTTCATAAAACTATTTTAACAAGACGTAATGTATCTTTATTATAGGACATAACACCCACTTATGACGCGAACCATCATACAAGTGGTCGCGTTATAACACGTTTTCTTTTTTTAACTTTATGTTTGTGTGCGGGTAGTGTTTGTGCGCGTGTTTTGTGTTTTTTAATTTATTTATTTTGGGAAACGACGAATAGATCGCTACCGAGACTTATCACTTTTCGGACCACTTTTATTTTAAATTTGAAAAACCGAGCAAGAACCATTATCGTTAGAATCTCATCCACATTGTGACAGATGTAAAGTATATGTAAGATTGTTTTTGAAAGAACTAAAATTCGCCGAGCAATATATTTTAAAAAGGGTTTTTCCGTCATTTTACATGATTGTCAATTACACATGTTTTTACATAATCATCTGTCTAAAATATCATTCCTTCCCCATTATCCCAATTTCCCAAATATTTTTCAAACCCTAATTCTCTCATTCCTTCCCCATTATCCTAAAATTGAAATTGGCAGTTTCAGTCAATTCAAAACCGTCTTTGAATCACACTCCATACGTCAATTCATTTATTTTCAGGAAAAAAAAAGAGATTTCGCACCATGTATGAAGTTATGATCCGTCAATTAGCGCGATTTCACCAAAAGGTGTTAGCACTAAAGGCGGGATGAAAAGAATTAATTCAATCGATGTGTTGAAAAACTTTGCTACTCAACAGAAGGAAAAGAAACTCTACATAGTATTAATCAGGCATGTGTCTTCTAGTCTAACATATTAAATTATTTTTATTTTTTTCGTTATAGTTTGTTGGACGTGTTTCCTAATGATGAAATTTATTCAGTCTTCATGGTCTGATTCGTGGTGAAAACATGGAGCTTGGCCGTGATTCTGATACGGGTGGACAGGTAACCTTTGGCTATTGTTTGACCAACATTCCAGTAGTAGCAGCTGACATCATCAGTGGCTACTTACGTTTTCTTAATAACACTTAGTTTTCAGGTCAAGTATGTAGTAGAACTAGCAAGGGCGTTAGGGGCAATGCCGGGGGTTTATCGTGTGGATTTGCTAACTAGACAAGTAACAGCAGCAGGTGTTGATTGGTCTTACGGTGAACCAACAGAAATGTTGAAAATCCTCTTAACAACGATGACTGTGAAAGTGGGGAGAGTAGTGGTGCATACATTATCCGTATACCTTTTGGTCCAAAAGATAAATATGTCCCAAAAGAACTCCTTTGGCCTCACATTCCGGAGTTTGTTGATGGTTCATTGAGCTACATTTTACAAATGACGAAAGTTTTAAGTGAGCAGATTGGTGATGGGAAACCTGTGTGGCCCGCTTCAATTCATGGACATTATGCTGATGCAAGAAATGCTGCTGCCCTTTTATCGGGTGCTTTGAATGTCCCAATGCTGTTTACGGGCCATTCACTTAGACGTGATAAACTTGAACAAATATTGAAACAAGGAAGACAATCACAAGATGATATCAATCAGACTTACAGAATAATGAGACGAATCAAGGCCGAGGAGATAGCATTTGATGCATCTAAAGTGATTATTACTAGCACTAAACAAGAGATAGATGAGCAATGGGGTTTGTGTGATGGGTTTGATCCTGTATTGGAGAGAAAACTTAAAGCTAGGAACAGACGAAATGTTAGTTGTTTTGGCAAATTCTTGCCCCGTCCAATCGTAAGGATATTTTTTCTCTACAGACTTTAATTTTTTTTTTTTTAATTAAATTTTGTGTGGACTATAATTACAAATAAGAGGGCATTAACAGTACACTTTGGGCGACTTTTCACTCATTTGACCCCTTTTTTTAGCTTATATTCTACATGTTTGACCCAATTAGAGATGAAACATAACCAAACAAGACTACTTCATTTGTGTAAGTCGAGTTTCAGAAATGATTTTATATTATTTTGTTGAAGGTAATACCTCCTGGAATGGAGTTTAAGCATATTGTTCCACAAGGTGGTAGCATAGACGATGATTCAAAAGGACATCAAGATGGTTTGACCACTCAAAATCCGCCTGTTTGGTCTGAGGTTTGTTTAACAGTCCCAATGCATTAAGATCATACTATAACAAATATGCAATACGGGTATGGCTAATGAGTATTTTTTGTTAAGTTCATATTTATAGACGTGTAAACTCAAGATATTTTATATTTATATCAGATGTAAATATCAGAAGTCATAAAATTTGTCCCCCTGTAATTGTATTAAAAGAATGCTTACAATTACAAGAGTGAAAAAACAGAAATTTAACTCATAAATTTCTTACGAATCTACAGACAACTTTTATGTTTTGCATTCTTAAACATGTGAATAATTTTCTACAGTTTTAAGTACAAAAATTCTTAGTAGTTTTAGACACATTATCTTAAGGCCTGTAAGAAACAGTGTGTAATTTGCATAATTTTTGTCGTGTTTCATTGATAAATAAATGTTCTGTAAAGATAACCGAATTCTGATTTTGATTTTTTTTTTTTCATTTGATAGATAACTCGATTCTTTACGAATCCACACAAGCCTATTATCCTGGCTCTTGCAAGACCTGACCCCAAAAAGAACTTGACTACTTTGGTTAAAGCTTTTGGAGAGTGTCGTCAGTTGAGGGAGCTTGCAAATCTTGTATGTCTTAGTTTGTTTTCTTTTACATTTCCTCTTTATTTATTTTGATATTTGTTTTACTTACCTTTGTGTACTTCACAGTTATTAATAATGGGAAATCGTGACAACATCGACGAAATGTCTGCCACAAATTCAGCAGTTTTACTTTCAATTTTGAAGTTGATTGATAAATATGATATGTATGGTCAAGTTTCCTATCCTAAACACCATAAGCAAGCTGAAGTGCCTGAAATATATCGACTTGCAGCAAGGACAAAGGTATTACTATTTTTTGACAATATGACTATAAGATCTGTTACTGTATCATCGCTGTTTTATATAATTGTTTGCACAACATAAAATATTATATTTGTACACGATTTTTCTTCACAGGTTAGGAAAATGTGTAATGTTTTATTGTATTAGATATATAAAATTTTAAAGTTTTCACCCTTCCATTTGAAGGAAAAATGTTGATCAATTTGTGGAAAATGTTTTATTCCAATATTTACACTATTATGTGTCTGCAAATGTCAATAAAAGTGTACAGATTTATCCAATTCGTTGCAGCATTGGATTTTCACCTCGACATTTGCTTGTAGGGTGTGTTCATCAATCCAGCATTCATTGAGCCGTTTGGTCTCACTTTGATAGAGGTTCTTTCCTATCTTAACACTAGTTATCAGTCCTAGATACAGTCAATTTCATACATTTAAAGCGTCAAAATGATCTTTTTACTTTACAACATGATCTGACATGAGCTGTTATTCTGAATATACTGGCAGCAGCGTATGGTTTACCAATGGTGGCGACTAAAAATGGAGGTCCAGTGGATATTTAAAAGGTATGCTATCTTCATTCCCATAAGAGGTGGAAAGTTGGAGGTCAAAACGGGTCATTTTTGTTATGGGGCTAGGTTGGGTTGGGTTGGGTTGACTTGAAACATTTACTACAATAATATAACTTTATTTATGAATGTTAAGTAAACGAACTTTATAAGTTTCTAAATTCTAATGTTGGAAATTACAACATGACAGGCTTTAGATAATGGGTTACTAATTGATCCACATGATCAGCAATCCATAGCAGACGCACTTTTAAAGCTCGTAGCAGATAAGCAACTATGGTTAAAATGTAAACAAAAATCGGTTTAAAAAACATTCATCTGTTCTCATGGCCAGAGCATTGCAAGACATATCTAGCTTGAATAGCTTGTTGCAGACCACGACATCCACAATGATTTGATCCATGGATGGGGCCTCGACTTCCAACTTGGTTATTGTGCTCAGGCAAATTCCGCATCTCTACAACTTTATCTGAGTTATGTTAGTGCCGACTGAAATTAAAACCATCTGTATGCAGGGTGATCGAAAGAAAACTGTTGGTGTGGTGGATGCTGAATACATAGTGCATTTAGGTCTAGCTACACTTGGTGGGTCAAATCATGTAAGTACTAGTATGCTTTCCGTTCTTATGTACTTGAATGACTTACTTCCGCAAGAGATTTCACCCCCTGTTTGCATATCTTAAGAGTAGAAGTGGCAAGATGAGCAAGTCAGGTTGACAGTTTAGAAAGGGCCATTTTTAGTAACGGTTGAAATGCGCTGGGTTCAGTTTGACTTGTAAACTCTTTTGTCAGTGGCTATAACGTGTTAATTATGATCGCAAAACAATATTGTTACAACAATAATCCAAATATTTAAATAAACAAACTTAGTGGGTGACGTCAAATTTGTTTGACCCGTTCCCTTTTGCAGCACTTTCTGATTTGGCCCCTTTGAGTTATAACACAACCCAAGTTGACCCATTTACTAGTAAATGGGTTGAAAGGGCAACTTATGATAAAGTGTTCGGTTTTGGCATTCTGAATCAGTGAATTGTATGTCTCATTTTTAAGAAAAAAACAAAGAAAAATGGGCTAATCAAAATTACCTAGTTTTGTAGGTTTTTAGCTCTAATGTTGCATTGTTCATACAGGCACCTAATGTGTCGATTGCTTATCTTGAAGATTCACTAAGAGATTTGAACGACTTAAAGATTTCATTATCTGGTGATTATTGGAAAGCCTAATTCAAATAACCAAGCTCTCTTCTAACGAAAGATTGTTGATTTTCAGCTTCCGTATATGCTTGAGACTGATGCTATTGCAAGGTACTATGGGCTTGAAAAGAAGCAGGTGGTGAAAATCACCTATAACAGCAAGAATACTGGCTTGCTCGTTACATATCGCTGTGTGATATGAAGAGTTAAGGCATCGTGGATTATTTTAGGTTAGATTAACCTTTTGACAGACTCGACTTACAACTTTAAAGTAAATGATCAGTTAGATATGCTGCACATGATAGCATTATTATCTTATATTTTGCACAAACTGGTTTGTCTAGATGTTATAACCATGTACAGAGTTTTAGATCTAATAAAACAACGTTGATTAGTGGCAAGCTGGCAAGGATGGATGGTATATCAAAAAGCTAACCTTTGAGCTAATTGATAACTTCTTAATTTCTTGTGCTGCACTTTGATGTTTTTTATCTTGAAACTTATAGATATTTTTTGAACTAAAGGTACCCCCCAGGGCACAGTGATGTTTTCCCATCCTTGATGAACAGCGGGAAACTCGAAGCACTATTGTCACAGGTGTTACTTTGCTTCCTCGTTTTTGGCTTTTTGTCTATAAAGCATGTACATTATATGTTTTTGTGTTTACTTATTGGTATCATATGTTGTCCTTGATTACAGGGCAAGGAATATTTCTTTGTTGCCAATTTTGATAACTTAGAAGCTGTAGTTGATTTGAGTATCCTTACCAGACCTTTTAACCTTTATAAGTTTTTATCTCACCGTTGGTGAAGCCGTGGCTAACATCTCGTCCTCGTGGAAGACCTTCTGCTCTTTCTCTAGCATGTGTTCGTGCTCTTTCACGTCGGAAGACCTTGTGCAACATTCGTATACCTAGTATTATACAAAGGAATTTGATCCACCACTGCGTCAAAAGTGGACGTACTGATACTTCACAGTTCACTAAAGGTGAACATATGCAATGCATTTGACTTTTGTGGATCTCTTAAATTAGGGGAAAAAATTATTCTAGCATGCTAATATTCTTTTTATTTGTTAGGATCACTGCTTGGTGATACATACTTACCTGAAGGTGGCAATGGAAAAACTTTTTTAGGTTCACGCATTCAGTATTATATGTTTGAAAATAGAAGTTTGTGCTCTACAGTTCCAACCCAGGATGATGTAAGTGATGATAGGAAAGACTGGTGCTAATGTCAGTAGCTCCCAGTTATCTGGGGCTAAGTTTGAGAGTGGAATGCCAGTTGACTTCAGCAAAGTAGAGACCCGCTTGCTTCCAACTATACTTCTTATTGGCCGCCCCAATGTTCGCAAGTCTGCATTATTGAATCGGTAAGCTATTGTTATATACGTGTTCTTCATATTTCAAATTTTGTCATAACCCTTATATACTTCTAGTGAAAAGGAAGATGAATGGTGTGGGTGGGTTGAGTAATAGGTCAAAATGGATAAGAGTCAAAAAGGTAATTATTGGGTGATTTGCTATTTAAAGTGTTGGATTCATACCTTAACGAGTTCATATCTTAACGAGTGAGTAGAGTACGGATTCAAACACCCCTATTCACTTAATCGATAACAGTTATTAAATTACTTAAGTCATATTATGAGTAAGTTAAACTATGTGAATTGAGGCTGAACATTTGCTATACAAATGGCTGTTGGATTGAATGGATCACAAAGTTGATCTAATATTTGTAATGGCTATAATATTTATTTTAGTTTGTATGTTTTAGTTTAAAAATATCGAATGCTCCATATATTTTTATTGTTGAAAGTAATTAGATCTGCATTAGTACAATTTATTGTGAAAAGACTTTATGCCTCAACACTCATTGAGTTACAATTTTCATGATTTCTTATTGATGCATCTTGATAAGTGGGTGGATTCTTAGTTTAAGAAATAGTTGGAAAAGCAGAAAGTCTCTTGTAGGATGGATAGCATGTAGTTGGCTTATGCCCAAGGACATGAAGCATAATGCCATAGGGTGAGGGTCGGCTTCTAATCCGAGCATCATTTTCTTTGTTTGGAGGTTTTACGTAAAGGTGTGGCGGGGAGATCAGAGGGTGGGTTACTCCATTTAGTTTAACTGTGCAAGGATGGTGAATTGAGGATGGGTTACTGTTACAGTCCCGGGTATGTGATCAAGCTATGGGGTTAAGGGCTTGATAGAGAGAACCCAACGATCTCTGAGATAAACTCAATTGACTTCTATTTTCTGACTTTTTATTGAATGAAAAGCAGGTTACATTTAAAGGAAAGAAAACCTAACAAACCCCTAAGTAATAGCAAGATGATAAACCTAAAACACTTGTACTTTATCCTAACTAAAACAATTCAAATTAAGGATAAACATCCTAATTAAATCTGTAATTCCTGTTGGTGACATTACATCCCCCATTAAGAGTGCTTGTCCTCAAGCACTAAGGAAAACATGAGACTCTTCAAGTGACTCCGGATCGGTTATAGTCCTGTACAGGTGACCAAGCTACTGCGCGATTGACAACAGAAAAATTAACAGCATAAGAAGCATATCCAGAACCCTCAAATTCAGCAACATTTAAAGCTCTTTTGGGACTGTTTCCTTCTTTTCCCTGAGAAGGTGTCCAGAATGTAAGAGTACTCCTGGTCCTTATAACACTTATGGTGAGATGATATAGGCTCATTAAAAAACAGAGGGAGATCAACTTGAGCGAGTTCCTTTACAACCTTGTTTTTAATCAGAAGCTTTTCTTCCACAGCCAGATTAGGAAGCTTCTTCATCTGTTCATCAGATGATTCCATTGTACTCCACTCCACTTCCGACTTTCCTATGTCACAGTCTTCAATCCCCATTGCTTTCTTTCCACCTTTTTTGAATGAAGAAAATTCAGAAGAGGATTCAATTTTTAGTAAGGCTTTAACGCCTTCTGAGAGCTCTTCAATTCGGCCAAAAAGCTTCTCCCTTTGAGTCTGCTTTTTTAGACGATCTTCTTGGTACAATTCCAAAAACATATCAAACATCTTCTCCAGGTTTTCACTTGATCCGCCCATAACTCTTGGCTTTGATACCAATTTGTTACGGTCCCGGGTATGTGATCAAGCTATGGGGTTAAGGGCTCGATAGAGAGAACCCAACGATCTCTGAGATAAACTCAATTGACTTATATTTTCTGACTTTTTATTGAATGAAAAGCAGGTTACATTTAAAGGAAAGAAAACCTAACAAAACCCTAAGTAATAGCAAGATGATAAACCTAAAACACTTGTACTTTATCCTAACTAAAACAATTCAAATTAAGGATAAACATCCTAATTAAATCTGTAATTCCTGTTGGTAACAGTTACCTCCTAAGGGGGTGTTTGGATAAAGCTTATTTAGGTGCTTATTGGGTTATTGTACCATCAGAACACAATTAACTTATCCAAACACATCCTAAAAAGGGATTTCAACTTTGTGAATGATTAGAAAGTGTTTTCTGAAAACAAATGTTACTAATAGATAATAAGGTCTTTTCAAGAAGCTTAGGCAAACACCCCCTTAGGTATGCTTAATACATACAGATTCTTGCATTGTCTATACAAAAAATAAATATAAATTGTACACGACTTTTTGAGCCCGACTAAGAGATAGATATAAATCACCTTCACCCATCTGGACTATTATCTTTTTGTGTTCGTTATTGTGAATGTTATAATCTCATTTGAAAAGAAGACGTTCATTTTCCCTAATTGAGAATCCAAAGACCAATGAAATGCTGGCTTAATCCGATTCAGGTTTTAAGCTTTAAATTTTGGTTATGTATTTGTTTTCAGGTAATGTGCTAAGTCCGTTGGAGTTGTCAAAAGAAGAATGGAATAGTACCATGAGAACCAACTTGACAGTAACATGGTTAGTAGCAAAATACATTAGTACATATATGCGTGATGCAAATCAAGGAGGTTCAGTCATCAATATCTCATCTATATCTGGTCTTGATCGTCGAGAGCTACCTGGAGGTCTTGCTTGATCGTCGAGAGCTACCTCTAGTTCAAAGGCGGCTGTTGTCACATTGTCTAAGGTAACAACAATTAGTCTTTGACTGTCCATATATGATCATATCTCATTTCGGGGGTCTGATCTTTTTAAATAGGTAATGGCGATGGAAATGGGTATGTACAATACCAGGGTGAACACTATTTGCCCTGGGATTTTTAAATCAGAGATAACAGAAACACTATTCCAAAAGAACTGGCTCAACAAAGTAATTAAAAAAATTGTTCCTTTAGGAACATTAGGCAATGTGGATCTAGCCTTGACATCACTGGCAAGATATCTGATCCATGACTCATCCAAGCACATCACTGGCAGTGTGTTCATTATCGATGCATGTACCACAATACCTGGCGTACCAATTTTCTCTTCACTTTAGATCTTAATGTCGTCAAGCCACCACTACACATTGAAGAATATGTATACCTCAATGAGGATACATGGATTTTGTGCTCTTTAGTAAGGGTGTGTTTGTTTGATTAAGATGTTTCGCATCTCAATGTGACTACCACGTCTTACTAGTAAGATGTGGCTATAATGTAATCTGAATGAAAAAGTGTTGTTTGCTTTTTTGTAATTGTCTGAATGGTTTTAATTTTCTCTTTTTTAAGTATATAGTAAACTATTGCAAATACAATTAATAAGTAGATAGTGTAAACTTGAAACAAAACATTTTTATCATAGATTTAACTGAGATCGGGTCAAAATGGATGAATATCTCCCCAAGTACTTTTGAATTCATTTATTATTATTGAGATTTTCTTAAACGTTTTTATGCATTACCTATATATTAGTCATTTAAAAAAATAATAAAAAAAAGGGAAATAAGAAAATAGACCAAAAAGAGATGACTTAGGAATCTCAACTCAATAATCCCAGAGAATTTGAAACATCAGCATACCAATTGAACAACATAAAGAAGAAGTTGCCCAAAAATAAGAAATTCCCAAAAAGATGAGAGTTATAGGTGGGAGCCGAGTTTTTTTTTTCTGTGGTAAAATGACCAAAATATCCTTTTGGATTACACACCTATAAACCTATAAGAATTAGAATTACTCTTACATAGTATTAAAGTTCAAAACTTTATTCTTTGCTCGATTCTTGGAAACCTAGTTGCCCAACTATTCTAACTAGATGCCCAAAATATATAAATAGTGGACACTAGCAATACTAAGTTTGCACTAACTTATACATAAACATTCATAAGTCGTACGTTTGCACTAGCATTAATAATATTAGACTAGCAGTAGTAACAACACTGTATTTTCCTTGAAGTTCTTTAACATTGGCAGTCTTAACTTTGCTTAGTAGTGGTAATTTTATCTGAACAATTGGGCAACCTTTTATCTGAACAATTGGCGACCTTTTATTTGAACAATTGGGCAACCAATTCTCAAATACTCTTCTTACACATCTAAACTATAACAACAATACCAAACTTACGTGTATACGAACTCACCTCTAAGTTTTTCACAATATACAAAAAAGATAAATTAGGAACCCCAATTCAATAATCCCGGAGAATTTGAAACAGCGACATGCCAATTGAACAACATAAAGAAGTTGCCCAAAGAGAAGAAGTTGCCCAAATCAACATGCACTACTACAAAAAAAGTTCATAGAGATCGGTTAGAATAGCTCATAAAGTAACTAGTTTCAAGAACGGTAATATAAGAACCTGTCTTGGTGCAAATTTCTTTTTTTAAAAAATTGATTTTATTTTTTGCAAAAAATATAAATTTTTTATAATTCCATAATATACAACTAAATTAAAGTGCATAAGTCTTGATACATGCCAAAATAACCAACTACAACATATCAAATCGTCTCAACTTGACTCAAACTTGTTTAACCTATTAAGCTTAGAAAGAATGCAAGTTAGCGTGAGCTCGCCTTTCAAGGCTCCAACAACAACACAAGAATTTCGATTGCAACTCCTTCCTACACAAATGTTTAAATATGACATATTGACAATGTATAATCCAAATAAAAGCACAAAACTTGATAGTTATTCACAAACCTGAGCTTCTATGGTACTAGCACCGAAATGAGGTCTAACAGTGACTTTTTTCATGATCAACCAATATGTTATCCTTCAGTGGTGGTTCTACAGTGAAAACATCAAATGCAGCCTGCAAGCACAGTCCAGTTTAACGGATATCTATGAACATATAATAAGTAAAGGTGGAATTTGATCGGTGCAAAACCGTCAAGTTTTCTCACGCAAGTTAACCACTTGTGAATGATTAACTGTAAGGAACTTAAAATAGTTCACACAAAGAATGCAATTTAAGATCGAGAGAATCTGATAGATTCCCGGTCGTTATGTCCCACGGAGGATGACCGTGTTAAACACAATCGATGTCGAATAATCACTAAGGATAGTGATCAATAAGGATATTGGTGGAAAATTACCTAAAGAAAAGATTAACAAATTACAAATGACTTAAATGCAAATTAAGAAAATTAAAAAGTTAAAATCTATTAAATAAACGCTATCACTATTTTTACAATGATGTTTTTGTGATTTTATAAAATAAAATGACTTAAATTAACTATCTTAACTAAAACGTAAACTCAAATTATCTAAAAACGTTACTTAAAACTAAAACGAGCGTTACGTTTAAAAATTACGCTGGAGCGCAAGCAAAAACGTAAAATTTATGAAATAAAAGGCCTACGAATGTGAAACTAATTTTCTTACGTACTATTTGATAAAAGAAAATTTTAGAAAAAAGATTTATATTTTTTTGACTTTTATATTTTTTATTATGATTTAATTACTATAAAACACTAATTAATTGTTTAAAAATACTAAAAATAACGAGAAAAATCTGAAACTTTTTGTAAAAATACTTTATACTATTACAAATTTATAAAAAATACAAACACTGAAAAAGCTAGCTCGAATAAGCTAGTAATAAGCTAAATTGATCGATATAAGCTAAAGAGACAAAAGAGGGTTATGTATTTAATTGTGCAAAAGATCATCGAGACAAGTCCCAAGGGCAAACAGTAGTGAGTGTGTGTGTGAGCTAAGTGGCGTGGGTTCGAGTCCCAAAGAAGGGCACTTTTTAAACTATTTTATTTTTGTTTTTCTTTTGCAACTTGTTAAGCACTATGTAATAAGCAAATTTTACAACTACCACTTTTAACAAATGCAACTCGAAAAGCTCAAGAATAAGCTAAGATTACAACAGTTAAGCTACAAATGGAACCGAGCAAAAGTTTTAAGCTAAATAAGTTATAAGCTAATTAATAAGTACAAGGTTTACTAAAATAAGCTAGACTATTGTTTATAAGCTAACTAGAACAATCGAATAAGCACAAAACCATTAATAAGTCTTGAATAAGCACAATTAAGCAAAAACTCAACATCATACACAAGACACTCTATGAATCACTAGGCACTTTCTAGCTTATTTTAAGTACCTAATTAAGCTAGAAATTGAAAAAACTCGGAACTAATAAGCTAAGCAAATAAGCTTCCCAAAGAACTAAAGCTTTCACAATGAAGTTCACCGTTGAGATTAAATGAGCTTATGAAAAGGTTTGAAAACTCGATTACTCAAGATACTAGTTAAAATGGATAAATCAAAAAGCAATAAGCACCTAGTAAATAAGCTATAAATTGGAAAATAAGCATTAGAATAGAGACACAATTAGGTTGACTACTTAAAAACTAAAATATACAAGCTATAGCTAAATAATAAGCTCTGTGTAGCTTATGAAACTAGGTATTAGCTGGGTGCACAGGCATATTTGCGCTAAGGGTTCTAAAGAAGCTAACTAATAAGCTATCTATAAGCTACTTTTATGAAATCTAATATTTTTGTATTTTTGTTGAGCGGTTAAACATTGAAGTCCCAAAAGGATTTAGGCTAAATCTCATTAATACACACACATAAAATTCTAGATTTTATTCAAAACAAATATTTGAAAATTTTGACTTTTTACAAAAACATGTAGTTTGACTAAAATGAATTTGGAACTTAATCTCATCGACTTAATTTGTTATAATAAGCTATACTAAGGTTGGATTAAGCTATTTTAACAAGTTTTAAACCGATTTGATGTGATTTGCAATATGTGATCCTAACGATTAACTATCTAGGTTGATATAAAGATGATTTTGACTAATATGGCTTGCGATGCAATTCAAAGACGAGCATGAGTTCATAATAGCTTAACAAACATGAAACAACAAAAGAGAACCACCGACTAAGCCTAAATAATGCTTATAGCAACCATTCCAAACACACCTTTTAGAAACAAGCTGAGATTAGAACTAGGCTAAATAATCGATTTAACCCATCTTACCCATTAAACTAACTCTAATATATTTATTACTACCGATTAGACTTGTTTATACTAGTTGGTGAACACAGTAATTCAAATATGAGCACAATTTGAAAACCGCATAAAAGGTAAAATGAGACAGAAGCTTACATGTCCCAATTTGGTTTTGTAGCTTAAACCAAACATACATCACCATTTTAATCCATTTCCAACCCAAACCAATTCTCTCGAATCACCAATTACCAAACTTATACCCATTTTGGTTCTCTGTTGACTTTTGTTGACTTTTCACCCATTGTGCTTAAAAGCGAACTCAGCTTACAAGAAGCTATATTAAGCTTGAATAAGCACTTTGACTATTAAACAAGCTTATTGAAGCTTGGTTATAACATTTAAGATTTGAGAATTTAAACAAGAAACTTGAAAACTTGAACTATTAATGAACCATGGAATTAAACTTTGAAACCGAGTTACAATGATTAAATCACTTGGTTTTAGTACAATAAAGCTCAAAGATCTGTAATCATAAACTAATTAAGATACTTTTATAAAAACGACATACAAGAAATTTTAAAAGCTAAGTTACTCTTTTCTCTTTGCTTCTTTGCTTTTTTATGCTTCCAACTTGTTCCACGTGGCCTTCGATGTAATCCCACCTCCCAATTCAACCAATGGGAGAATAATGAGTGTTTAGCCTTTTCACATTTTGGCGGGAAGGGCAATTTCAACCTGGGCTCAAAAAGCAGTGCACTAGGGGGTGGGTTTGTAGGGGTGATGATTGAGTGTGGGAAAGGTGTTTGGGATAAGGTGATGGGATGAAGGTGGAGTGTTGCAGGGTGTTGGTCGGGGAAGAAGCATGAGGTGGAGGGAAGGAGCAGTCAAACTGCTTGTTTGACCAAGGGGTCAAAAACAGGCAATTGACAGGGGGGTCCAAATGGGTAATAGTGGCAGGGGTCAAATGAGCTTTGATAGGGTCCAAAATTGTATTAAAGGCTTTAAATAATCAAGGACCAAAGTTGTAAATTCTGAAATCTCAAGGGACTACTCCTGCCAATTAAGCAAAGTTACCATAAGGACTGAAATTGACAACCATCAAAAGTGCAAGGACCAAAATTGCCATTTTCACATTTTCAAAGGACCAAACTTGACAATTTCTAAAGTTCAGGGACTAAAGTTGTAATTTTTGTAAATTTGAATCTCAAGGACCAATTTTGACAACTTTTGAATCCCTAAGGACTTAAAATGATATTTTCTTTATTTGATTTACGAGGACTGCTTTTGACAATTTTTCAAACTGGGGACTAAACCGCCAATTATGCAAATTTGACACGTTTTTCACCGATTTTGATATTTTTGCATTTAAAACACATAAAACACTTGTTTGTGATATTTTGATCATTTTGATGTGTTTCGAGTGTTTTCGGATGATTTTGCAGTTTATTTTGTACAAAATGATGAGTATTTACACACTCATCAATCCCCATACTAAGATATTGCTAGTCCCTAGCAATGTTTTAAGAAAAATTAATGGATTTCATCTCTTTACCAAAAGCCATTACTTCGGAGTAGCCAAATGTTTCGATTCAAGTAAGAACCATGGTACACCGATAACCATGTGATTTTGAGCAAACCACCGACTTCCAACGGATTTGATTTGTCTTTACCAAGCCGTTTGCTTCGGACTAGCCAACTCTTAGATAAAATATCTTTGGTGAGTCGATTACCAATTATGGTTTTCCAACCGCCTTTACCACAAGCCATAAACTTGCGGGCTAGCCAACTCTTCACTTTTTAGGATATGGTGAATGAATACCATACAATTTTGGGCAAATTGCAAGTCGTCAACGGATTTGAGATATCTTTACCAAGAGCCGTTTGCTCTGGATTAGCCAATCCTTATGTGGGTTAGACATGGTGGATCGATAACCAAATGAGTAAGTGTAAACACTTACTCCAAAAAAAATTTTGGCCAAAATGGGGAATTAGCGGTATAATTACATGATAAAATTCGTGAGAATTCCCCCACACTTAGAAATGAATATTGCCTCAATATTCAAAGTACTGCGGTTATGCGAAACAAAGAACGTAAAAGGAAATACGAGGCCATTATTTAGCAAGGATTTTTTTTTTTTTTTTTTTTTTTTTTTTGAAGATCTTATATACAACATGCTGGGCAACTCCCCACACTAGGGTGGTACACACGGTGAAAACCCATGTAACATGCTCTTGTTTTTGATACCCGAGTCGCTAGCTTGACTCGATCCCCGCATTCATTGGTTCATGGGGAAAGTTTGAAGATCCGGACAATCACAGGAGGAATGTCCTCTCCAAAGTAATGCTTCAACCGATGACCATTTACTTTAAAATCGGGACCATCGGGTTGAGATAACTCAATGGTACCATAAGGATAAACCTTAGTGATAGTAAATGGTCCGGACCGGTAGATTTAAGCTTTCCCGAGAAAATCTTCAATCTTGAATTAAAAGAAGGACTCGATCACCAACGTTGAAAACGCGGTTTTGATCTTTGAGTCATGAATCTTCTTTGTCTTTTCTTTATAGATCAAAGAGTTCTCGTAAGCTTGATCACGGAGTTCATTTAATTCATTCATTTGAACTTTTCTCGTGATCACCAGCATCGAATATCAAAGTTGGCATGCTTCAAGGCCCGGTATGCCTTGTGCTCTAACTCAACGGTAGATGACACGCCTTCCGTATACAAGCTTGTATGGAGTGCACCCGATGGGTGTTTTATAAGTCGCACGGAAGGCCCAGTCGTCATCTAGCTTATCCGACCAAGAGGCACGGTTTCGCCAACCGTCCTCTCCGAATTTTTTGATCCTCGGTTTGAAACTTCCACTTGCCCACTTGTTTGTGGGTGGTACGCATAGAGAGGCGGTGAGTAACACCATACTTCGCATGACTCTTTCAAACCGGTCATTGCAAATGCGTACCACGATCATCGATTATGGCTCGTGGAGTTCCAAACCTAGCAAACAAGGATTTCAAGAATTTCACCACAACTCGGGCATCATTGGTATGCAAAGCCTTAGCTTCAACCCATTTTGACAAGTAGTCAACGGCCACGAGTATGTACTTATTATCATGAGAAGAAGAATGGCCCCATAAAGTCAATGCCCGGATGTCAAAGATCTCACACACTTGAATGGCGTTTTGTGGCATTTCATTCCTTTGTGAGATATTCCGTGGCGTTGACAAGCGTCGCGAGCTTTGACGAATTCATGGGCATCCTTGTAGATTGTGGGCCAATAGAATCCGAATCAAACACCTTCTTGGTCGTGTAGTTGGGGCTATGATGTCCCCAAGAGGTCCAAAGATGGCAAGCCTTGAGAATGTCAATAGCTTCACGACCATATACACATCGCGGATGACTTGATCCGCAAATTTTAAACAAGAAAGGGTCGTCCTGTAGTAATGTTTAACATCCTTGAAGAACTTGTTCTTCCGTTGGGACGACATCCCTTTCACTATGAAGCTACCCGCATGGTAATTTGCGGTCAAGAAACCATGGGGTAGTAGAGTCTCCACGAAAAGAAACCGCATTCAAAGTCTCGAGAGGAAATGTTTCATTTATTTCCTTTTCTCGAACACATCTTGGTGAGGTTCTCTAATCGTGATAGATGATCGCAGCCTAGGTTCTCGGCTCCTTTTTATCACGATAATGATATCAAATTCACGGAGGAGGAGAACCCAACGAGCAATCTCGGCTTTGCATCTTGTTTTGCAAAGAGATATTTAAGAGCCGAGTGGTCCGTGTACACCACGATTTGGTCAAGATGAGGTATGGCGAAATTTCTCAAACGCATACACCACATTAATAGTTCTTTTTACGTAGTGGTGTAGTGGGTTTGAGCTTCGATCATAGTCTTACTTGCGTAGTGTATAGGCTGAAAATGCTTTGTTTTGCGTTGCCCAAGACCGCACCGATAGCAAAATCACTTGCATCGCACATGAGCTCAAAGGGTAAGTCCCAATGGGGCAACTAGAATGGGTGCTTAGTAAGCCTTTTCTTGATGTTTCAAAAGCTTGACGCACTCGGGAGAGAAGATAAAAGGAGCTTCTTTTTCAAGAAGATGGGTCATAGGCCGAGCGATTTTGGAAAAATCCTGTATGAATCTACGATAAAACCCGGCATGACCAAGAAAACTCCTAATACCTTTGACGGTAGTGGGATGAGGTAGTTTAGCAATAACATCGACTTTTGCTCTATCTACCTCCATCCCATTTTTGGAAATCTTATGGCCAAGGACTATGCCTTCTTTGACCATAAAATGACTCTTCTCCCAGTTTAGACAGAGATTGGTGTCTTCACACCTTTAAGCATTTTGTCTAAGTGGGAGACAATCTGAAATGAATCCCGATGGTGAGAAGTCATCCATAAACACCTCCATTGTTTCCGATCATGTCGTGGAATATGGCCATCATCTGATTGGAGCGTGCTCGAGCGTTACATAAGCCAAAGGGCATACGTTTGTAGGCAAAAGTTCCGTGCGGACGGTGAATGTGGTCTCTTGATCCCGTGGATCAATGGGGATCTAAAGTAACTCGAGAAACCATCAAGGAAACAATAGTATTCGCTTCTCGCTAATCTCTCAAGCATCCGGTCCATGAAGGGTGAGGAAAATGGTCTTTACGGGTGGCGTCATTCAACTTACGATAGTCAATACATACACGCCATCCGTAACCAATCGAGTTGGAATTAACTCGTTTTCTTCATTCGTGACAACAGTTATGCCACCCTTTTAGGAACACGGTGAATCGGGCTAACCCAAGGACTATCGAGATAGGGTAAATCAATCCCGCATCAAGAAGTTTGATAACCTCTTGTTTGATAACATCATGGATTTTGGATTTACTCTTCTCGATGTTGAATCTATTGGTTTGAAGTCATCCTCCATCAAGATTTTGTGAGTACAAAATTCGAGGTTAATACCTTAATGTCGGAGAGTTTCCAAGCAATTGCTTGCTTGTGTGACTTCAAGACCTTTATGAGAGCATCTTTTCATCTTTACTCAAGTCTCGAGCAATAATGACAGCAATTTATCATCACCCTCAAGAAATGCATACTCAAGATGAGGTGGTAAGTCCTTAAGTTCGACTTGAAATTCTTGATTTTCTCAATGACTTGACTTCCTTGTTATGAAGTTTGACGGGAGGAAGTGGAGGAGAAGTGTCTGATTTAACAACTTCTCGAGTAAGAATATCTCCTCCCGATTAATCTCATGGTGATTAATCTCTTCAGAATTGCATCACTAATGTGAGGGTTGATGAATGATCATCTTTAAGCATTTTCTCAATGAGAAGTATGTCCCCTCGATGTCAATTGGAGCGTGATCAATTTCCCATGGAATGTAATTACTAGCCAAGTATGCTTCAATTTCTTCCAAGATGAAGTCGCTTCCTCAAACGGAGTGAGAGAAGGAGTAGAATTGGCTATGATAGGTTGAGAAGATGTGGTGGGATCCCACTCACGTAATTATGAGAATAACCTAGAACTTCTTGAGAGTACTCTTGAAGCAACATCAATGATATCGATTCGGTTAACCGACTCGTAATCATAGTTTGCGGAGTACCTCGAAGTTTGATCAAGGTTAAAGGTGATGACTTCATTACCAACACGTAATGTGATTTCTTGCTCAAATACATCAATGAGAGCACGGCCCGTTCTCGTGAATCCTCTTCCAACAATGAGAGGAACCCGTGGATCAAGATCGAAATCAACGACTACAAAGTCACCGGAAAATGGAACTTTCCTACTTTCACAAATCGCCTCGGCAATTCCAAGAGGACGGGATATTGTACGATCCGCAAGCTCGAGAGTCATGCATGTAGGAGTAAGATCCGGAGAGAAAGTTTCTTCCATCTTGAATGAGGCATCGGTTTATGCTTGCACCAAGATCGCCCAAGGCAAAGCATTCAACCATTCCCGGAAATACACAAGGTAAGAGGAACTTTCCAGATCTCCAAGCTTCTCGAAGCTTCTTCAAGATAATCTAGAGCGCTTCGTTCGAAGGAGTTTAGCCATTTCAAACAACTTTTCCTTGTTGCTTAACATGTGTTTGAGAGTTGATGCAAACTTGGGCATCAACATGATAGCATCCGTGAAGCTTATGTCAAAATGAAGTTCTTGGAAAATTTGAAAGAATTTTTCCATTTGTTGACCGGCTTTCTCGCGAGCTTTGCTCATGTAAACGTGATGGGTAAGGAATAGAAGATTTGGATTTTTCAATGGGAGCTACGGGAGGTTCAAAAACAACTCTGGATTGGATTTTGGTTTCGGACAACCCGAGGATGGGCGATCTTGGTACTTCCGTTATCGGTAGGAAGTTCCTTGTCCTTTGTCGCCTCGGTTCACTTTCCACTACCTTCGGGAGAGAAGAAGAGGTAGTAGGAATAGCGGGTCCATCATATGAAGTACCACTCCGGTTGTGATCGCCTTTGCACGCCCCTCGGATTAGCGATCGTGTTGCTAGGTAAAGTACACGAGCCCGGGGTCGATCTTTAAAGACTTCTTTAATTCAAATGATCCGACCGACCAACAACTGTTTGTCTCCTCTTGAGTCTTCATGAATTGCTTTAAAAGCTCATCGATGTTGACACAGAGGAGGAGGAGGGACAATTTGAGGCCGTATGTTACGGTTATAGCCAATTCCCTTGATTAGGTTCATATTCCCAAATTGATTCCCTCGATTGTCGTGTTTTGATTAAGATTTCCTTGTTGTTGGAAACCTTGGTTGGGTCCGGAATAGAAATTACCTTGGTTTTGATAACCTTGGTTCATTCTTTGTTGGTTCCGATTCGGTTAGGATTTTGGTTGAAACCGGTGGTGCACGATAAGTGTTAGCTCGGTAGTTTGGTTCATTCGAGGACGGTATTGATTACCTCCTTGATTTGAAGTACCGGCTATAGCATTAGCTTCAAACGGACTACCATCGGTGGCGATCTGGTTGTAGTATGCATGAGGACCACCACAAGTGACACAACTCTCAACTTTCTTCACTTCAAATGTGTGGTGCTTGTGAAAGTGACTTTCTTTGGTTAGCAAGAACCAAAGCTCGAACAATGTCTCGTGAGTTTATCAATCTTAGCATCGGTGCTAGATGTACTCACTGGGATGAAGAAGAAGAAGTCCAAAGATTAGACGATATGTCTTTGCTCACGAAGGACGGACCGAGATTTGTTCTCAATGATCTGCAGGCCTCTTTGGTGGTCTTGCTCAGAAATTACCTCCGCGGAGGCATTCAAAGAGTCTTGATTAGCTGATTGAGACCATTGTAGAAAGTATCCATTTGCATTAATTCGGTAAAACCGTGATGCGGACACTCATGAAGCAACTCTTTATAACGATCCCATGCCTCCCGAATGATTCATCAAATCTACGAGAAAATTTCATTATCTCATTCTTAAGACTTGTAGTTCGGGATGGAGGATAGAATTCGTTCACAAACTTTGTGACAAGATCTTCCCATGTCTCAATGGAACGAGGGGTTGTTTCTCAAGCCAATTCCGGCTTGTCCTAGAGAAAATGGGAATGAAGAAGCTTGATAGCTTCATGTGGGACATTCTTATACTTGATGGTAGATGCAATCTTGTTAAACCATCGAATGTGTGCATGAGGATCATCCCGCCAAAACCATAGAATTGGCTTTGGGTTGCAGTTAAGTAACCCGGTTTTGAGCTCAAAGTGTCGCCCACGATGGTCGGGACAACAATAGCATCTCCGTAACCCTCGATGGGTGCTTGGAGAAGCTCATTCATCGGCTTATCTTACGCCATTACAGCGGTGGTGGTGGTGGTAGGCGTTCTCGACCACGGTGAAGGAGCGAACGTCCTCTCGTCTTGAGGAATCTTTCCAAGTTCGACAATGGACTTGTAGAATGGAAGAACGAGTCGCATGCACTAAGTTTAAAAATCAGTTTCAAAACAAATGAGGCAAAACACAAGTGAACTTAACCAATAATCACAAATGAAATGGCTTCTTTGAAAAGGTACACCAAATCACAAGGACACAAAGGCAAGTTTTAAATCGATGTTCGGGAACTTATTATGGTCGCACCCCGCTTAGGTAGTGCAACGCCTTGATTTATGTGGTTGATTTTTATGTATATATTAAGTATCAACGAAAAGACGTAGGTATAGATCTGTCTTGATGGGTTTAAAAACTTTTGGACAATATTTTTGGTATCGTCTCGTTTAATCAAATCGTATTTCTTTAAGAATCACCTTAAAAGAAACACAAGATAGAAAACGTTACGATTGTTTTGTTGTTTTATACTTTGTTTGGTGTTTTAACACTTTAGGAAAAGTGTTAATGAACTTTTGATTTTGTTATAACTTTACGAAAACTTTTACAAACTGTGGTATATGTGCAAGTGCAGGTGCGAAAATGTTTAGAACACGCTTACAGACCTCCCGCGGTGCCGCCTAAAATTTGATCGGTGCAAAACCGTCAAGTTTTCTCACATAAGTTAACCACTTGTGAATGATTAACGTAAGGAACTTAAAGCAGTTCACACAAAGAATGCAATTTAAGATCGAGAGAATATGATGATTCCCGGTCGTTATGTCCCACGGAGGATGACTGGTGTTAAACACAATCAGATGTCGAATAATCACTAAGGATAGTGATCAATAAGGATATTGGTGGAAAATTACCTAAAGAAAAGATTAACAAATTACAGCGACTTAAATGCAAATTAAGAAAATTAAAAAGTTAAAATCTATTAAATAAACGCTATCACTATTTTTACAATGATGTTTTTGTGATTTTATAAAATAAAATGACTTAAATTAACTATCTTAACTAAAACGTAAACTCAAATTATCTAAAAACGTTACTTAAAACTAAAACAGCGTTACGTTTAAAAATTACTGTTGGGCGCAAAAAAAACGTAAAATTTATGAAATAAAAGGCCTACGAATGTGAAACTAATTTTCTTACGTACTATTTGATAAAAGAAAATTTTAGAAAAAGATTTATATTTTTTGACTTTTATATTTTTATTATGATTTAATTACTATAAAACACTAATTAATTGTTTAAAAATACTAAAAATAACGAGAAAAATCTGAAACTTTTTGTAAAAATACTTTATACTATTACAAATTTATAAAAAATACAAACACTGAAAAAGCTAGCTCGAATAAGCTAGTAATAAGCTAAATTGATCGTATAAGCTAAAGAGACAAAAGAGGGTTATGTATTTAATTGTGCAAAAGATCACTGAGACAAGTCCCAAGGGCAAACGGTAGTGAGTGTGTGTGTGAGCTAAGTGGCGTGGGTTCGAGTCCCAGCAGTGGCACTTTTTTTTAAACTATTTTATTTTTTTGTTTTTCTTTTTGCAACTTGTTAAGCACTATGTAATAAGCAAATTTTACAACTACCACTTTTAACAAATGCAACTGAAAAGCTCAGTAATAAGCTAAGATTACAACAGTTAAGCTACAAATGGAACTGAGCAAAAGTTTTTAAGCTAAATAAGTTATAAGCTAATTAATAAGTACAAGGTTTACTAAAATAAGCTAGACTATTGTTTATAAGCTAACTAGAACACTGAATAAGCACAAAAACCATTAATAAGTACTGAATAAGCACAATTAAGCAAAAACTCAACACTGTTACACAGTACACTCTATGAATCACTAGGCACTTTCTAGCTTATTTTTAAGTACCTAATTAAGCTAGAAATTGAAAAAAAACTCTGGAACTAATAAGCTAAGCAA
Source organism: Chrysanthemum lavandulifolium (assembly GCA_022545495.1). NCBI lineage: Eukaryota > Viridiplantae > Streptophyta > Magnoliopsida > Asterales > Asteraceae > Chrysanthemum > Chrysanthemum lavandulifolium. The sequence continues at coordinate 255,437,225 of CM040243.1, read as the reverse complement.
ATAAGCTTCCCAAAGAACTAAAGCTTTCACAATGAAGTTCACTGTTGAGATTAAAATGAGCTTATGAAAAGGTTTGAAAACTCTGATTACTCAGTATACTAGTTAAAATGGATAAATCAAAAAGCAATAAGCAGACCTAGTAAATAAGCTATAAATTGGAAAATAAGCATTAGAATAGAGACACAGCTAGGTTGACTACTTAAAAAACTAAAATATACAAGCTATAGCCAAATAATAAGCTCTGTGTGAGCTTATGAAACTAGGTGGCTAACTGGGTGCACAGGGCATATTTGCAGTTAAGGGGTTCTAAAGAAGCTAACTAATAAGCTATCTATAAGCTACTTTTATGAAATCTAATATTTTTGTATTTTTGTTGAGCAGTTAAACATTGAAGTCCCAAAAGGATTTAGGCTAAATCTCATTAATACACACACAATAAAATTCTAGATTTTATTCAAAAACAGCTATTTGAAAATTTTGACTTTTTACAAAAACATGTAGTTTGACTAAAATGAATTTGGAACTTAATCTACTGACTTAATTTGTTATAATAAGCTATACTAAGGTTGGATTAAGCTATTTTAACAAGTTTTAAACTGATTTGATGTGATTTGCAATATGTGATCCTAACAGTTAACTATCTAGGTTGATATAAAGATGATTTTGACTAATATGGCTTGCAGATGCAATTCAAAGACAGGCATGAGTTCATAATAGCTTAACAAACATGAAACAACAAAAGAGAACCACTGACTAAGCCTAAATAACAGTTATAGCAGCCATTCCAAACACACCTTTTAGAAACAGTTTTGAGATTAGAACTAGGCTAAATACTGATTTAACCCATCTTACCCATTAAACTAACTCTAATATATTTATTACTACTGATTAGACTTGTTTATACTAGTTGGTGAACACAGAATTCAAATATGAGCACAATTTGAAAACTGCATAAAAGGTAAAAATGAGACAGGAAGCTTACACAGGTCCAGCTGGTTTTGTAGCTTAAACCAAACATACATCACCATTTTAATCCATTTCCAACCCAAACCAATTCTCTGAATCACCAATTACCAAACTTATACCCATTTTGGTTCTCTGTTGACTTTTGTTGACTTTTCACCCATTGTGCTTAAAACTGAACTTCAGGCTTACAAGAAGCTATATTAAGCTTGAATAAGCACTTTTGACTATTAAACAAGCTTATTGAAGCTTGGTTATAACAGTTTAAGATTTGAGAATTTAAACAGTAAACTTGAAAACTTGAACTATTAATGAACCATGGAATTAAACTTTGAAACTGAGTTACAATGATTAAATCACTTGGTTTTAGTACAATAAAGCTCAAAGATACAGAATCATAAACTAATTAAGATACTTTTATAAAAAACGACATACAAGAAATTTTAAAAGCTAAGTTACTCTTTTCTCTTTGCTTCTTTGCTTCTTTTATGCTTCCAACTTGTTCCACGTGGCCTTCTGATGCAATCCCACCTCCCAATTCAACCAATGGGAGAATAATGAGTGTTTTAGCCTTTTCACATTTTTGGCGGGAAGTGGCAATTTCAACCTGGGCTCAAAAAGCAGTACTGGGGGGGTGGGTTTGTAGGGGTGATGATTGAGTGTGGGAAAGGTGTTTGGGATAAGGTGATGGGATGAAGGTGGAGTGTTGCAGGTGTTGGTGGGAAGAAGCATGAGGTGGAGGAAGGAGGCGGTCAGCCTTGTTTGACCAAGGGTCAAAACAGTAATTGTGGGGGTCAAATGGGTAATAGTGGCGGGGTCAAATGAGCTTTGATAGGGTCCAAAATTGTATTAAAGGCTTTAAATAATCAAGGACCAAAGTTGTAAATTCAAAATCTCGAGGACTACTCCGCGAATTAAGCAAAGTTACCATAAGGACTGAAATTGACAACCATCAAAAGTGCAAGGACCAAAATTGCCATTTCACATTTTCAAAGGACCAAACTTGACAATTTCTAAAGTTCGGGGACTAAAGTTGTAATTTTGTAAATTTGAATCTCAAGGACCAATTTTGACAACTTTTGAATCCCTAAGGACTTAAAATGATATTTTCTTTATTTGGATTTACCAGGGACTTTTTGACAATTTTTCAAACTTGGGGACTAAAAGCGCCAATTATGCAAATTTGACACGTTTTCACCGATTTTGATATTTTGCATTTAAAACACATAAAACACTTGTTTGTGATATTTTGATCATTTTGATGTGTTTCTGAGTGTTTTCAGATGATTTTGCAGTTTATTTTGTACAAAAATGATGAGTATTTACACACTCATCAGAATTTAAAACTCATTTACTTATAAACTCAGTTTGGGTATGGTTTTATCTCAAATAGGTCATATTTAAATGTCTAGAAAATGGCAGCGGGTCGAACAGGTCAAAGTTAACACATTTACTTTTGTAATATTTAAGCATATATGTAGTAAGTGTTAGTTAGCCCAAGCAGGGCCGTTTACTGGTTTTAACAAGACTTAGTTTTGCCCCATTACCAAACTACCTATATTGTCACCCGTAATTTGCAATAACTAATACATAAACTACCCAATCTTGTAATAGTATAAGAATTAGAATTACTCTTACATAGTATTAAAGTTCAAAACTTTATTCTTTGCTCGATTCTTGGAAACCTAGTTGCCCAACTATTCTAACTAGATGCCGAAAATATATAAATAGTGGACACTAGCAATACTAACTTTGCACTAACTTATACATAAACAGCATAAACATTCAGCAGTCGTAAGTTTGCACCAACATTAGTAATAAGGGGATTTTCAGATATCCTCACATACACACCTATATTTACATATTTCCCCAAACATAAGTTTTTTATGCATGATGTACAAGCCTGTTAAAGCACTGTTTGGGGAAATATGTAAATATGAGTGTGTATGTGGTGATATATGTAAATGCCCCTTAGTAATATTACACTAGCAGTAGTAATAACACGGTGCATTTTCCTTCAAGTTCAAAACTGGCAGTCTTAACTTTGCTTAGCAGTAGTAGCAGTAGTAACAGTATATCGAGCAATCTTAACTACTTGGTAATATTATGGCTGACATTCTTAACCACTTCGCATATTTACCTTGAAGTGTTTCACCAACACTAAATCTTCATGAGAAGTATTAACCAACATGAGCAGCAGTATCTTCATAGAGCCTTTGAATCCCAATAGTCAAACAATTATTATTAGTTATTGAACATGATCGCCCCAAGAACCGACTCGGATCACCATAAACCGGTCGACCGAAACTTAAATCGGTTAATTTACTATGCATGTGACTATTAACGTTTCTGAATGATCCATCTGTTACCAACTTTATAATAGCCTGAGTAGATAAACAAGGTACAATTTACATACTAAATAAAATGAAGCAGCAAGAAGATATAAAGATGTATGTATCCATCTATACAAACTCACAGCTGACATATCTTAAGCAACCGTGTCACATGTTCAAGAGTTTTTGAGATATGCATGCTATCCAGGTTCTAATTTGATACTAACTTTAATGAGCTGCAGTGCTTCAAAAGTTCAACTTTTTATGGGAAGTTCAATTTATTGACACATGTTAAGAGTGCTTTTCCCATTATACAATATATCTTTAATGAAGCAGAAATTATGCATTTGTTTTCTACTATCTAAATATAGCTATAACTGATTTTATTGATGAAGATTTCAGTCTAATAATGGGTTGTCATGTTAAAGAAACTGATACACTTGCATCTTTCATACTAGAAATTTTCACATGCAAAAACATTATTTCAATATTTCTCACCTGCCGCCTAGAAATCTTGTTGGCACGTCTTTCTTTTCTTAAGTGAATATGAACCTCAGTGTCGTTTGTCGATCTTCCGATTGTTACCTGCAAAACATGATTTTTCTTCTGTTTGGTCATATACTTGTACCAGAAAAGAAAAAAGGTTAGCCAAGCAAAAGAAAGCACCATGTTTCAGGGTCTGGGGTTTAATATAAAGAGAAATGAAGATAAAATATGATTAGTGTATCATCTCACAGACCATATCAGGCATGTGATCATTGGCAACTGAGTTGAAAATAGTAAAAAATGTTTTTGACCTAATTACAAGTGATTAAAGTCCTACATCAAATCAAGATGTAAACCAAGTTTTCTTCCTATGATGGTCCATGAGATTAGTTAGTAAAAACGGTACTAGTGGGATACTCTACTAAACAACATAACCAAGACCCCTACATGAATGACTCAAGTATTGATTACTTTCACTTTTTCTCTAGTGGGATACTCTACTAAATAACTTTAGGTTAAATTAGGTCGGGTGGAACACATTTAGTGACATATTCTCCATTTCTGTTCATCACAAAGCAGCCTTTGACTTCATGAGCGGATGCTTTGCATTCACTTCGTCAATGGTGTTGTGCCTTTCAACTGACAGAGGGAAAGTCTTTCCATTGGCAACTCTCCAGACCAATATCTTGAATGGTCCGGGATAAGAAGCTTTGTGGGTGGGATCCCATCTAAACTTCTGGTTGTAGGGGTACCCAAAGTTACACGTCTCTGCAGGTAGAATCCCTTCCATGTTTCTGACCTTAGGTGTCTTAGCCACGATATGCATCTGTAATGATCCAAACAGAGAAATCAGATCACGTGGAATGTGTAGCTTTCAACAAAATTTTCAAATCTTTCACGCGATACTTGGTAAATCCCCATGACAAATTAAAGCATTCATTGGGGATCTCTACATATCTGTAAGAAAGTTAATACAAGAAAAGTCTAGATTTTAAAGTCCATCAAAAACACATATCATTATAAAAAATTATAAATCACATAACGCTTTGGACCTATACATATCAACATATAGACAAAAATTTAAGATTTTGTTGGTCCATCAAAAACTTTTTTTAGCATTAAACTATTCAAATATACCCAAACTTCAGATTTTTATTGTCTGCCGCAATTTCATATTAGAATCGAAGACTATGTATCATCTAACCGGTTTTAATACAACCTAAAGTTAACATCTTTACGGTCACTTATGATATCAAATAAACAGGTAAACGGATTAATTTATTTTCTCTATTCTGATTACCCGGGAGGTATAGTTTTTTTTATAACTGGACTAATAGGGTTATCTCGTGGCCGTTTCGACTCTTCCCATCAATCGTCAAATGTTTACCTAGTGAGGTTTGAACCGTTAACCTCTTGTGACAAAGTCAAGTGCATTACCACTAAAGATGACCCCTTGGATGGTCCTTTCTTTGATGCTTTTTTATACGGGCTGTTCGTTGGGTTAACTTACTCGACATTTCTTGTCACTCTTCACATTGTATATGTCCACACTACAAAGGTAGTCAAGTCCACAACCTGCCCACAGTGAATATATATAGTAAGCAATAGACCACCTAATGTGTTGCAAAACTAGAGGTGGCAAAATGTGTGGGTCAACCGGATTTGGTAACGAATCAGTATAGATTAGCTACAAAAAAAAAAACAAATAGCATTACTTGGTACATTTTTTGTTCAATTGCTGAACATTTTTGCCTACTCTTTTAGATTTTTTTACTATTTTACCACTCTGACCCGTCAAAACATATAATGTGACCCGTATTTGAACCATTCAAATGTAGATGGGTCAAAAAAACACATGTTTCACATATCACAGGCTATTCGAACAAATCCAAAATGAGGAAAGTTTAATATACATTTAACCCAAATTTAATCATGGATCATATGTATTACTTTCAATTTATTTTGATATAATTTTGGTCTCTGTATGTTCAAATTAGCTTTTGGTGTTTCGAACCGTCTTATCTTAAAAGGATTTTTTGAAACAGCTGAGTATTCATATTTGTAACTACTAACAAATCAATAAAAATATTTATATGCCCTGGTAATTTTGTCAATTTGAGACATAGTTTATAAGTCACAGAAAACAAATATCTGTGTAATTTACCACATTCTAAAATTTCATAAAGGTGTAATCCTACCTTTTAATTCTACACCTGGTGTATAATTTTCTTTCTTAGAACCATCTTTGCCGATTCCCATGTCATTAGTTGCAATGCCAATAACATTTTCACTTTCATCAAACAATATCTGTAAATTTCTGTAGCTCGTTATCACATACACACAAGCATATAGATATTCATGTAAAGCGTATTACCTTTTTAGCAGCAAAGCCAGGGTACAGTTCAACTCCTAATTTTTCAGCTTTCTGCCCCAACCAACTTGCAAACTGACTTACACTGAATTATATTTTTAGCAGATCACCAAATTCTATTTCGTTCTGAACAACGTAAAAAAGTGTGAATCTAGCATATAATTACCTTATAACGTAGTTTCCTTCATTGTTAAAAGGATTAGGCATTTGTATAGCATATTTCTTCGTAAGCAACATGAACTTATCAGATGATACACCGACACTTATCGGTGCCTGCACAAGTATTCAAATACACACTTCTCAATTCATAAGAATAGCCACTTTCCAACAATTCGATACTCGAACAAAAACTAAGCTGAAGATACTATGCAGTACCTCCTCATCTTTCCAGTTTGGAATAAGTTCATTCAACGCGCGGGGCTCAAATACATTTTCGGATAATATATGGGCACCTGTAAACATACCACAAATTTGACCCCCCAAACCAACCACTCCCTATATGAAAAATAAAAAAAAAGCAAACATAGTACCTAGTTCAGCACCCTTTTCAACAACACAGACAAAAAAATCAACATCATGTTCACGACACAACTGCTTCAACCTGATGGTTGCAGATAAACCAGCGGGCCCACCTCCAACAATAACAACATCGTACTCTATACTATCACGACTACTATTACTACTGTAACATCTTCTTGTTAATTCCCCAAAAGTACATAAAGAAGCATTTTTATTGAAATTTGAGAAAGACCCTTTATGTTTTGTAACAATTGGATGAATACCCAATATTGAGCTTGGCTGCAAAAAACATCATTATATAGTTAAAGAAAAGCTTACATAAACATCAACATTATTCTTAAAACTTCAGAGACATGATGATCCAACTCAGCATATTGACTTAAGTCTGGTAAGTGGTAACCCACATGAAGTAATCATCATCAAATCGTCCATCTATGAAATACATGGATCAATAGAAAGTCAAAAATAAGGGTACAAACAAACATACCACCACATAATCAGACAATGATATTCACTAATGAAACATAACCAAATAATCACCTGTATCAATATAGGCTAGCAGTGGTAACCGATAAGCCTAGCAGTGGAAACGACAAGCTAGCAGTGGTAATCGATAACTTAGTGGAAACGAGTAGCCTAGCTGTTGTTACCAATCACAAGCAGTAGAGAAATACCTCATTGGTCTACAAACTATCTTAATGATATTCTAAGCGTACCTAAAACATTATCTTACAAATTCATAACTATCAAAAGATTCCTCTAAAATCAAACAAATACATTCAGTAAAGATCAACAACTGCCCAATCGAACAAAAATATAAGAAAACCCATCACAAAATCAAAATTGCAAGATATAAACTCAATTACGAGGTAAATATCACTCAATGTAAAACTATAGTTGTGCAGAAAATGTAGATTGCGCACACACAAATACAATGATTATAAGATCATCCACGAATATACATTTGTAACGCTTTTATGTCATTAACTGATTTACTTAATTAATAGTTGATAGTATTTAATCTTGTAGCATAAACATTGGGAAGAATCTCCAATCTTAATTCGTATGTGACAATAATACATGAAATGGCTTGTAAACTTTTACGATTATACCTCTTTGATAAGAATAGTGAAAACTTTTGTATGGCATCAGGGAGGTGAATGACTATCGCAATTATTGCACCATCATTAACCGTCGCTAGTCCACCATATTCAGCAATAGAATACTGTGAGTTGGATTAGTTTGTGCCTATGTTCTTCACCATATTTGCTCATCCGTCTGCCACCGGATTCATCAGTTTCTTTGCTATCGCCGATTAAAATTGATGGAATCGATTTCACCGACGACGGTTAGGGTGAAGACGGTGCCGGAATCAGAGTTTCGGTTGTGGTGGATTTGGATCTTGAGTGTTTGTGTTCTACATTTGAATAAGATCTGAGTTTGGTGGTGGTGGATTTGGATATGAGTGTTTGTGTTCTAAATTTGAATAGTAGTATTTTAGATAGTTAGGCTGTCAAAAAAATATATATATAAGCCTGCAAAAGTACAATTACAAATGTAAAATGACTAAAATGTCCTAGTGTATAAATACAGTTGCCCAAAATATATAAAGTTTCCCGAAAAACAATACCTTACAATACATGACAGATACTTTCAAAATACGTACTTGTGTCATAGCTTTGTCGGACACGTGGCACCCCATGGTTGGTTCCAAGAAAATCGCTGGGCAACCGGTCTAGTTTCAAATGTCAAAAGGGCGTGGTCCGGAAAGTGATAAGCATCAGGGCGCGTGGTCTATTTGACTAATTTTCCCTTTATTTTTTGTTATAGGCGAGCTAGAGAGAGGAAGTCAGGAAGAAGCCTGGTATGTGCTAAAACACATACCTTTTCTTTATCAAAATAGACCCAAAATAACCAAGAAAAGTAGTTTATTCTAATATTTGTGGTTTTTGAGTTTATGCTTGTCAAGTGATTTGTAAAACACGCAAAAGCCAACCAGAATGAAAACCGAGCACGAGAGATTAAGAGAGCTTGTTTGGTAGGAAGGTCGAATTATGCATTTATGATGATTTCTAATCTCTGAGGATGATTTGTGAAGTTTTAACCAAGTTTGATGAAATGGCAAAAATGGCCCCTCAAGTTTCAACAATTGACAAGAATGGTCCTTGAAGATGATTTCAGAATTGCATTTTTGGTCCCTCAACTTTCAGCCTTTACATGTTTAGTCCCTATGGTTACCATTTATCACTAATAGTCCAAAGTCCATATTCACTTTAACTCTTGGCCCAATCCTTATAACTAACTACACGGCCCAAAATCCAATCCACTTCCAAACCTTTACCCGGCCACATATATACCACAACTCAACCCGGTTATTAAAATCATTTCACCCGTTAATAATCCCAAGACCCGAATCCACCCTCTGACCCGACCACTTTTCCCCAGTCAAACAACCAAGTGACCCGGTCAATGATTTCAAAGAAATATAAACAATTAACCCAAACACGCCCTTATTGCTCTGTGTGTCTTCCCCAGCCAAACACACACCCATTCACCTCATTTAACCACCTCCCAAACATGGAACTTAGTACTAAGGATCTTTCACACCTTCTAGATAACCCATGACCTGTCAGGTGAAGCTCCACGTGGACAAATGAAAGCATACCATTGGACATAACACCTCATCAAGCTACATGGTGCTCTATGATTGGACAAGATGACCAAGGATGAATGTGTGGCCACAAATAGCATTCTAGCATCTTCTGAAAGGAATCCCATGGCCTCTCCATCTCTGCTATTTAAGAAACCCTTAGCTCACATTTGTATTTGTCCAATCTCTTAAGTATTAGAGAGATTTTGACCATTTTACTTGTCATTTTATCTGCTTTCATAGTGTAATCCTGTGCTTTTCAAATGTAATTCTGTATTTCACTTTATTGTTGCAATCTAAGTTCTCATTTAATTCCTTGTCAAATTGAATTTCTGTTTAACTCCTTTTCAAAGCTGTCCTGAAGCTTGGATTGTTACTTGTCAAGCTCACATAAGGTCATGTGAGCTTATGTGAGGCTTATTCCAAGATTATTTGGTCTTAATCTCTTTTTCCTCAAAAAGTCAATAAAAGTCAACTCGAATCAAAATCAATAGTCAAAGCAGTTTTGAATTAAATCCTGATTTCAATGTGTTAGTAAGTTGGTTCTAATGGTTGTTTGATTGAATCATTCTAGTTTATGTATCAGTCATTAAAGTTTATTAGTTTAAATGCATTTTTGATTCATAAAGTAGTGTTTGGATTGCTTTATAAATCTGTCTTAGAGGTTTGTTAAATGGATTAGATCAGTTGGTTTGAGTTTGATATGGTTATATGCACCCCTATCTGTCTTTATTTTACTGTCAAATGAGCTTTAAGTCAAATTGATAAGCCCACTGTCCTTATATGCATATCTGTTAGAAACTAGCTACTGTCATCTCACACATAGGCTTAGAAATTGTTAAACTAGCTTGTGAAAGTCTTATTTCATCATTTTGCATCCATTTCAGTTCCACATTTGCTCTTGAATCTTATTTAAGTCAACTTTGTATTTGTTCTTAAAAGTCAAAACTGTTTTAGAAACTTGTTTTATGCAGATCTTGCAGTTACTGCAGACTGTTCATTAGAGCTAGTTTAAGTCTGATATTTGGTCCATTTGCAGTATTCTAGGTGGTCTTCAAGATCCTTTAGCTGTTTTGCCTTAAAGCTTTTCTGATTAGCTTATAAATAAGCTCAAACAATAGTACCTGTTAGCTGTCCTGTTGCATCAGTTAACAGCAGTCCCTTGGCCAGTTTTAATTTGTTTCATAACTTGTTCATTGCTTGTCCTTATTAGCTGTAATTTGGGTTACATAGTCTCTGGTAGGTGTTCTTTAGAACCATGCTTTTTGTTTTCTCTTTAGCTTATTATATAAGCAGTAGGAGTAGCTTAAAGTAGGGGGTAGAAACCTGATTTGCTGTTACAATCAGTTGCTTTAATCCCTGGTTAATGCTTATTTAGGTGTTAGGAGTAGCTTTAATTAGTTGAGTTGGAGTAGTTTTAGCATGCATTAGCTTATTTGATCAGTTGGTGCCTTGTCTTGCTTATTAGCTTAATCATAAGTGCTTATTTTCCCTACATTTACACTACAGCCTTAGATTCTTCCACATAAGCATCAGTTTTTATATTTTTCCCTGCTTTATAATTATATTTTAGGATTTCCCTGCAATTTTCATAATTTTTAGGCACTGTTTGTTATTTTTCTTAAATTAAATTAGTTTTTAATCAATTTAAAATAGCTTTTATTGCATTTAATTGAGAAAAAGTTCCAAAAAATAATTTTTCAATTTTAATAGTTTAATAAAAATATAAAAAGCATAAAAAATATTTTTCCTTATTTTTCTCTTTGTATTTGGTATTTTTCATAATTTTAATTAGATTTAAATAGATTTAAATTCATAGAAAATAGAATATTAATCAGAAAATTACAAAAATAGTTTTGAAAAGTCTTTTATGTTATTTTAGATTTTTAGAAAGTAGTTCCATATTTTTCCCTCTCTCTTTCATAATTTTTAGATAATTAGTTTATTTTTATTAGTTAATAATTATTTTTAATTAGAAATAAAATCAAGAAAATTCCTAAAAATAGTTTTAATTCATAATTAGTTTTCTAATATCATTTTTAGAGTAAAAGTAGTTTTAGGTAATTTTTAGGATCTAGATTAGACGTATTTGCTTTTTATTCGCGTTTCGTTTGATTTCCGTTTTTGCGTTTTAGCGTAGAATTGCGTAGTTTGCCTTAGTTTTTAGGATTTCCCGTAGATTTTATGTTCCATTTACTTTCCTTATCCCGTAGTTTAGAATATATCATATTATCCCCTTTTATCATTCAAATCCCGATTATTGAGACGTGAGTTGGAAATTCCATTCAACCCTCGTTCGGAACGATCTCGGTGCTCAAACCTAACACGTTTGAGTTACCCACATACTACCACACTTTCTATTATTGAGTAATCAAAGCCTCAAGATGAAGATGATGTATTACTTTTTTTTCCATTTGTAATTCTATAGATTCTACTATTTTACCTTTTTAGTCTCTAAAACGTAATGTTTTGCTTGATTTAAATTATGTAATGTGCTTATTTTAATGTGTTGTTTATTTAATAAATGAAAAAATTAAGAAATTGTGGAGCTTTGGGGTCAGGGGCGGAGTCAGGATTTATAGTTAGGGGGTGCCGACTTTCCTCAAATAAAGTAGCGATAAATATTATATGCAAACAGAACCACCATGTCCTGTAGTTTGAAGTTTCAATATATATTCTATAACCTGTAGGTCATGTCGCGATTGTGATTGTGTTATATATTTTCTAATGTTGTTCATGGTTTAATATGTAAGAGTAAAAAACTCTAGTATACTAGTACATTCATATGCACCAAACGTTAATCATACTAAGATATTTTAATTCTCTATATATACTAAAGAGCGTTGGTTGCTCCCCTCACAACGGTTTTCCTTGCCGACGTGTCGTCATACGATTGGTTGTGCATTTAATGAAAAGGCAACGTGCCATCACATAGTTGGTTCTACATTTAATGAAACTGGAAAACAGTTTTTTTTTGTGCTAAGAATTGTTGTGTTTACACACGTATGGGATTGCATTTAATGCTCCCCATACTACTTACAAAAAGTCTTCTTATTCTAGATTTTTTACCACATTTATTGTTGAAGCTAGAAGGTTCTGCTGCATACATTATCACCGACCTTTACACTTCATTTCAGCTACTATCCAGCGTTTGTGTATCAACAATTTGCATTTTCATCAGCTAATCATCTAGTACTTATCTCTGAGCAGTTTCCATCTTCATCAAATATCTAAGAAGCAGAAAAAAAAGCAGCAGATTTTACACAGGTAGCATATGCAGACTTTTGATGTTTAACTTCATGTTTGTAACTATGTTTTTGACAGATTATTCTGATTTAGATTAATCTATCTACCTTACTAACTTTGTGTTTCTACTTAATTAAAATTATATGCTAATTTACTCTATATACAGACATACTTTGCCTACATTCTGCTTTGCACAATCACTGTTTCATATTATTTGCATTAGTTATAAAAAATAATAATGCACCTGACACTTGATGTTGTAAGAAATTACCTCAATGCACAAAGTGTTAGCAATCAGTTTCATGGTCAACTGATAAACCAAAATGTTGATGAGCAATATTCTCCAGTTTTTGATCTTCAAAATAGTAATAGCCCATTTTGTGGTGAACCAATAAACCACATAAGTGGAAAGCAACAACATCCATGTGTTATTCCAGGAATTTACAATACACAAGAAACATAGCTTTCAGAAATGCCAGATTTGTTTGTCCCTCCAATAATAACACAACAGCTTGCAAAGAAATTATCTGAAGACCTGCAACAAAAACCTCTAGACTTAACAGAAGATGTATTATCAAATACAAAATCAAAAAGGAAAAGTGATGCATCGCAAACAGCTACACAAGAGCATGAGAAAAGACGTAGAGGTTATCTCAACTATTAGTTTCTACTGTTAAGTTACTTAAAACACAAGTTTAGTAATATAAATACATAAATGGTTTCCCATTTGACTGCAGGTGTTACCAAAATGAGTGTACGTACCTCTGCTGTTCCTTCACATACTATAGGTGACTCCACAGCAAGTAACCGAATTATGGGACATTATCAAGAATGCATGCATGATACAGCAAAAACTTTGTTTCCAAAATGTAGTCCTGCAAATATAACGCAAATAAAATTACAAAGTCCAAATGCTAATGACGGTAACATAATATCTATTTTACGGCCTACAAATTACTACTAAATTCTTCTTGGCTCATACTTATACTGGATGAATAACAGGTGCATTAAAAAACAAAAAAGGAGATGCTATGTATCGTGAAAGCATTGGTGGTGCTGATACCAGTGCAAGGAAAAGGAAAGAAAAAAACACGTCAAGAGTTCCAGTGATCATACATCGATGCGTCATAAAAGGAAGTATCCACATACATGTAACAACACTATTGCAACCACAGATGAAGGTAAAGTTTCCACGTATATTTTTCCCATTATTACATTCTTTTTCGCTAACATTTACAATGAATAAATAACAGGTGCACCATATAACAATAAAGAAAATAGTAGCCACCATGGAAACATCAGTTCTACACATACAGATGCCAGGAAAAGGCAAAAAAAAAAAAAAAACGCAGTAAAAGTTTTAACAGACCATATACCAATGCATTGTAAAAGGAAATATGCAGATGTAAGCAGTAACAGTGTCACATCAACATGTAGAGGTAAACTCTTCATATGCTCTGTTTTATAACACAAAAAATCCTTTCATTAAATATTTTACCGATCTAATGTAAGTATTTATCAACTTGGCAGGCAAAATTTTTTTTTCGGACAACATGATTTTGTAAACACTGAAACAAGTATTAAAGTCAGGAAGCAATAATACCGCTAAACCATATCCTAAAGGTAATATTGATGCTTTACAAAAAAAAATTATATGCATTTTGTATGTTATAGCACTACTTGGCACAAAATATTAACCCTTTATTTACTTTGTCAACACAGATGTATCCAATTTCTACATTGATTTAGGAGACTGTGACCAGAGATGTCAATATTGTGGTGCATCACTTTGGTATGGAGAAAGATTAAAATGAAGTACTTCAGGAACCAACTAAGATACCATCGGTGTTGTGGGGGAGTACAAGTATATGTTCCTAAACAACTAGAACCCCCAGAGTCTTTCAAGGAACTGCTCAACAATAAGCGCTTTTTAGATAATATCCGCGCATACAACCATATGTTTAGTATGACTTCCTTTGGTGCACAAATAGATGAATCAATTAACGATGGGAGAGGACCATATGTTTTCAAGATCTCAGGCCAAATATACCATTGGATAGGCACATTATTGCCCAGCAATAATGATGACTCAAGATTTTTGCAACTTTATATTTACGATATAGAAAATGAAGTTGCAAATAGAATGAAACCCTTTGGTGGTGAAACTAACAGCACTCTAAAATCTCAAATTTTTCAGAGGCTAATAGAAATCCTGGATCATCACAATGAGTTGGTAAAAATATTCAGAACAGCCAGAGATAAATGCAACGAAGGTGACATAACTGATTTAAAAATACAGCTTTACAATGTTGTTGGTGCAAAAGAGTATGCGCTTCCTTCCACCAGCAACCTTGGAGCAATAATATTCAAAAATGGTTTAAATACAAAAACTGACTACGACATCATCATAGAATATATAGACAGGCACCCTAAGCGAATCAACAAGCTTCATAGCTCATACATGTCTCTTCAGTTTCCTCTTCTCTTTCTATATGGCGAACCAGGCTACAATACAAAAATGACACTGACAGGAGACAATGCAAGAAGGAAAAGAAAAACGTTATCTATGAACGAATACTACATGTACCAATTACACGAGCGTTTCAACGAATATGGTCACATATTCAGAAGTGGTAGATTATTCCAGCAGTATGTTGTTTCAGTATACTCTGTACTAGAGCAAGACATGCTTGATTACATACGGTCTAAGCAAAATAACATAAGAAGCGAATGTTTGGCAGGAATATGTGATGCAATATCACAAGGAGACCGCTTCGGCGCTGAGATAGGGAAAAAGATTATTCTCCCATCAAGCTTTACAGGTGGTCCAAGATACATGTATAGTCATTATCTTGATGCCCTTGCGATATGTCGTGTTCTTGGAAACCCACACTTTTTCATTACATTTACATGCAACATTAACTGGCCAGAGATCAAAAAATATTATAGATGCAAATATCATTAACTAAATTTCTAAACTTTTCTATTTTTTTCCTTAACAGTTCTTTACACAATCGAATTTCCGAAACGCGGTCTTCCACACTGTCACACACTCTTATGGATAGACTCTAAAGACAGGATAAAATCTGCAGAAGAAGTAGACAAGTTCATTTCGGCAGAGTGACCTGATAAAGTGTCAGATCCTGATAGTTACAGAGTTGTTGCAGAACTGATGATGCACGGCCCATATGGAAATGCTAAACCATCTGCTTCATGTATGGAAGATGGTACTCGCAAAAAAAAATTCCCAAAAAAAATATAATCAAATAACTTATTTTGATAAAGATGGTCACATATATTATAAGAGAAGGAACACAGAAGCATATGTACCAAAAGGAGAATTCAAATTAGATTACGCTTACGACGTACCTTATAATCGGCTTCTTTGTCTCATGTTTCACGCCCACATAAATGTCGAATATTGTGGATGGAGCATGCTCATAAAGTATCTTTTTTAATACATCTCTAAAGGCACAAATCGTATTGCAGCTCGAATTACCAGACCAATTGGTCAACCAGCAACAACCTCATCTGCGCCTAAAATACAGGTTGACGAAATAAAAAATTTCATCGACGGTCGTTTTATCTGCCCACACGAAGCTTTTTGGAGAATACTTAAATTTCCTATACATCATAGAGAACCGTGGTACAAATTCGTCAGACACCTCCAAAATATGCAAACAATTACTTTTCGTGACAAAGAGGTTTGGGAGATGTGATGGCGGATGAAGGCGAAAACTAACGACATTGACAGAATGGTTCACATACAACTAATTGCATAGCGACGACAGACATCTAACATATTTGGATTTTCCTTCTGAATATGTTTGGTATGAAAACTCTAAGACATGGAGGCGTAGACAACATAAAAGCAGGTATTCGATCGGCCGTCTTGCATATGTTCATCCAGCTGCAGGTGAATTTTTTTATTTTCGAATGTTACTGGCACACCGAAAAGGTTGCAAATCATTTATTGATGTTCGTACTGTCAACAATCAGGTGTTCGAAACCTATCGTGCAACGTGCCAAGCTTTAGGCCTACTAGACGACGACAAAGAATGGGATATAGCCTTGCAAGAAGCATCATTGTCAGCATCTGCTTCACAAATTTGTACTTTGTTCGCTCATATTCTAATGTATTGTGCAGTAGTAGATCCAGTACATTTATGGGAAAGACATTGGCATGCCATGGCAGATGATATCCCAGCAAAAGCTGCAAAAACGTCTCATGTTAGAAACCTACACATTAATGATTCAGAGATAAAAGAATACATTATGTATGAAATAGAATTCATACTTAATGGATGTTCAAAATCAGTGCAAGATTATGGTTTTTCATTGCCTCCAGCACATTTACTAACCGATCTTCAAAACAGGCTTTTAATGGAAGAGAAAAATTACAATCGTTCACAATTAAAAGAAGACGTTGCTATCTCTATATGCAAACTCAATGAAGAACAAATAAGGATTTATGATCTCATTCTTTCTGCATCAAACAATCAGCAACAAGAATTGGTATTTGTTTACGGATAAGGCGGAACAGGTAAAACTTTTTATGGAAAACAATAATTAATAGCTTACGTTCAGACGGAAAAATTGTCCCTACTATAGCATCATCAGGTATCGCATCTTTCTTACTCCCATCTGGAAGAACAACTCATTCAAGATTTAAATTGCCATTAGCATTAACCGAGGAATTGATCTGCAATATAAAAAAAACACAATGATGGCGAAGCTGCTAAACGAGGCTGAGTTAATAGTATGGGATGAGGCCTCAATGAATGACCGGCGTTGTTTTGAGGCACTAGACAGAACACTTAAAGATATACTCGACAATGCAGGCAAACCATTTGGCGGCAAAACAATCATGTTGGGTGGTGACTTTAGGCAAACACTTCCCGTAAAGAAAAAAGGTTCAAGAACATAAATTATCAACTCATCAATAGCTAAATCATACCTCTGGCGATACTTCAAAGTATTCAAGCTTAAACAAAACATGCGGCTGCTGCAAAATTACCTGAACGAAAAAAAAAGTTCATCAATTCTTTTCATGGTTACTCAATATAGGTGACGGCAAAATTGGAGAACCTGATGAAAGCAATCCGCATGATGCTGCATGGGTGACAATTCCTGCTGAATATCTAATCCCAAATCATGAACATGGAATACAAACGCTGATTGATTTCATCTATGACGAAGAGACACTAAAAAACCCAACGACACACCTGTTACAAGAAAAAGCTATTGTTTGTCCCAAAAATGAAACAACAAATATAATAAACTAAAAGGTGTTGTCAATGGTCACAGGTGACACTACAACGTATATAAGTACCGACGAAGCAATCCCGCTTGGAAAAGATGGTTCTGCAACTGAAATATTGTATCCACCAGAATACCTAAACACTTTAAAATTCCCAGGTTTACCGCCAAACACTCTTCGATTAAAATTGAACCCAATCATGCTACTCGAAACGCCAACCTAGGCGGAGGACGCGCAATGGAACAAGAATGATAGTCAAGAATCTTATGTCAAAACTCATTGAGGCAGAAATAATTACGAGCACAAGGATTGGAGAGAAAGTCTATATTCCAAGAATTCCTCTAACCCACAAAGATCCAAATTATCCCTTCATTTTCAAAAGGAAACAGTTCCGAGTTAAAATTTGCTATGCTATGACAATTAATAAGAGTCAAGGACAATCTCTCAACAAAATCGATGTCTACCTTCCACAACCAATTTTTGGTCACGGCCAGCTATATGTTGCTTTATCACGTGCTACATCACCTTATGGTTTAAAAATCCTTATGGCACCTCAACTCGAACACCCCGAAAATACAACCCTAAATATAGTTTACAAAGACTTTTTAAATAGCATTTCTGACGAAAAAGGTTTTTAACAAACAATTACTTATAAAAAACTTTATTCAGCTCTCCTTCATTTTAAAAATGCATAACACTTATGCATTGCATATTAACAATTACCTTTAACGACTTTCTATCTTGATATTATAGAATGTAACCATATATTATGTTCCTTCTTCTAACTTAAGCCCTTAATTTTTTTTAGGGTGTAAAGATGACTGAAGCAAACATCAGAGATCTAAAACCAGGCGACAGAGACAAGATACTCGAAGCAAAAGTGTATCGAGTATGGATACATCGAGACCCACCAGACACAACAGACAAAGGTTTTCGCGCAATTTTATTGGACAAACAGGTAATCAACAAGTCTTATAATTTAAAACCCGAAAAACCAAAAGAGATAAATAAATACTGACTATTAATGCTAACATTATATCAACAGGGTGATGCAATACAGGCAAACATGGACGCCAGTGAAATTCAACACTTCACCCCAATCCTAATGCTTGGAAAAACCTATCGCATCTCACGGTTTACATGTATTCCAACAGAAAACTGGCAGCAAACATTGCAGAACAAGACATCACTTTCGTTTACAAGGTTTGATGAGACTCAAGATGATGGTTTTCCAGAACACTACTTTGACTTCATTTCTTACAACCAACTACCAACCAGGGTCATCGATACAAAAGACAAAACCAAAAAACCCCACCCAGTACTAACATGTAATACATATTTCAATTTTTATATCAGTAACGTTCAACTTTATTTTACAAACCTTTTTCATTATCCTGTAAACAGATTACATAGGCTGCTACATAAAATCAACTTAGAAAGAAAAAATTGGCAACCCAAATAAAAACCAAGTCATTCATCGCAAAATCGAGATACAGAACCTAAAGTAAGTCTCCAAATAAAACCCATCACTGATATTACATACTTAATATATAGCAGCATTTTAGTTATGCTAACTTTGTTGCTTAAAACAGTCGTAACTCTATAGAGGTAACATTATGGGGAACTCTTGCTGAGACCTTTAACAAAGAAGCTATTGATGCATTGTAAAAGCCTACGATAATAGCTGTAACATCCTATAGAGTTTCACGGTTTTTAAACAATTTACAGCTCTCAGCAACACCATCAACATATTACTATGTAAATCCAAGGATTCCAGAACTCGAGCAATACAAATCAGAGTAAGTTGTACATCATACTTGCTAGTAATTAAACTTCCTATAACACCTTTTTTTAACAACCGTATGTGTGTATAACAGGTACAAAGCTCTATTTAACATAACCCCACCGCTGCAAATCATAAGGCAACCATTCCAAGACAAAGAAAAAGAAAAGCTACAAAACAGGATTCCTCTAGCCATACTTATGAAACAGAATCGGCATACTTATGCAGTAAGGGACAATCACAAACTACTATTTAGTTTAAGTTATAAATATAAATAAATCATTCACGCAACATAAATAACAAAATAACTTTTAAGCATTATTTACAACTTAAACAATTAAATAAAAAAAACATGCAGGGTGTTCGATTTACCTGTGAAGGAACTATAACTAGCCTCAACACATCACTCGAGTGGTACTACAAATCGAGCATTAGCTATTTTATCAAGCTCACAAACAACAATGGCATCTATGACTGCAGAGTTCATGGACCAATTTCGTCTCCAACAAACAGGTGACAAACTTCTGAGAAAAAAAAATTAATACATAAATCATTGTATCTAACAAAATTAGTATATACATGCAGATACAATTTTAAAGGTTACATAACAGATGGTTTAGCAACAGTGATGATGACATTCTTCACCCCAGGAGCAGATGATATCATTGGCGAAGACTGCAACACATTGCTTGCATCAATCGAAAACCCAGATCCAAAGGTATTCCCAGGAAAAGTAACGGCAATTGTTGGTAAAACACACATCTTCCAATTTCACTATAATACAACTTCCAAACAAGAACCACCAGACTTTGTTCTCAACAAAATTCTGGACAAACCGGCTGCGTAACAGCAAGTTGAAGGGACATCCTCAGGTAAGCAATCAGTAATTACCAAAAAAAAACAACATTAAACCTACTATTCTAACACATTCTTTTCAAGCAGGTGCGAAAACAAAGGAACTTGAGTATAAAGATATCCAAAGTGCACAAGCCATTGAGCAACAAAAAAATCCAGACACATCTTCTTCAGGTTAAAAAAAAAATAAAAAAGACCTCAACAACATTCACACAGTATTTACATACCAATGCTCATTAACAAAAAGGTTTTTATTTTATGACAGGCGCTAAAACACCACCACCAACTGACACCACATCTGATATAGTGCACAGCAAAAGTGTAGAACAAGCAAGTTACCAAACAAGCACCAGACGACCACTTTTCGAAGGCAAACCAGGTGACAGCAAAAAAACCAAAAAATAATAGGCATTCCTACAAAGAGTTGAGATCCATGTAGAACTCAAATTTGTCATAGAACCAATTAACCAATCACATTCATCCATTTTTTTATTTTCACCTTTTTTTTAAAACAACATATCTTGCAAACGGTAAATCTTCAAGCTACAAAAAATACACCATCGTGACGAGAATTAAATTATCTTTCTATAGATATGCATTGTTATATACTTTCGACGACTTTTTTAAAAGTTAGTCGGAAAAAAACATGTGATTTGTAAAATCACATGTGATTTTAAAAATCACATGTGATTTTTAAAATCACATGTGATTCGTAAAAATCAAATCACATATGATTTTAAGAAATCACATGTGATTTTACAAATCACATGTGATTTTTCCGACGAAATTTAAAAAAAAAATTACGTCAAGTATATAACAATGCATATCTATAGAAAGATAATTTAATCTCGAATAGATATAATAATTTTTTGACGTAACGATTAACGGTTTGTGAGATATTTAATTTTCAAAAAGAGTGAATATATTTTAATAAAAGAAATGAGTGGCATGATTGGTTGATTGGTTCTATAGAATATACGGTTCTATAATGAACTTTTCTTCCTACAAAAGTAAGCAACCACATGATACAACATCCATATAAAAAAAGTAAACCCACCATTACTAATGCTCCCTAATTATATGCAAAATTTCAAGTTCTATCTTATGGCCACGCTTTTGCTAATCCATGTAAACTCACGTTGATCCCATATTAGGACTGTTGAAACAAAGACCTTGATAGATCTTATTAGCACTCGTAGATCGTTAGTTATACTTATGTAATCACAAGCAAACTAAAAGACAGTCTCTATAACTTGTATTCTGTAGCGGAATTTAAACACATGTAATAAAACAATTAACTAAGAACACTTTGATCCTCTATGGATCTTTAAATTATATAAAAACTTTGTTTTTAAACTCGTACATAACTCATACTATTGTGTTCTTTTTATAGACAAGGAACCCTAACCCGTTTCCCAAGAAACGTATAAACATAAAAGTAAATAAGATATACATTATAACTTCCTAATAAAGCTCATGCATATCCTAACTAACTATAGAATATGCGAATAACTATCTCCAGAAACAAACTACGCACTATATTACTTGACGAATTACATCTTGATGAGAATCCAAAGACACTTGATTCCTTCCTTGGTAAAACTTGACATAATTCATACTTAGCATAATTCCCAACAATCCTCCCTAAAATGGAATTTGACTAGGTTAAGTTCGGTTTCTTGATAGATCTTTAACACTTGAACTTGAGGATTGTACTGAACATCAGTAGCAAAGAATCAAAACAATCACATCTCTATGATGACAAAACTTTGAAACTCCAAATCTTTGCAGCAACAAATTACAACATGTACATCAAAACAGATTAGTTTCATACTATTCTCATCACATCCAGGTGTGTTAACTCCTGTGAGAGGTGAATCATTGAAAATAATGGATTTGATGTCTCTTTATGAATAGCCATCACTACTAAAGTAGCCAAAATTTTAAGTTCAAAAACTATGGTACACTGATAACCATCTGATTTATTAGCAAATCAACAACCATGAACGGATTTGAAATGTCTTTACCTGTAGCCATTTGCTCAGGACTAGTCAATTCTTAGGAGAAAGAAACACATTTGGTGAATTGAGAACCCAATATGGTATTCCACTGCCTTTACCACAAGCCATATACATGTGGGCTAGTCAATTCTTGGATTCCAAAAGGAATAAACCATGGTGAATTGATGACCATACAACCTCGACAATTAAGCATGGGTGGTTGCAGACCCTATGATTTTGAGCAAACCATTACAATTTATCAGCAGTTTGATGTGTCTTTACCAAAGTCGTATCCTTTAGACTAGTCAACTCTTTGATATACACAAGGCACATCCGGTGAGTCAATAACCATTAAGAATGTACAACAAACCCGCAAGGAAAGTGAGACATACTTAAGAATATACATAGTTTTTTTTTTTTTTTTTTTTTTTTTTTTTTAACTAAAATAAAGAATCAAAGAAAACAAATATTACAAAATATCTGATCTGAGATACCATAATCAAGATGATGCTTGATGTTGCGTGTTGAATCTTAATCAATCCAACACATTGTTCAAGATGCAACTTATCATTCCAACTGGATCCGGAGGAACTTCAATTTACGTCTAAGCATTCTTTCCATCAATTTCATAGACAAAGGATAAGTCTTGTCGGAGAACATACAAACAGTAATTCCACCCTTTGTTTCTACCACATGTACACGGGGCATAGGATAGAATCTCCAAGTCTCAACCTTCCACTTATGTGAATTCTTCCAAATAGAATATCCTTACCATCCGGAGATTGAGAATCAAACAAAACTTGAAGATCACCCAAGAAATATAATCCGAACCACATGGTGAATGAGTAGCATAATGCTTAGTGACAAGTCCATACAGTATTCAAATCTTGTCTATCCACCAAATGAAAGATTTCCTTCAAGAAGTTGAACTGCATAGTAGAATTATCCACCGATAAATGGTATTGTCGCCATCAATCAAAGTCCAATTAGTCGACATCATGAGATCCCTCATGAAAAACATCACAGATCCTTCTCTAATAAAAGTAGACTCGTGAGCTTTAGATCCAAAGGAATACTCAGAAGATTTCTTAACCCTAGATGTATGTATCGGCAGATCTCACAGATCTCCTTGAGAAATGTGTCTTCTTTAGACATCCTTTTCTCCTCCGACACAGTATATAAATTCCCATAGATACAGAAGATGGTACATCCTCAGAGTCATCAGGAACATCTTTAGCATGACTGGTAGAAGTAGACTTAATTGGAACAACACCACGCAAGGCATACATTCTTTCAAGGACTTCTCTGGCCTTCTTAGCTTTAGCAGCTTGTTGTTCAGCTTGCTTACCCAGTTCTTCTCCTTCTGTATCAATAGGTGCAACACAAGGCAATGTTTCAGAAGAAACAATATGAGGTTCAACAGATTGAACCTGTGCAACTGAATGTATAGCTTCAGAAGATGCTTCAGCAATAACAACAGGAGAACTCATCTTGGGTGAAAAATCATCAAGATTATCTACAATCTCAACTATCTTTAGTCTCTTAGCCTTTGGAGCAACTGCACTACCAGCAATCCTTTTCAAAATCATCTAAAGTCCAAACTTGCTTCTTTGTTAAACCTTTCTGATAGATAACACTACTTTGATTGTACACTATAGTCCTCATATACTTTTTCTTTTGAGCTTCAGTAGGTGGTCTCTCTCTTTTGGCTTTAGCCTTTTGTGCAGCAATGACCTTTCTTTGTGAAGCTGCAGCTTGTTTCCTTTGTTGACCAAGAGCCATCATTTGTGCAGCAAAATTCTCACTATTAAAGTCTGCCCCTAAAATACTTTGTGCAAGAGTAGGATTCGATGCAGCTTGACGAGTATAAACATCCCATTGCTCATCAGGAATCTGAGTAGAAAGTTCATGAAGTTCTCTTTGTCTCTCAGGAGGCAAATTGGTAGTAAATTGAGCTGTAAGCTTTTGAGCCAATGCACTACTCTTCTGCATATCTTCATACTCAGCAAAAATCCTATCTTGTGCTGGCCTCTCCTGTTCACTCACAAGGTCTGAACCAAGCTCTTCATCAATCATTACTCATTTTCCTTTAACAGCAGCCTCCTTAGTGGAATCATCATAAGGAATGTCAACAATAGGAACATCAGAAGAAACACCCAAATTAGCATCAGAAGAAACATGTTGAGACAAATCTTCAACAGGTGTAGAGAAGACATCATCATTATGATCCAAATTAAAACTTCTTCCAGCAAGAAAGACTTCAGTATGATCTGCTGAAGATGAAGGAACATGTTGTTCTTGTACAAATGAAGCTTGACCATGTTCAGAAGCAACATCCTTCATTTGATCATCGCTAGCTATACACGACACTTTTAAAGGTTCAGGAGGATCCTTACTCAAATCATCTTCTATTTCTTCTAGTAAAGCGAATGGGTTTCTTGTTCTTTGAAGATTCAACAACAGCTGGTGAAGAAACATCAGTCTTCTGAGCTACATCAGCCAAAATTTCAAGTGACTCAAATTAAGTATCTTCTTGTTCCTCATCAGAAGAAACCAAAAATCTCCTTTTGCTATTCTTCCCAAGTTGTTCCTCTAAATCCTTAACCTTACGCTTCAGCTCCACAATCTCACCACCAAGAGTAAATTTAGTCTCAGCAAGCTCCTTTTTGAGATCAGCAACCTCAGCCACATACCTGTTCACTAGAGCATATACATATGTAAGTGTAATAGGGTCCTCAGCTCCACAGCAGATTGCTCAGTGGTTATGGGAACTTCATTGGACCTTTCAGAAGAAATATGGACATGCTCAATGAAAGGAGAACCTTCATTAAATGGCTCCCTAACAGGACTAGGTGAGGGCAGTCTATTAAGCTCAGGCTCAAACTCATCAAGAGTAACTTGAGTAGGTGGTGGACTAGAAATAGGTCTAGGTGGAGGTGTAGGTCGAGGTTGGTCAGGAGTAACATGTGATGCTTCAGCAGTAGTAGAAGGGCCCTCATCAATAGAAACTGATGGATTACCATCAGCAGCAACATTGGTAGAAGGTGGATCACCAACAACATTATCCTCATCAGCAGCCTCATTGCCTTGAGGGAACATAGCTGATAGCAAAGGATGATGTTCCCCCTCATAGTTAGTTTTCATTGAAGCAAATAGTTTAGAAGTTGTTAGGAATTGGAAAATTCCATAGTGAAGAGTCGGTCACCCCAAATATTATCTAGCATAAGTTAGCTCATAGACTTGTCATTATTTACATTATTATGTAGTTAATTAGTTAGTCAGTAGCGTAAAATAGTTTAGTGCAACACCGTGGAGGAAGGACGGGTCTTTACCCACTGTATCCCTGATCCACAGGCCGATAGGAGGTCGTATTTCTTATGTAACTATAAATACCCCTTCCATCCATGGAAGGGGTGGTGCTTCTCATAATCTAATATTCCATACTTTTGTGTAAACCTCTAGCAAGAACACCCTCTCTCTCTACTTTCTCTCTCTAAAATGAAAAACATGTATTTTGATCTCCCAAGACCACCCGAATCATCAAACACAATAATATTTGGATCCTAACAATTGGTATCAAGAGCCAAGGTTATTTTGTGTTATCTTTGATTTGTGTGGTCCGTACCATGGTTGTTATTTGTGGTCTTTGGTTCATTGTTGTTAACTGTTTTTGTACGATTTTGGTTTGGAAAATGTTTTTTACAATTTTATGGTAAAACAGTGTTACATGTTTTGTGTGCATATTTTTTTTGGTCAAAAATCTTGTTGTCCAAACAGTCTTCATGATTTCTGCTACACGGTTATTATGTTTGTTTTTGGTCAACTGGTCATATTCGTGGTCAAACCTATCAAAAGATGCAGTTTTTATGCATTTTTCTGGGTAACAATGAAGGTGGTCGGATACATGGTCGGAATAACGCTGGAAAAAATCAGAAACCTTGCTAGCGACTTGTAGTCATTCTTCTTAGCGACTTGTCAAAAAGATGTCCAAATACACTGAATCTACCTAGCGAGTTGGGTCACCTAGCGACTTGTTATTTAACAAGTCGTAGCGAGTTGTTAAAGTCAAATGGCTAGCGACTTGTGCGTTTAAAAATAAGGTAGCGACTTGGCCTTACAAATGCTAGCGACTTATTATGATAAAAATGGTAGCGATTTGGTGACATTTTGACTTTTGAGTCAAACTGAATGTCTAGCGACTTAGGCTAGCAATTTGGACTCGCGACTTAGGGTAGCGACTTGTCACTCAACTAAGTATAGCGACTTATCAGTTTTGGTTGGTGACTTGACAGAAAGGATGAAGAAGAGTGACTTTTTGACCAAACCAAATACCACATGAATCTCTAATGACCTCAGGTTGTATACCTTCATCAGTCCCACATCTTATAAGCATCAAACACAATACAAACAAGATCTCAAAGTATATCAAGGTGTGGTTGAAATTATCATTAATTCAACTCAGGTTTATTTCAAACCCCTCGACTCTTTCATCACAGATCTACTTATAAAAAGTTTTCTAAGCATTTGAAGGAAGAGTAAGGTCTCAGTGAATCTATTCGTTGCATTCAAGATGCATCAACTCACAAATGATTCGATCTTCATTGAATTGCATCCTTTTATGTACGAATCTCAAAGGAGTCAAAAACAACATGTGTTTAAAACCATTCAAGAGTTTCGACTTTTGTGTTAGTGTCAAAGAAAACGAAAAGGATCAAAATCGACTCAATACCACAAGATCTCAGTTCTCTTTGTGTCTCGTAACGAACCTTTTTCAGTTCCAAACAACATCAAAGAATCTCCTCATAGATCTAATCTCAAAAGGACTATATGAAATGTACTATGAATCTCAGATTTCAATTTTCGAGGTACTCGTATGTACATCAAGACCAATGGCCATTAACACGAAATTGATATCCATCATCGATCCTTGTTCGAAGGTTCAACTTCTATTAATTATACGAATCATGAAAAGAATTTAACTACGGATGTTAACTCTTTCTTCATGTGTTCGAATTGATTAATCAAAACATAAGGGGCTTAATTGTTAATGAATCTTACCTTCAACCATGTTGGTGTGGTCTCTCATACTCTAACCATCCCTGTGGCGAGTCTTTGGCAGATTTGAACGAATGTCTTGATCTATTGCTCTTGAAATATTCTGTGAATGGAACGTTTTGATGTTTGGGGCGTTGTGTTAGAGATAAATTAGGGTAAGGAGGCATTTTATCATTTGAGATATAATGAGGAGTGGGGGCGGACGAATGTGAGAAAGATTAAGAGAATTGGAGGCGTTTTTTTTTTTGGTGTAATAATAGGGTTAATATGTGGTAACGAGGGTTTTATATATCACGAACTATTAGGGTAACATGTGGCCAACTAAATGCTAATGAGATCATGACTTATGCTTTGAAGTGGGCCTAGTGTGTTTATTTGAAAGTGGGCTTTGAGATTTCATTCGTCTAAGATATCTTGATTATGGATTGGATCGAAGTATCTTGGGTTTGTGTTATTTACGAAAGACACATAAGATAACATTTGGTACTTGGGTTTGCGTTATCTTGGGTTTGATTATGTATACCAGTTATGATCAATCTAATGCTACTATCTAAATTTCATTTTTTAGATATTAACATTTGATTACATTTGGTAATTGAGTGGTATATTTGGTCTCATAAATTTTCACGGAATGATACATAAGATCACGGCTTGAGCTTAATTTTTGAGAAATAGATTATTAAAGCCGGTGACCTCACTTAGGCTTTGGAGTTTGAATGGATAAAATCACACTTGTCATTTGGAGGTTGATATACACGTTGGAAAATTTGTGTGATACTCTTTGGCCCATGAATTATCAATGGCACGAGTATATATGTTGTGGCTAAATCGAACTTATTCTCCTATTGATCTTTGATGCAATAATGATGAGATGATTTATTGAGGAGGTCAATGAATATTAAGATGGGCTTTGTGGACAAATGAAACAATGTTTGATCAAGTTTGGCATATCGGGTTTACTTCACCTTGTTGTCACAACAATTGCCGACAGAATGCGTGAATGATGTGTTTACCAATGTATTGATTGGATGGTTGATGATGTTGATGATGTTGGATATGAACCGTTGATGAACCGCTGCATGTTCCCCTAAAACATATATTCACTGAAACCAAAGTTGTCATAACATATTCATTCTGACATTGTTTACGGTTTTGTCTTGATTTTGTAAAATCCCGCGAAAGAACCTATTTCTCGGTTTAAATCATAGACTTGTAAAATCCCGTGACAATGGAAACATCCAGGTAATTGTAAAGTGCATATCCGGAACTATCATACGGTTTATTCGTGGTTTTGTAAAATCCCGCGAAAGAAACTATTTCTCGGTTTAAACTATAGAGTTGTAAAATCCCGTGATGATGGAACCATCTTGGAAAAAGGAAAGCGTATCTCGGGGTCTTCTGATGCTACGGGTTCTGTTTCGAAGAAGGGATAAAAGGGTGTACTTCATAAATTGGATGTGTGTTTGGATATTCGTCATGGCGCTTTGGTTATTACATGGTTTTACGGGTTATGTGCTTTGACCATGGTCGGATGAAACTATTATCAAAATTCGTTTAAATGTCAAAGAAGGCTAGAGTTGAGCTTTTAACCAAAAGATGTGACAACGGGGTTAATTCATTATTATTTATTTGAGGTTGAAGTGAAATATCACGGGCGAGTGTACTTAGTATCTGAAGATATCGGGGATGGTTGGATGAAGATTCTTCAAGATCCTTGTTCAAGCTTATTATCAAAAACAAAGACTTGGAAATCTAGTTATTGTTGGGTGACTTTTACCTCTTCTTTTACCACTTGGGGGAATTGGGCTCTTATCACCTCAAAATAACTATCACTTAAAGGAGTTACGTTGTAGTGCTCAAAGGTCACATTCAATTGTGGATTTTCAAGAGGTAATGTACGTCTATTACTTGATGGTTGGTTGGTTGAAGAGTATAGAGTACATAGAGAGTACTTAGAGATGCTAATGGAAATCGGCACCGCTCTTTGTTACATATGTGCAAGTATAAGTCACGAGTTCGGGTAGTTTACTTGGGGTCAAATTTATCATATTGGTTTTCTCATCGCTTGTCACGACAAAGAGCCTCTTGAATGATAATGGGGTTGATTACATGTTTTGCTAAGAGAGTCGAAAAGAGAGATTATGACGCCCTGCTCACATCATTCAGCCTCGACTCTAAAGAAAAGAAAAGTGTACGTTTCAAGGCGCTTTATCTTCAAAAGAAGAGAAATCTTCTTATGACGTATGAACACTTGATTCATGCCTCGTTCTCTAAAGAAAAGAAAGGTGTACGTGTCGATGCGCTTTATCTTCCAAGAAGAGAAATCTTCTTATTATGACCATTCTCATCAACATGCTTCATACTTTTCCATGCGCTTGGTCATCAAGTGAACCGGCTACTTGTTGATTGTTTTCCGATTCCACTTTCTCAACTATAATGACGATGGCAACATCATGTGCTAATTTTATGGGAGAAGTGTGAATTGACTACATTTGGATGATTTTCACTTGTTTAATCAAGAATGGCATCTCCGTATGCAATTCTTGAGGGGAGAAGAAGTGTGAATTTTGCATTGTTGATTGATATTTGAGAATTTAAATGGTCATACGGCTCTAAACTCATGTAAGAACCAAGCTTCTTCTTATCGGGTTATCTTCACATGGAGTTTTTCTTCTAAGAGCCGTTGGTTGACATCTTCACTCGGATTGATGATTTTATCGACAAAGTGCTTCCGGTTAATGCTTCACGATACATCAACATGATGATTCCGAACAACCTTCATTCTTGTTTGATGTGATTGTTTGCTTGGTATTACCATTTCGTGTGTTCGTTCATGGCCTTATTGTCGATTTCCTTGATGAACATCTTTCTGTTCTTGTTTGATTGGGAGGATTTTAGTTAAGGGATTTGCAAGATGTAAGTTGATTGGGATGCTTTTGGTGATGTTCTTGTTTTGGTGAGTTGAAGATGTTAACTATCTATTCCCCAACCGACAATCTTGAAGAAGGTCGAGTCTACCGCCTATTCTACATATTCTCGCTACATGTTAGAAGACTAAAAGACGAGTTGCGGTTGATTATCAAAAGACTTCTTCTTAATCGGGCATTTATCAAACAGATTGTCGGTTTAGGGGAGCACTAATTGGGAGAAAGTTATAAGTCGATTCAATTCCCAATTAGACTTGCTCATATTCTTTAGCAAATACTACTCGAGACGTTGATATTAACTATTGTTGGACATTTGACACAAGGTGATTACTTGAGTTAATCATTTATCACTTATTTGAGATTGAAGTTGACTTTCACAAAGGCGTGTTCTTATTTGATAACTTGCTCGGGCTTAAGAATTTGAGTTGAAGACTTGGCTTATCTAGTTACCAGCAATGAGGTGGATGGTTGAAGACACGGTTAACTATCACTACTAGGAGTTACTTTGTTTTACTCAAGGTCACACGATATGACGGTGTGGATAAACGCAAGAGGTGTTAATGTCTCATACTTTGTTTGGGTAGTGAGTACTTAGAGATTTGCTTGAAGCATAAATTCTCTACACCGCTCTTCCATCATTAGGTGCAAGCTTAAGATACAAATGTGGGAAGTTGACTTCAGCTCAAGTAGGTATATCGGTTTTCTTCTTGGGTCACTTCAAATTGTCTACATAAGGGTTGATAAAAATAGTCGAGTGAGTCTTGACAAGTTGATTCTCACAAAGACTTCAAGCGATCTTCTCAACAAATTTCAAGTATTTGGGCATTCAAAGAATTGCCGATTCAAGTATCAAAACTAGAAAGGGGAAGGAGACAAGCATCTAAACGCGAGTAAACTTGATGTACTTAATACTTCTAAGAAATTGAAGATATCCGGGAAGACAAATGTTGTTACCGCAGAGAAACTCAAGGTTTGACTCATGACGAGTAAAGTTGATGAACTTAATTCTTCTAAGTGATTGAAGATATCCCGGAAAACAAATGTCATGACCGCAGAGAAACTCAAGGTTTTACTCATTAAGGCGCTATGTTATTATTCCAACTACGTGGGAAGTGATGTTAGAAAAAGTTTCAAGATAAAAGAGGTACACTAGTATGTGGTGATTTCGATGGTATCGCAATGATCGTGGAGAGAGATCGTGTACATTGGGGATGTTCAATGTTTCACTTGAGTGCTTAATCGCTGATTCAAAGATATAATCACTTATTCCGTGATTGACATCCGCAGAGATTGTCACCGCAGAGATAATCGGTGACTTGGCCCGCTTCTTCAATGTTATCGATTATTTATTCCTTGTGTATTGGTATACTTGGATACTTGAGCTTCATACACATTCATCGTGACGAAAGATGTGAACATAGGGGAGGTGTTCTACATTACCCTCTTGATGTGTATTCGGGAGAGTTCTTGGATATTGGTGTACTTGGGTTCTTGAGCTTCATACACGCTCATTAGGGAAGAAAAATGTGAACATGGGAAGGTGTTCTTCATTCCCTCATGAAGTGTATTTGGGAGAGTTCTAGAGCATTATACAAAGAGGTCGACCGCAACAATTCAACTACTTGGGAATTGTTCTCTTGACACCTTTTGGAATGGATTGCGTCGAATTCAAAGGGTTATGAAATTTGAGAAGATTATTTATGAGTGGGATGATACGTTCTTGTTCTTCTATTGGATGATATAACCTCGAACGGAGAATCTCGATCATCGGTCTTAAATGGAGCAATGGATTTATGATTATGGTGTGCATCTCTGCACCGCTAAGGCAAGCTTGAAATATAGCTTGAATCTGCTCAACATAAGGATTTTCGGTTTGGGGGAAGCGCAAAGTCTCACTTTCAAGTGGCTCAATTTCTATCTTCGATTCAAGAGTCTTGGAAGCTTTGGTGGTGAAAGTTTTAGGGATGATGAATTCTATCTTCTACAACGGGTCATTCGATATCCTTATCTCGGTACTCAGATCATCATCTTCTTTAACTATATCATCTTTTCTATCCTTGTATATATTTATTCGAAAACAAAATACAAAAATATAAAACCAACAAAAGAAAATAGAAAATATAAAACCAACAAAAAGAAAATAGAAAAATATAAAACTTTCAAAACCATAAAAATCGAAAAATTTCAAAAAAATACCAAAATATGTTTTC
This sequence comes from Chrysanthemum lavandulifolium, assembly GCA_022545495.1. Classification (NCBI taxonomy): domain Eukaryota; kingdom Viridiplantae; phylum Streptophyta; class Magnoliopsida; order Asterales; family Asteraceae; genus Chrysanthemum; species Chrysanthemum lavandulifolium. The sequence continues at coordinate 255,404,567 of CM040243.1, read as the reverse complement.
TATGACATGTCTTCTGTATCGATAACATCTACGGTCTTAGAAATGTCATTCAATAATGGCACGGGACCATAGATGAAGTTTGAGCAGGAGGTGTAAATATTTCTTTCCAAAACATGTCTCTAAATATGGCTTACAGTTATTTCAGACTGTAACCCGCACTTCAAAAATGGCTTACAGTTATTTCAGACTGTAACCCGCACTTCAAAACAATGGCTTGCAGTCACTTCAGACTGTGACCCGCGCTTAAAACTATGGCTTGCTATTATTTCAGATGGCAACCCGCTCTTTAAAGGAAGGAAAGTGTTGCGCTAAACAATTTTTCAAATATTTCGTGCACTTATCCTAAAACAAAATGAGGAAAGTATGTCGAAGGACTGCTGTTCCTACACAAATGTTTTTCCGTCTATAATTCTTCAGAAAAATATTTGTTGTGTTCAAAATGGTGGTAAAAGAGTTGCTTTTAAAACAATCGATTCGTAGTTTTGTTAATTGAAAACTCAATCAATGACTTCACGCTTTTAATCTTTTCGTAAAATAAGTCATTGATTGAGGGAGAATGTTTTCAAATTTATATCATCTAACGGACTTTCTTAATTATCCTACATGCTTAATTAAAATGATAATTGCCTCGTGTCAAGGACTAGGTTTCTAGGATATGATTGTTAGGTTTAGATGATTAGAGTTTGAGAAATACATTTTCCCATACCTTACATGATCCGATTGATATGTTGGATTGACTTTTATTAGTCGATTGTTTGTTTGGGTGTTGTCGACCACCATATATTTGTATGTGTGTTCACTAACATATGCGATTATATTGGTATATAAGAATGTTCCCATCCGGATCCCACTAATGAACATGATTGGATGCCGCAAGGAAAGTGGTAACGATATCTTGGGTTGACAAATGAAGAAACGGAGCTTAATTGGACTTCTATGGAGAGTTGGCATAAATGCAACGTAAGAGGTCTCACCGCATCGCAGATGGTTTTCTAAGTGATTGAAGAAACGGAGCTTAATTGGACCTCGGTTGGCATTCAAAATGCAACATAAGAAGAAGTCTCACCGCATATGCAGACGGTTTTCTTCAAAGCCCTACAAAGAACAATGGAAGCTTCTCAACCACCTAACGAATCTTTATGCAGATACCATTTTTAAACAATTTTGAGTAAATTGAATTAAATTGTTTTGAAAATGGAAAATGTTGTTTTGAAAATATATTGGACTAAATTTTGAAAATCACCGGACTTCATTTTATCAAAATTTAAGTCACTCAATTATCGACTTCGGTCATCGATTGAGGGGGAGAGTGATTTAATTTAAAATATTTTCAAACAATATATCTTCAAAAGAGTCCGTTTGTACAACAATAAGTGGTGATCTAAAGATTTAATGTTATGTCATGGTATGATTTTTCTTTAGAATCAAGGTCTGTCAAAATGAAATTTTTTCTGTTCTTGTTTGATTGTGAAATTGTTTTGTTTTACTTAAAAGATCTCTTAAAAACTATCATACCTGACACTAACAATCTTTAATGTCTTAAAATGGTCCTTATCTGTCATCTTTCAAAATTGAATCTTGCCACGTCTTTCCCCAAATTTTTTAAATGATTTAAATCAATTGGGATCACAAATCTCAAAAGGTTTGAAATTTTGATCGGGGTAGAGATCGTGATTTAAATCTCTTATCTGTTTTAATGGAATTGATTTTAGTCCTTTAAAGGCACTCCTGCCTCCATGTGCCAAACAATTTCATACACAATGCACATGTTGAGGAGGATGAGTTATCCAAAAAAACATTATGAGTATTTAAACCAGCCACATATTCTCCCATGTTTTCTAAACCAGATTAATCACTGGGATCCAAAATCTCAAAGGGTTTGATATTTTGATCGGGGAGAATTTGTGATTTAATAATGAAATTTGATAAAGGTGATCATTTTGATTTAATTGTGCAGGCTGCTCTCTCGTATGTGCTAAACGCTTTCGAATCTCGAAGCACAGATTGAGGGGGAGCAAAACCATCGAGGTACAAAAGTTTTTTTAAAAGAGATTATAAAGTACCTTGATTGTGTTTTCAAATGGTTTTCTTAATGGATTTTGTGATTGTGGATGTGCTTCAAAAGAACTCTTGCCTCTATGTGATAAAAATGTTTTAAAATATCCTATGCACATATTGAGGGGGAGAATTTTACCAAGAAAATCAAATGGCTTTTTCGTACGAAATTGTGATCAAGAAATTATTTCAAAGAAATTATTTCAAAGAACTCTTGCCTCCATGTGCCAAACAATTTTATATCATATGCACATGTTGAGGGGGAGCATTTTCTAAATGATCAAAACTATTAAGGTACAAAATGCTTTGATCTCGTATCACAAGTACCTTGATTGTTTTTCCAAATGATTTTTCAATTGGTTTTAAGGAAGAATGAACTGCACCAAAAGACCGACCAATTTACTTTATGCATGGTGTTATAAGGATGGTTAGGTTAGGTATTAGTTCCCACGATCCGCCGTAGCGGAGGGATCTACCCAGGACAATCCACTAGATAGTGTAGTAGTCCTTAGGTATATTGAAAAAGGAGAAAAGTGAGATACGGGAAGAGTGCGGTGAGATGTAGCTAGTAATCGAATAAACCCAACAAGGTTCTAGTTATGAAGTCTCGTAAGCATCAAGGGGTTGAAGAATGAAAAGAACTCGAATGTGAAAAGGGTGAAAAGAAATAGCCTTCCATCAATTCAACCTTAGGGCGAGAACTCGGGTTCAATACATATACTCTTGGTTGTTACTAAGGTAACACTGGTATTGAAGACAAGACGTCATGGACCCAAAGGACGATCAAGACTAAACTTCCCAAGCCACTCAAGTTCCTCTTAAAAGGGCTTGTTTCATTCTCACGGGAACCGACATAATCTATCGACTTTCTCTAGAGATTGTTGATATTGAAGAAGGAGACCCTCTCCTAGTCTCCGACACAGAACCAAATGTGCACGATTGAGTCTAGAGCCAAGAGATCATCCACAATATCTCGTTAGGACACTAAATTCTTGAAGACTTGCATTTTCACACAATGTGGAAAGTAAGTATATATTAAGAGTCCCACGCATTATCCTTGTGGTATTGCCGAACATCCGAGTGGTATGTAAAAGTATTCACGATGAAGATGGAAATCCTTCTAGAGCCAACATCAAACAAGCTCTTGGTGGGTGACATGTGAGATCTTCTCGTAAGATCAAACTTGTGACAACCGGATAGAAACAATGGGGTGATTCGGTCTTGAATCAACCTTGGTCCAGAATGGAATTGACGAATACTTTTGGAAAACCGTTCGATGTGCAAATCTTCTTTTCTCTAGCACGTCGAATGTGTACTTATGTTTTCAAATTCAAAAGTATCTCGATTGAAAAATACTTTTAGAAAACCGTTCGATGTGCGAATCTCTTCTTTCATTAGCATGTCGAATGTGTACTCATTCTCTAATACAAAAAGTATTTTGATTGAAAATTGATCTTTCTCATAAAACCTTCGTCATTGCAAAACTCTTTCTTCAAGCAATACGCGATTGTTTTCAAATCATTTTCATCAATCGCTGAATCTCAATTATTTGGTTCACTCACCCGTGTTGTCTTCTTTGAGACGTTCCGGTTTGAGAACAACTAGAACATTGCGAAACCTCGTCAAGGAGATTCTTAGGAATCCTACCGATCACAAAGATTTTATCGATCAATCGGGAACCGTGGGCGTGTACTCAATTCGACGAAGTGATCAAAGACACTTTCGTGTGTTTATTGCAATCGTTGTTTGCGGTACATTTGGACGGTTGTACCGATCGTAATTGAGGCGTTAATCCAAAGCCGCATGCTCACAAAGATCCATACTTAATCAAGAAATCATGACCGGTGCATATCTACATAACCCGGTTCGATATTTTTATACTATGTTTCGCTACATTGCGCAAATATCATGAACCAAAGAAGGCTTCCGCCACTACGATGAAAGATGTCATGATTCAAAAGTGTGAGCATGTCGGTCCAAAAGTCACAACTTCACATGAAGGCAACACTACCATGGATGATCCGAGAGATTTCATCAGGTCGATGATCTCAAAGAAAGCTCGAAGATCATCAAGATGTGGATCAGTTAAAGGCCTCCACTAAAAGTACAATGTAATCGGACTTGGAAGAATCACTGCTAAAGCACAAAGATGCAGATGTTGAAGAATTAAAGTCTACGAGCTCAAGAACGAAGTCAAGAAAAGAATGCTAGGATTCAAAATGTAAAACATGGGGTGACCTCCCTTAGGGGGAGATTGTTAGGAATTGGAAAATTCCATAGTGAAGAGTCGGTCACCCCAAATATTATCTAGCATAAGTTAGCTCATAGACTTGTCATTATTTACATTATTATGTAGTTAATTAGTTAGTCAAGAGCGTAAAATAGTTTAGTGCAACACCGTGGAGGAAGGACGGTCTTTACCCATCGTATCCTCGATCCACAGCCGATAGAGGTCGATTTCTTATGTAACTATAAATACCCCTTCCATCCATGGAAGGGGTGGTGCTTCTCATAATCTAATATTCCATACTTTTGTGTAAACCTCTAGCAAGAACACCCTCTCTCTCTACTTTCTCTCTCTAAAATGAAAAACATGTATTTTGATCTCCCAAGACCACCTGAATCATCAAACACAATAATATTTGGATCCTAACAGAAGTTAAAGCTCCTATGGGACAAAAGGCTTGGGCTTGGGTTGTAATGTCTAAAATCATTTGCAAAAACCTAGGGTACATTAAAAACTTATGCTTTTTCCTATGAATATTTTCAACCATATTATCAAAAATAAACCTAGAAAAATTATAAGTTAACCCCTGAGAAAGACATACAATACCACATCCCAATTGAGTAGAAAATTGATCCCATCCTCCTGATTTATTGCTTATGCACTGAAGCAATGTGTGTACCAAAAACCTCCACATAGGACAAAGCTGATTCTTGAACCATATATCAGTCCTCGTACTCTTGTATCTAAAAGCTCTTAGTCCAGCGAGTATATCCACAGCATTAGAGTGATAAACCCCATTAACATCGTCCAAGCGAAGCTGTCTTCATATCAACTCCTCTTTCACAACATACTCTGTTCCGTCAACCATAGCAACAATCTCTGTGTCACTCCGTTTCGAAGCGGATGCCCAAAATAGTGTAACCAACGATTCGTATATCACATTAGGAGACTGTGTTAAAGCATAATGAATCTTGGATCTCTTCAAGAACTCCACCATTGGTTCATATAGTTCAGCACCCTTTGCTTTTCCCAGAAAAGCAACTTTGTTATGATCTTTCTTAAATTGAAGCGCCATGTGAGAAATTGTGATTTAGGGTTATGATTCACGCAACTGGAAGTATGTTTAAATCGAGTGAAGAGGGAATCAATTAATTTTAGGTGAAGATATGTGAATAAAGTATTAGTAGAAGTTTCCCAATTTATGGTCATTAATATCGAAATAAGTTGTTGACCATATCCGACGTGTAAATAAACTTCAACCAATTTTGAATTAACACTTCAGCAGAAAGTATGGTCAATCTGCTGAAGGAGGTCAATCAGCATAATTAACTCAAGTTAAAAGATATCTTCTTAAATATCTCGAGTATTACTGTGCCACCCAACTTGCATTTAATCACATTAAGGCTTGAATCCGTCTATAAAACAATCCCAATGCACACTTAACTCACATCAATTACCCCCAATTATCATCACAAACCCTAATTTCTCCAAAAACTCTTTAATAAAAAAAAAATAGCCATGAATAACAAACCAGAAGTCATTGATTTAACAACCTCCTCCTCCTCATCATCATCATCAATTGAAGAATCTGACTCATGGCGTCTGTACATTCCTCCACAAGAACCAAGACCTAGAAAATCCCCATTCCTTCCATCCTCTGAAGATGATAGTGTGGTGGATTCTAGTGAGTCTTCAGGAGGTTCTGATGATTCTACTGAGCGCCTCGAGCCAATCTTCAATAGATTGGTGAGAAAGGAAGCAGAGAAAACAAAACCTTCGCCCTCCCAACCTCAACCAAGGCCACGTGCCAGAAATCCACCACTCCCAAAGAACCGAGAGGTGGTTCTTGGTCTCCCTGCACCAGGTTTTGGTGCTTCATCTCATATCGGTAAGGGAAAGGGCAAAAGGAAGATGGAGTGAGTTTCTTTATGGTGGAACGAGTAGATGGAACAATGGAAGATTGTCATATCTTACATCCATCTACTGTCTTCATCTTCATCATCTTCGTTTTCATCAATCCATCCTTCCCATTTTGATCCTTAGCTTCTTTGACGTACTGGTCATGCACATCCAGTGTTTGGAATAGATGATATGAGCTAGTAGATGATAGGAGCTAGTATAAGTTAAGTAGATTTTGTATAGAACTGGTCTTGTATTATTATTTGAAGTTGATTGTAAGCTGTAAGCTGTAAACTGTTTCTTGAATGAATGAATGAACAATTTAACTTCAGTACTTCTCTTTAGTAGAAATAGTTAGCTCACTTTAGTACTTTGATTTCAGTAGAAACAAGCTCTTAAGCTTACTTGACCATATTCCAATTGACCAACCATGGGGAACTTCAACTTATATATGCATTCTGCAAAACAGACACAGAGAAATACACAAACCAAACCAAAACAAACTAAAAGAACATTAGTTGGTTAGTGTTAGCAAACAAGAATAATTTACAAAACAGAAATAATTTACAAAGTTTACAACATGAATCCTCCCCTGAGGCCTATGCCTCCCCTAAAACTTTGCAGTTAAGGGTTAAGCATCCCAATATGGACCACAAGGTTTTGAAACCTTGGTCCATCAAAAGCCTTAGTCAAAAAATCTGCCACATTATCATCAGTGTGAATCTTAACCACTTTTATCAAATGTTTTTCATATGCATCTCTTATAAAGTGGTTTGAAAAACTGGATTTTTAACAATGCATATGGTACTTTGATTATCAATAAAAATTGTTGTGTTCATGAAGTTAAACCCATAATCCAACCATTGATTTTGTATCCAAAGAACTCATCCACACAATTGGCAAAGAGAACATACTACGCTCAAGAGATGAGGTAGCCACAATAGTTTGTTTCTTGCCGCCAAGAAATCAATCTCTGTCAAGGAATTGGCAACCTCAGATTGTGGATCTCCTATCCAGATTTGAACCAAGATAGTCACCACCATCGTAAGCTTCCAACTTAAAAGGAGACTCTTTTGGGTACCAAAGACCTAAATTAGGTTGGCCTTTCAAGCACTTGAAGATCTTCTTGACTGCATTGAGATGGGAAGCAAGTGGAGTAACTTGATGTCTAGAACAAGCACTCACAGCAAAGGTAATATCAAGCCTACAAGTTGTTAAATACATCAAAGAACCAATCATTGATCTGTATAAGTGAACATTCACAGCTGGATCTCGTTCAATGTTGTTCTTAGTTTTAGGAGCTTCATAAGGTGTTGTAGCAGCTCGACACTCTCCATACCAAACTTCTTCAATATGTCCTCACATATTTACCACCGATGATAAAAATACCATCGGTTTCAACAACTTGTAGACCCAAAAGAAAGTAAGCTCCCCATAGCACTCATCTGAAACTCTCCCTTTATCAGTTGCTCAAACTCCCTGCACCAAGCTTCTTTAGTGGAGCCAAATATAATGTCATCCACTTAAACTTGTACAAGAATGATGTCTGTGGAATTCTTCTTTAGGAAAAGTTTTTTGTCAATGGCACCTCTTCGATAACCATGCTTCAGTAGAAATGATGAAAGCCTAGCATACCATGCTCTTGGTGCCAGATGTAGGCCATAGAGAGATTTGACAACCTTGTAAACATGATTAGGATGATCTGGGTCTTCAAATCCTTTGGGTTGAGTGACATAAACCTCCTCTTCTATTTCACCATACAGAAACGCACCTTTGACATCCATTTGATATACCATGAATCCCATGTAAGATGCATAGGCCAAGAAAATTCGAATGGCCTCCACTCTAGAAACAGGTGTAGATACTTCATCATAATCTATTCCTTCCTCTTGCGTGTATCCCTGAGCCACTAATCTATCTTTGTTTTTAATCACAACACCCCTTGCATCTCTCTTATTCTTCAAAATCCATTTTGTCCCAATTGCATACTTGGCATCAGGTAGTGGTACCAAGATCCAAACTTGCTGATTTTTAAATTGTTGCATTGCTTCAAGCCAACTTGAGTATTCAAGAGCTTGAGTAACACTGGTTGGTTCCACTTGAGAAAGAAAACAAGCAAACAGACAATGTTCAAAGTCTGTGTGATTGTCTCTTTGTTGGTTTGAGACATAGGAGAGAAAAGCAACATGTCCAAATTTAGAACTTGTTACAGTCCTTCTAGTTCTAACAGGTTCTAGAAGATCACCAATAACATTGGATTGAGGATGAGCAATGTTGATCCTCTTTGTAGTAGTGGGGTTGACTTCAATGGATGTATCAAGATTAGTCACAGTTGGCTCAAAATCAGTGTCATAGGAAGGTGAGGTGAAGATGCCAGCTTTGGGTTGATGATTTCCAAGATCTGAAGGTCTTGGAAAGCGTGTATATGGTTCTCCAAAGTATGTAGATACTTTAGTAGAAATAGGAGTAGAAACAGCAGGGCTTTCAGCAGATTTGTGGATGATGGGAGAAACAGGATCACTATCAGAAGAATCATGGTTTCCACTGACTGCTTCTCTTGCATCCTCCCCATTCAGCTTCTCAGCTTCAAGATTAGCTACATACTCCTGTGTGTTGGAATCACTCCTAAACATTATTCAAGTGTTAGTAATTAATATGTAATAGTTAGCTTAATTATAGCCTTTATGTTTGTTTTAGCCTTAAGCTTATGTAGAAGGCCCATGAGCTTAGGCCCATGTCCAATAAGGAAAAGGAAGGAGAGGAGTGTTGCCTAGCTCCTTGCCTATAAATATACTGTAATAACCTCACTTGAGGGTTGGTTGTTCAAGTTATTTTTTCATTCACTCCTATGCTTAACCGTGTGATATTATCATGTGTGTGTGTTGGTTTTACTTGTTCAATCGCCTTATCTCCTTCTATATAGCTTGTGTTTGTAAAACTAGTGACCTATCAGTGGTATCAATCGCCTAATAGTTGAGTGAATGTATTGTTTGAAGTGAGTTTTGGTCTCATGCCTAACTTGCGTATCCTTATATTTGGCTTGATCAAAAGCGATTTTTACACTTTGAATCCAAGATTCTTGTACTTTCAACGTTATAGGGTGTTAAAATATTTGTTTTGGCAAAAGTTTCAAACTTTATGCGTGGATCGTTGTTTTTCATCTAGTTTTTGAACGAGGGTTTCATCCTACTCGTAACCATTTTAGAGGCTTTGGTTCATCAAGTTTCACACTTTTGTGTCTTTTGGTGTTATTGAAGCTATTTTATCACACAAAAACTGGTTTAGAAACATCTTTGGACATAATCAAAATTACGAGTAATCCTACGCGTAGTAAAACCCTAAAACTACGCGTAAGTGACTCCTTGGTTTGATCTTCATTTTCGTGGTTTACTCCGTGTTTTATTGCTTGGATAAGCCCGAAAATCGTCGACTTTGGATATCTTTGCAATCGTGATAGTGTAAAGATCATTTGGTAAAACCCTAAAATTACGCATAAGATAAGCTTCGCCGCAGAAATCCCACGCATAAGATTTATCTTACGCCTAAGCCTAGTCTTACGATAAGATAATCCTACGCCTAACTTTCTACGCCTAACTTTTGTCTATGCATAACTTTAGTGCTTTTTCCTACTTACGCGTAAGCTAAATCTTACGCGTAACTCCTTATTGTTACGCGTAACTTTGGTGTTTTTACGCATAAGTGCTACTTGGTTATTGTGATTTCTACGCCTAAGGATACTTCTTCAACAAAGGTTCATTCGACAACAAAGATCCATTTTTATCAACACAAGTTCATCAACATGTCTCAACCACCATACTCTAACTATTTCCCTTACACTTATACTCAACGTCAACAACAATTAACTCCACAACATCAACAATGGAATCAACAACAAGCAATTTATCAACAACAATTTAATCAACAACATACTCCACAACTTATTGCAATTCCACAACCTCAAATGGTTCAACCACCACCTAGTCTTCAAGTTCAACCCTACACAAATGAATTCAATCAACATCCATCAAGGAACACTATGAAGGAACCCACTTGGTTTGCAAAGATGTGTGAAGCTTTAAGCGACCAACAATCAATTCATGAGGTCGATCACTGATAGACCTCCAATGCTCACTCCGTGAAACTATGATCAATGGGTGATAAGGTTCTTTAGGTTTTGTGATCCAAGAAGCCACATGGAAAGTTCTTAAAGAAGGTTATCTTGAAGGTCCATTTCGTATGCCTAATGTAGTTGTACCGGAGATCCTACCGCTAATCCACCAAGAGATGAACAAACGAACATTGCTCTTGTTGCGCACTTGAGACCAAGAACTTCTACTCTATGAAGCAGATGAGCTTGCAATGGAATATATCCTCTTAGGATTACCAAACCCACTTCTTCGTAGTGTTGATGCTCAAAATACTGCACAGAAGATGTGGGCACATGTTCGTCTTCTTATGGAAGGATCTGTACTCAATCAGGAGGATTTGGAATCAAAAATCTACTTGGCTTATGAATACTTCATGATTGAACCTGGAGAGACACTAGAGTCTTATCATCATCGTTTTTTAGACATCATCAATGATTTGGATAAACACAACATCATCATGCCAAGAATTGCAGTGAATACTAAGTTCCTGAGTAGTCTTGGTCCTGAATGGGAGAAGTATGTCATTTTTCTCCGTCAAGCGAATAACATGCATCAATCTACCTATGGGTTGTTGTACGATTACTTGAAGCCTCATGAAAAGGAAGTTTATCGGGAAAGGATTCTCCGTGCTCAAATTGCTCCACCGACACATCCGGAAAATCAACAACTTGCCTTATATGCTCAACAAAATTATCCTCCTCAACCAGCAACTCAACCAACTGTGGCAAACCCACCACATGATCCTTCACAGCAACAAAATCAATTGGTTCCAAACAACAACAACAATGCTCAAGCACTTGTAAGTAAAGCTAATGAGGACATCGATCCGTTCGAAGCATTGCAACAAGGATTTGTTATGATTGCTAATGCTTTTGGCCGTTATACCAACAAATCCAACAATCGCATTCGTTCCTCATCAAACACAAGGAATCAAGCTGTTGTGAAGAATGGACGAGTTGAAGTTCAGAATCGTGGTTATGGTCGTCAGATGAGTGGTGGTCAAGGGTTTAATGCTATGGGTAGGAATAACAACAGAGCTCCAGTGGTGGAATAGAGAATGCTCGAAATGGGTTAAATGGTCTTCGATGCTACAACCGCAATGAGAAGGGACACCGTCAATGCATGCCCAAAGCCGAGGATTAGGGGCAATGCTTATCACAAAGAGGCTCTTCTTTGGCTCTTAAGGATGAAGTCAGTGGCACTCTCACGCATAAAGAACAGAGCTTTATGGCGTATGCGCACTCGTGATGATGATATGGAGGACTTGAGACCAACTCGGCAGCTATGTTGATGGCTAATATGCAAGAGCTACACATGAGTGAAACAGCCCAAGCAGATGACACCGATGGCTTGTCTCGGTACCCGAACAAACCATGTTTATCTCGATCTAATATCTCCTCCAATATCCGAAACCGCAAGGCTCGGAATGTTCAAAATGAGTCTTCTACGTCTCATTACGATGATTTTCAAATAGACCCCGTAGTTACATTTGACGATCTAGATGACTATATGGTTTCCCTTCAAATTGACTCCGTGGTTATACTTGAGGATCTAAATAATGATCATGTTGAGACTCACGCTGAACAAGCCGAACTTTGCCTCATCCAGATTTTGCTCGCTTAATACAAGACCAACAAACCATAGTGGAAGAATGTCGTGCCATTAATGAGGACTTAAAACGAAAAAATGCATCATAACCAAGGATTTTGAATGTTTAAACATGCAACTCAATTTTTCAAAGCTCAAGAAAAACGTGAAAAGGTTTTGAAGCGACTTTTTCTAAATCTCATCAAAACGAAAAATATTTAGAGAGCGGATGCATGATCTAGCCGCTTGAAAAATGCTTTGTTGTCCGAAATAGAACAACTCAAATATGAACATAAAAAGCAAATTAACGCTCTCACCTTGGAAAATCAAAAGCTAAGGTGAGTTGTTAACTTGTCAAAAACGTCTTCATACAAAAAGCATTCAACGAATCGAATAGATGACTATCTGGAAGAAATTGTTGATTTGCAAAACAAGCTCAAAGAGTTCAAAACTGTTGTTTATAAACATGGTGAGTCTGTAATAGCTATTGAAAAGTTTACTTTAAAACCCTATCCAAAAGGATATGGACTGAATCTTGCTGATTACAAACCTAAGCTTTCTCTCAAAACATTCATACCAAATCCGGAAGTTTCTAGTGTAGAATATAAAATTGATGATACTGTTATTACTGTTGTTGAGTATAATCATCAAGAGGAATCAGATGCTGAAGACGAGAGTCGATCAAAATTAGAAAAAGTTGTTTATAACAAACCTCTTTCTTATTCACAAGCGGTCACTTTCGTCCCGTCAAAGGATTCTACTAACACACCAAGGGTTATCATCAAAACACCTGAGTCTTCTTATGCTAATCCCAAATTAGATTATGCACAAACTTATGGTCCTTTACCTTCCATCGGTGAAGTAATTCAAAACTCGAAAATCGCAAAATTCTCGGATATTTTGACATTTTCATGGTCGACCTCAAAACTTTAGAACATGAGATAGAATATCATTCTAAAATCAAAGTTCAACATTTTCAATCGCCTCTCGCGCGTGAGCAAAGAGACATTTTTCAGAAAAATCTTTTACCTAATGTTAAAAATTTGAAAAGTTGTGCAATAGTCTGGGAAAAGGATTTTCATAAGGAACTTGGAACAAAGAAGGTCGTTTTCGAGAAAACAGAAACATCTATTTCTAATACTAAACGTAAAAAGAAACTTTTGAGAAAAGATGTTGATCGACTATTGGAAGATGTTATCTGTGCTGATATCCATAATGTTGTGTTGAATTCTTTGCCATATGCTTCGATTATATCTCGTTGATAATGTGAATTCGTGGTAATCACAGAATTTCGATAATGTGCATCACCGAATCTTTAAAAGCTGAAAATGAACGTTTGATTACCGAACTTTCAAATGCAAAACGTCGCCTTTAATGGTGTCAAAAGGATTGTCAAAGCCGTGAACTTGCTTTGCAAAACAAAATCAACCAGTTGCAATCTAAATTGTTTAATCCAAAATTTGAGCAACTGGATGATCAAAACGTGTCTTTGAAGTGTCAAATCTCTAAATATGAACAAGAACTTGTAAAAGTCAAACAAGAATATGGTTTCGTATTTGATTTACTTCAAAAGACTCATGTTGAAGCATCAAACGAGCTTGATCATTTTCTTGCACACACTAGAGAAGTAATGAATTTTTCTGGTAATCTTCGTTCTGAAAACCAAGAATTGGTGCACACTATCTTTAAGTTAAGAGAAATGTTAGGAAAGTATGAACATTTGCCCCCAACCGTCATTAAGAAGATAGCACCAGTCACACTTAGTAATCGTGAACCTAGAATTCCTACTGCCAAATCACAAGTTGCTAACTTGCTTCCTTCTACTGAAATAGGACTAGTTTTGTCTTTTCCAAACGTCCGCACTTCACAGCCTAGGAGCACTCAAACGAAGAATAGGAAGTTGCGACCTAAGAAAAGATCAATAAGGACTGCTAAAGTAGAAGAACACCCTAGGACAATGAATAAGACTCACGTTGCTTCCACGATAGAAATTACGTATGGCAATTGTAATAGAAATAGTGATGTAACGAATGCTAAACCGTTAAGTACTTTTGATATTATGTCTGATGCACCTTGTGATATTTGTTGTAAAAGCATGAATTATGATTGTCATGACAAATGTGTTGCTAAAGCTATCATCTCTCGCTTACGGAATCCTAAGATTCGAATACCTCTAGGCCAACTAATCATTCTAAGTCCGTGCTTGGTAGACCGCCTTCTTTAGATTCTAAGAAACACATTCTCGTCCCTCGTAGCTCGGCCACCTCCTAAGAATGTAGTACCACCTAGTGCATTCACCAAGACTAAAGCAAATAGTAGTTATAGATGGCGAAATGGATACATAACACATTAGGATTTAAATGGATGCCTAAAATTATTAATGTGTATGTCTACTCTAATCGCTCCGAACCCTCTAACATTTTGGGTTCCACATCTACTTCTATTCCATCCGTGTCGCCCGTGTAATGCAGTGATATGATCATTCTCTCGATTGTTGATAGCGGCCGTTCCGACACATGACAGCAATCTTAAACCGTTAACAAACTTTATTGCAAAGTTCATTGCACCGTCAGTTCGAGAATGATCACTTTGCAGCCTATCATGGGCTACTGGAGACTATATCAATGGGAACATCGAAATAAGCGTGGTTTACTATGTGGAAGGCCTCGGTCACAACTGCTTTCAAGAGGTCAATTTTGTGATGGAGATTTGAGGTTTCTTTCGTGGAGAAAACTTGTTTCATTCGTGATCTACAAGGAAACGACCTCATGTCCGCTCGCGCACTTCTAGTCTTTACACTATCTCTATGCAAGACATGGTTGCTTCTTCTCCCATTTGCTTACTTTCAAAGGCAACATCAACAAAATCTCGCTATGGCAACCGCTGCCTCTCACATCTAAACTTTCGCACCATCACCAACCTTGCTCGACATAAACTAGTTGAAGGACTCCCGATTTCGGTATTCAAAAGATCACCTTTGCCCAACATGTGAACAAGGGAAAAGCACACGTGCTCATTTTCCTTCAAAGGTGGAACACAGCTCTCAGCATGTGCTTCATCTTCTTCACATGGATTTTTGTGGCCCGATGCGTGTGCAAACGATAAATGGCAAACGCTACATCTTAGTAATCGTTGATGACTATTCACGCTGGACTTGGGTCTACTTTCTTCAAGTAAAGACCAAGCTCCACAGATGATTATCACCTTTCTCACGAAATACAAGTTCACTCAAACACCGTCCGACAAATCGTAATGATAGAGGAACCGAATTTGTTAACCAAACCTTCGTGAATTTTATGAGAAAGTGGAATACGACATCGACATCTATTGCTCAGACACCGAACAAAACGGAGTTGTTGAAAGACGAAACCGAACGTTGGTGGAAGTCGCAAGAACAATGTTAATCAATGCCAAACTCCCAGATTACTTGTGGGCGAGCCTCATCGCATGCTATACTCAAAATCGTTCTATGATTACAAAACGCCACAACAAAACACCTTTTGAGCTTGTACACAACAAATAACCGAATCTAAAACACTTTCATGTATTTGGATCTCTTTGCTATACGGATAATGATCGTGATGACTTTGGAAAGCTCAAAGCCAAAGTCGACATTGAGTCTTTATTGATACCGTGATAATTCTAAAGGTTTCCGATCCGGAATCGCCGAACAAAGGAGGTTATGGAAATGATTCATGCTCATTTGATGAACTCACGGAAATGGCTTCGAGTATATGACTTAGAACCGGTCGCAACTGCTTAAACTTTCCCCAAACCCCATCATCACCGAACAAAGCCCTGACTCACTCACAACAAATGGAAAGGTTATTTTCCAATCGCTCGCTGACGATATTGATGAACGTACATGTGTATCCGCTTATTTCACCGCTCAACCCGATAATATTCCTTTACCCGATACACCGCAATAACAACTATTGTTAAAGAAGCACCACCAGTTGACTCTAACACAACAAGAGAACAAACCGCTTCAACAATGATGAACCAAATTGATGATGTTCTTAATGAAGTACCCCACCGCCGATTTTGATCCAAATGCGTTCTTTAACCCGTTTGCTAATGAGATCACGACCGATGTCGCTGAATCTTCAACAAACCATTTGAATCCTCAAAATCGCACAATGTATACCAACATCAACCTCTACACATAGATGGACAAAATATCATCCTCCGAAAATATTATTGGCAACCCGAATCAACCGGTCGTTATAAGACAATGTCTTCACTCGGATGGTGAACATTGCATTTATGCACTCACCGCCCCGCTAACTGAGCCCAAAACATCAAAGATGCAATGACCAAAGACACCGGATTGAATCCATGCAAGAAGAGCTCAACCAATTCAAAAGACTTAAAGTATGGAATCGGTTGAAAGACCAATGTGGGTTTATGTCGTCGGTCTAAAATGGATTTGGAAGAACAAATTGATGTTGAAGGAATGTTATCCAAACAAGTCACGACTCGTTGCTAAGGGTTATCGCCGAGAAGAGGGCATAGACTTTGAAGAATCTTTTGCTCCGGTTGCTTGTTTGAGGTTGTTCGGATATTTCTCGCGTCGTGGCTCATATGAATATGACGGTCTATCGATGGATGTCAAACCTGCGTTTCTAAATGGACAACTTAAAGAAACAGTTTATGTCACCAAGCGTATGGATTTGTTGATCCCGAGTTCCCGAACCATGTCTACAAACCGAACAAAGCTCAGACGGTCTCAAACAAGCTCCTCGGGCATGGTACGATAAGCTATCATCTTTCCTCATTGCTAATAATTTCACCAAAGGTTCGGTCGACCACTCTCTTTATACAATATCACGGGCACATATCTAAATTGTTTAAATTTACGTGGATGACATCATTTTGGGTCTACACATGATAAGTACTCAATCGCTTTTGCAAAACTAATGAAGAAAAATTTTGAAATGTCCATGATGGGTGAACTTACGCTCTTTCTAGGACCGCAAGTTCATCAATCACCCCGTGGTATTTTCTTGAGTCACCCAAATATGCCCTTGAATTGCTAAACAAATTTGGAATGAAAACACAGTGATACTTATGCCACACTAATGACTCATACCAAGAAGCTAGATTTGATTTAAATGGGAAATTAGTGGACCCTACAAATACCAAGTATTATTGGGTCTCTAATGTACCTAACAATGACGCACTGATATTGTCTTTGGTGTTTATCTATGCTCCCTTATCGGTCAAGACCAATGAAACCCACCTCTCGAGGCTAAAAGAATCCTCCGATACATCAAGGGAACCATTAACTTGGGATCCGCATCCAAAGGATTCGGTTTTGAACTAATCGCTTTTCGATCGTCGATCACGCAGATGCTTAGATTCTCGAAAAGTACTTCGTGTGCACTACAATTTCTTGGTGATAAACCGGTGTCTTGGCAATCAAAGAAGCGTGATTGTACATCATCACATCAACCAAGCGTAATATGTAGCCATGTCTGCGTGTTGTGCTCAAGTCATCCGGATGAGAACACAACTCAAAGACTATGGTTACGTATTTGATGTAATCCCATGTACCGCGACAATCGGAGTGCCATTGCGATCTCGTGCAACTCGCCAACACTGGAAATCAAAGCACATTGATCTTCACTATCATTTCATCAAGGACCACGTGGAATGTGTCTTGTTGAATTATACCGGGTACCGAATACCAATTGGCGAATCGCTCACCAAAGCCTTGCCTCCCGCTAGGTTTAATGAGTTGGTCCACCGGATTGGTATGAGGTGTTTGATTCAAGAGGAATTGATGACCTCCCAAAAGCATTTTAAAACCTCACAAACACCAAACTCTCTTTTGTAAATAAATTTTTCAAAACAAAATACAAAAATATAAAACCCGATAAAACAAAATATTCTTCTATCTACTTTTCTTTCAACATGGCAAATACATTTTTCCACAACACTTTAATCTTTCAAAATTCAGTATTTTTCCGATCAAGTGTTGAGGGGGAGAATACAAAGATTTAACTGTTTCAAAACATCTATGTACTTGCATGTTATCATATCTCGGTTGTTTCTTTTATCAATGGTGAAAATTTTCTGGTTCAATGACACTCCTCGGACTAAAATTAATAACCTTTCATCATTTTTCTTAAGTCGAGGGGGAGTGTCGTCAAATTTCTTTCTTAAAATCTTTGTTTGGTAACCAAAATGGAAGTTAAATGGATTTGTATGAAAAAGGAAAAGGTGGAGTGACCAAAACTGTCAAAATGTTAAAGTTATTTTTAATAAAACACCTCCCACCTAACAATTACACTTCATATTTAATACACTCAAACAAAAAGGATCCTACGCCTAATAATCAATCGACAAATCCGTGCTTTAGATCATCATTTTGTAAGTGTTTTCACGATCTTAACGTTAATACAAGCAAAGGTTTTGAATTTGAAGCAAATCCAACGGCTAAAACGTTAGATATGCGTGATTATGTGTTCTACGATATGCGTATGAACACACAATCATTGGTGTGTGTTTGTGGTTGAAAAGAATGTGTCAAAACGTGTTTTTAACAACTATGATACTATTTTTACCCTCTAAATCCACCCAGAAACATGAATTGATGGTTTTCAAAATTAGGGTTCTTGAGTCGAAGTGGGTGTTTTCAAATGTGAAGGTTCTTGGTCAAAAAGATTGTTGTGTAATGTTAATATGATGTTGAATTGATAATATCCAGGCTCTATAACTACCCAGAAACACTGATTAATTCAGAATTTGGAATTAGGGTTTAAAGTTCATAAGTTTGGGCATTTTTGATTCTCCACGAATTGGATGTTAAGACTTAGTTTATAGACTCTCACAACATCTTAGAACTACCTAAAAAAGTTTGGTGCAAATCCTATGGTTAGAAAACTTACGCGTAATTCATAACCCTTAGGATTTTGACCTACGCGTATGACTTTCTACTCGTAACTGTTTAACGAATATTCATGCCATGATTTGTTGTTAAAATGAATTTTTTGTGTTAATATTGATGATTTGATGAATTTGCTTCAGGCTTACTACGCTTAAAATTCGTAATCAAGGTCATTTGAATCTCTACGATAAGGATTACCTTACGCGTAGTCAAGTTATCTTGTGAATAAATCCCACGCATAACTATTACGCGTAAGGTTCTACAATGGGACCACGCAGATCCCGTGAAGGATATGCGTAACAAAGAACCCCACGCGATAAGGTCTACTTCACGAGTAAGCCTTACGCCGTAAGGTTCTTATACGCCTAGGCGTAAGCTCTACGCATAAGGTCCCTTTTTTCCTACGCGTAACATTTCTTACGCGTAAGTTAGGATCCTACGCATAAGCTTTCGTGTACGCGTATACTACTCCTGTTTACGCATAACTTTGTCATTTCTACGCCTAAGCCTGGATTGACCTTCATTATGAATTTTTACGTGTACAAACTTGTTAATAAACTAATCATATCATCATGAATCCAATAATGTCACTAATAAACTAAAACGTTTAATATGTTGTGAAATATAAGTGATAACATAAACCTTAAAACTTAAAGTTAACTAACTCACGAAACATTTCACGACGTCATTGGACTATTGGACAAACAAGTAACTTAGGACTCGTAACAATCATTAACACTATACATTCAATAACTAGACAATAAAACCTTCGTTGACTAACATTATGTCTTTCGATATGTTGGTTCTTTTGGCTAATGTTATTTCGGATCACGACATGGTCGAACAAATGCATGTGGATGCACCAAGTTCTTACAATTGTCGATATCTTTCCGAGGGGGTTATCCGAGAAAGCTTGGAAAGAACAACCTTAGGGTTGATTTTGACACCCTCACATGCTCGTAATCTTCTTGTCTCATTCGGTGGATATTCTCGGAATCATTCCTACCGAACATGCTCTCACACTCGCCACGCCCAGAGGTCTACATTCAACAATTCGGGATTCTATGTAGAGGATCATCGTCAAAGTCACGATGAATGTGACACTTAATCATAAACAAGTCACTATCACTCCCGGCGATTTACGGCTGTTCTCATCATTCCGACATCGCCCAACCGACTTCTTTGCTACCCCATCAAGAGACAGGTCCCGCAATTCTTGATAGATATTGGTTATGATGAAGCTTGGGAATCATTACTAAGCACTCTCACGTGAGTCAAGAATATTCCTCAACCATGGAGAACACTCTACATGATCATCACCAAATCGGTCTCTGGTCGTGACAGTGGCTATGAGCATCCCAAGCTCATGGAACTTCAAATTTTCTGGTCATTGATCAACAAGAAGGACATTGAAATCGAAGCATTGATATGGGAGGACATGATGCTATTTCATAAGAAGCTTGGCTCCAAGATTCCCTATGTCAGATACACCAAACTGTTGATCCAGAGAGCACTTGGACTTCATCCTGATATCCCCAAGAGGCTCAATGACCCAGATAATCACGACATATTGACTGAACCCATACTATCTGTCAGAATCAAAGAATCGTCAACAAAGAAACAGGGTGCGGTGTTACCTGATCACCTTCTGACTACCAAAATCAAAAAGCTTGAAACATACAAAAGGTATCGGTTAGCCGTAAAAGAAGGCAAAGTTGGTCATCTTGATGAAAAATCTTCTGGAACACCTAATCGGAGGACCAGAAGAGGCAGTGCTGGAAGTGTCACAAGTACATAAAGTAAAAGGAAGTTCTCCAAAAGGAACCCTCCAAGTAAAAGGATTGTTCCGGCAAAAGGAAGCTATTCCTATCCCAACTCCCAAACCTGAACCGCAACAACAACTAATGGACGAAAGTTCTGAAGAAACACAATCAGACGAGGAGGTCCACTATTCTGAAACTGCAAAAGATGTTTCTGACACTCCAACAGTACCAAAACCTCCAAGTCCTCAAGCTGATAAAAGAAAAGGAAAGACTCCTGCACTTGTACCTTACGATGAAAGCTCGGAGAGTGACGAAGAGCCACCGGAAAAAGTATACAAGAAGAAGGTCAAATTCCTTAGACACCAACACAAAGCTGAAGAATTTGCTAAAGACCAAATGGGTGGACCCGGAGGATCAAGTGGTGCTACCCACTCTGAACCAACTCCTGATGTGGTTAATCGACCCGATAAGGGAGCTGGTGCCACCGCTCTTCTGTAACAACAACAGCTTCTGGAGGATACTATCGAATATGACATTGAGGAACCTGAAACTGAGATGTCAGAGAAAGATAAAGATACTGATTATGATAAGTTTCTTCTGGATAGTCCCACACGTTCATAGAAGGAAACTTCTGAACCACCAAAGGACCCGGAGTCTCCTCACATCTCATCATCATCGGATTCATCTTCTCACTCATCACCACAACCATCGAAGAAGTCAACCAAATCACCATCTAAATCCGTGAAGAAACCACCTCGATCTTGGGTTTCTCAAGCTCATGAAAGAATTGCTAAAGCTGTCAAACAAGTCAGAAAGAAAGACATGCTCTACAGGAATCTGAACTTTCTCAATCAACAAGTACAGTATCTGATAACGCTACACGCGTCGTTCAGGGTCAAGAAAACTTCCTTTTTTCGAGCAAGTTTTATAACACCCTAGGCGATGAACCTAATCGTTGTAGTGTAGTAATTAGGGTAAGCCACGGTATTGATATCGTTCTCTGGGGAATAGGAATGCTAGTAAGGAGTTACTACGCTAAGGTTAAGGTTGAGGAAGATTATTTTTATCTTTTATATTTTATGAAATGGAAAGGTACGAATCTCGGGTATTAGATTTGGGGGTTGGTATTTCTACCGATTACTCTACTATTATCTAATTATCTAAACTAAGGTTGTGGGAGTCTATGTCTAATTAATGTGTGCTCGTATGATACTTTAAAGATGTGTTTACTTAGGTTGTATTACTCCTTAATTATCTCCTATTGATGGTTGAATTGTCACGTCCTTATTCTTAGTAGCGTTGTGTGTCTAAGGTTGTAGGTATCGCTTTCTCCCTAACTCTTTGAACTTACCAAAGGGTCTCGCCTACAAACCCACTAGGATGATAAACTCCTACTCTAAGGCGCTCTTTGGATGGTTTAGCCTACAACTACTCGTAATTATATTCTAAGGTTCACAAAGATGAATCAAGCATTAAGTACACAACGAATGACCTATCGCATTACTAGATCATTAATCAACTAAGATAAGAAACAACCAATCAATATTCAATAGTTAAGTTTCATACTTCCTAAGCAAACACACAAATAAATTAGCTGGACATGGAGAACATGCAAGCATACACACAAATAATAAAAGACATAATTGAATTAATGAAGTAAAGACTTATCTTGATGTAAGATAGGTTTAAAACCCTAAAATACTGTACAAGACACCTTAGGTTCGGTTTTAGGTTTTCACTCCCAAAAGACTCTCTACCAAAGACCAAAAATTCGGATTCTATATATAAGATTACATATGCGACGGCGCCACCTTATGTTTCGTGACGCCGTCGTGTCGCCGCCATTAGGGTTTCGTCTTGGCCACGTTAACCTTGCGACGGCGTCACCTTATGTCCGTGACGCCGTCCTCTTGACTTCGGCGTCGTGGATTGCATCTAGGCCGTCCCGAGTAGCGACGGCCTACTCTTTCACAACTAGACGTCGTCACTTGAAAATACGAGTTTTGAGTTCGAATCGTCACAAAAATCTTGGGACGGCCGCCATTAGCACCGACGCCGCTTCTAATTTCAAAGAATCGTGAGTGTCTCGATTTTGACTTTGGCCATTTTCTTCATATATTCGCGCTTTTCGTCCAAATAAGTGCCATTCCAGCATTTTGCCTTCAAGAGACCTAAAAGTGAAAAGGAACGATATTAAGCAATAACGGATACAAAGTGATCAAATAAGGACTTAAACGACCCTCAAAATGGTACCTTTTAAAACCTTATCAAATATCCCTACACTTGTTATTTGCTTGTCCTCAAGCAAATGTGCTTTTAGCCAATTAATTTATAAGTTAGGGCTCATGAAGCATTAATTCAAAGCGGTCCACAACACATATAAGCCCATAAAAGTCATAACAAGCACATAAATTACATACTAGCACCTCACATGGGGTGTTTGGATACTCACATCTCTCTCGGGTGTATATATGAAATATAACAAAATAGGAAATGGAAGATAAACACTCATTAACCGGTCCTAGTACATAGATTACCATAGGCTTGAGAATAGATCAAACTTCCATCGCTTTGGCGTAAGCACCTAGGAAAGACTATCAAAGAGGTCTTTAAAGGGTTGTAATGTTAGGCTTACGGTATGGAAATAAAGGGTTTGGTGGGATAGGCTTTTTAGTGGTGGCAAGTCAAAAATCTCTATGTTAAATGCATATGAAGAATGGCGTTGCTAAGCCAAGACTCGACACTCAAAACTCTAGATAACTGAAATAAATAAACATAAATTTAAAGGATAGATGTAGGATGGTAGCCCGATGTATGTTTTTTTTTTTTTTTTTTTTTTTTTTTCACTCTATTTTTTTCTCTTTTCTATTTTTTTTTTCGATTTTTTTTTTTCATACACTTTTACTCTACCATCCTCTAAGATAACATCAAAATACTAGGATTTATAGACATATCCCTACACTTGAGTTTTATTACTCTAACGCTAATTTGACCCGAATTGAAAAGATCAAAACACTTGGGGTACATTATTACGCAAACAAAGGGAATTTGAATTAACGCCCTTCCGTCATTTCATAAACTTTAACTTTTCCCATGAATCCCAATCGTCCCAAAATCAGTATACAAAGGATATGACTCGACTTAGCAACTTATGCAAGCAACTAGATAATTGAACTAAGGGTTTTAGGGTGATAACAAACAATTGCATTAAAAGTGAGTGCATAAGGGGTAGGCTAAGGCGATTTGGGTGTATATTTGGGGTGGGGTGTAAACAATGCTCTTCATTGATATTCCCGAAAACCAAACATCACGAGAATCTGCGAAAAGGATAGGCTCGAGGGGTTAACTAGGGTATCGTGTACTAAAGATGAGTACAACGCAGGGGTGTGGGGAATTACTCAACCGATATGGAAGAAGTAATTATATTACGGGTATCAAACAAGGGTTATCCTAATGCCTCTTATCATTTAGTTCTTCCTAACTACACAAGTGTAGCCTCACTTGCGATCTCGAATGCATCACAAAACAAGTTCTAGAATCTAATATACTACCGGTTCACACTCTAAGCATTGAAGATGAATGTTTTAATTCCTACTAATCTAAGGCGATCCTCACATTTTGGTGGAATTTGGGTGGTAAAGGGTTTTGTGCTAGTCATGCAACTTCCTATCCATGAGACGCTTTTGTTAAGACTAATGGCCCACCCTATATGTCATGAAAATTTTAAATTTGGTGCCAAAATTACCCTAACCGACATTTTCTCATGGTTTATTACACAATCACAATTGGACAAAGCAAATAATCAAGGATAAGCATAGTTTCAAAGTTCCTGCTTTATTTTCCCTCCCTACACTTAAACCGAACATTGTCCCTAATGTTCCCGAAAGTATCAAAGTTATGATAAAGAAGGTAATTAAAACGAAAGAAACTAGTACTCCCCGATTAGCTCGGTAGATCCGTAAAGTGGTGGTTAAATCCTTTTCAAGAAGAATTATTGCGTGAAAAGCTCCTTCCAATCTTATGTAACTTCTTCTTGACAAACTAAACTGCACACTTGAAGAAAACAAACGAAACCTTCGCGTAAAATCGGTAATAATATATGTAAGACTCGATTTAAACTAGGATATAATGCTTGTGGAATGGATGTTTACAATTTCTAAGAAAATTAAGACCGAAAATTCCAAAATTTATAAGTAGCTCGAGAAAGCGAGAAAAAAAATAATCGATGTTTTACTCCTTCACGGCCGTCGAAGTTGCAATCTGACACAAGTTATCCCGACAAAAAGCGGTGCGATTTTTTCCGAAAAAGTTCGGAAAATTTACATCTTTAGAATCGAAAACTTTCTCGCAAAACATCCATTATGACTCGATACAAGCATTTGACTCTAACAAACACACATATATATCTTTTAAATAATTGTAATTCTCATGTTGACGCTTTCTTTTGAAAACGTGTAATCCTCCCTACACTTATCCCTTATGTAAAATACCTTTATATGTAATTAAGACGAGGTTAAAGACAAAATAAAGCATTTTTACAAATTCAAACATGAGAATAAACAATTAATAAAAGATATACGACACACAAATAAAATAAAAAACAAATACACATGGGTTGCCTCCCAAGAAGCGCTTGTTTTTGTTCGAGTCATGTTAGGATTTAGAAATTTCCATGTTAAAGAGTCGGTCACCCCAATAATGGTCTAGCATATGTTAGCTCGTAGATTTGTCATTAGTTACGTTATTTATTGTTTTATTAGTTAGTCGAGGCGTAAAATAGTTTAGTGCAACACCGTGGAGGAAGGACGGGTCTTTACCCATCCGTATCCCCGATCCACAGCCGATAGGAGGTCGTTGAGTCTGTAGTATAAATACCCCTTCCATCCATGGAAGGGTGGTGCTCATAATCTAATATTCCATACTTTGTGTAAACCTCTAGCAAGAACACCTCTCTCTCTACTAACTCTCTAACTATGGCAAACATGTATTTTGATCATCCAAGACCACCCGAATCATCAACACAATAAAAAATAACGATCCTACAATTGGTATCAAGAGCCAAGGTTTTTGTGTTGTGTTGATTTGTGTGGTTTTTGTACCATGGTTATTGTGTTTCATTGATTTATGTTGGTTCGAATAGTGTTTTAAATCATGCTTTCAGATTATTTTTTGGTCGAAAGATTATGTCTTTCTTATTCTTGTGGTTAACTGTTTTTTAAACATGTATTTGGTTTCATCTTTTGGTCAATACTTCATAGTTCAAATTGGTCTTTACATGTTTTTGGTCATTTGGTCTTATGCAGTCTTGATCATTTTTTCTGAGTAAAGCAAACTGTGACATTTTTCTGTGGTCAAAGTCACATTTTTATGGGTCAAAACTGTTGTTTCTGGGTAAATTTGAAGCTGGCCGGAAAAGTTGTCGGAAAAACTCATCGGAAATCTCATACATTCATGCTAGCGAGTTGGGTCATTCTTCCTAGCGACTTGTGTCAAGCATAGTGGCGACTTGTATTTACAAGTTGTCCATATTCTTTGAATTCAAGTAGCGAATTATTTTGAAAGTTGTCTAGCGACTTGTTTTGATAAAATGTAGCGATTTAAGGTTGTTTGATTATTGAGTCAAATAACAGTGCTAGCGACTTGGCTAGCAACTTGGCTAGCGAGTTGGCTTAGCTACTTGGCTAAATAATGTTGCTAGCGACTTGACCCGTAAAATAACGACTTGATTGTAACAGAAATGAAGAAGAAAATGACTTGTAAACACCAAGACTCAACCTCCGTAAAATATACATCATCAGTCCATTTTTGAATACAATCGAAAAGATCAATGCAGTTACATCATCTCCTAATCAAATCCAATCTTTACCAAACCTATTCTAGACTAACCAAAAGACCCTCACATTCACAGCCCAACTCACAACTACATCTTTACATGACTCAAACAAATAATTAACAAAATCTCAGAAATGGTTCATAAGTTTTAATCTTTTTAAACAAGATTTACTTTGCTTGAACCAACATCCTCACAGATCTATGATACTATCCGAATAGAAAGACATGATTTTAACAAGTATGTTAAATCATTTGTTTAATTCGTTATAAGACCTACATCAAAAACTCAAGACCTCATCAATTTATACCTACCCGAGACCTTTCCCTGAAGATCTTGAAGCCGATTCATCATCTCTAGCCATCCCTGTGGCTGAGTTTTGTCTTAAAACCAATTAAGAATTTGATGAATATAACTTGGTTATCCTTCAGGTTTAATTGTAAGATGCTACTAGAGGGTATCATGATTTTTGTGTTAAGTGTTTTTCAAGGATAAGGCGTTGTTTTTATGTGAAAATGAAAGAGGCGGATTAATTTTTGAGGAAGATTTTTTGGGTTTGATTACTGCTTTGAGAGAAGGAGGCGGACATATTGTTGTTAGGTTTAGGGATTAATGTGAGAAATCTTAGGGTTCCTTTTTTTTATATATCCGGAATCTAGGGTATGTATGTTGGGTCCGTGTGATATGTTGGAGAGGAGTTAATTTCTGCTTGGGCTTGAATGGTTTAGGTATGCGTTATTTCTAAATGGGCCTCGTGTCTCAAGTGTCTTAAATGGATCGTACACTGTTGAACCATCCATACATATCTAAGTTGGGCCTGATCTTGTCGTGCATATTTACTTGTAATGAGCTGTTAAACGGAGTTTTCAATCATACTTTATAAAACGTATATGAAGGGAATGATGTGAAATAATTTATAATATGGATGTAAAGAGATATGCAAAACTTGCATCTTGTTTAACAGAGTTGGATTTATGCCATTCAGGGTGGGACATATTTACATTACTTTGGTGAGACGATCTTTCAAGACGGTCTCCTAATTTGGAGTCGACTAGGCGAGATTTGCAAAAATGAAATGGACTTAAATTTTAAGAATGAATTGAATTGGACTTAATGATTTTGATCTGACAATGAGATTTGTCGATAAAATTTGTGATAATGTGATTTGTTGATGTGTTTTAGTGGGCTGTTGAGATCCGTTGTGTTTTGAGATTCGATACTTTGGTGTACACAATTTCACGGAAAGATACTATTTTGTCACGGCTTGAACTGAATGTTAAACACGGTTGACTACGGGATTGTTTCTTGGTATTTCTTATTTGTCTTTGAGGTGGAGTTTTCCGAGCACGTTTACTTATTTCGTCTTCTTTCTTTCTACCCTTCTGCGAAGATGACTTGTTTGGGCATTTATTGATTGTGATAAAGACTTGGCCATTTAATTACGGTTGTGATTCTTTCTCGCTTAACTCACAACGTAACTATCACTTCGGTGTCTCACTCAGTTGAGAATGTCAAGAGGTTTTGTACATTGGGTACACCGTTTCTTCTTCACAAGGATTAGTACAAGGTTAAGTAACATAACTGGGAATTTTACTTCATGATCAAGTTTGGTATACCGGGTACATTTCTCCATGTGGTCACTACTATAGCCGACAAAATGCGTGAATGATGTGTTTACCAAATTGATTTTTGGATGGTTGATGATGTTATTGATGTTGGTGTTTGAACCATTGATGAACCGTTGCATGTTCCCCTAAAACAGATATTCACCGAAACCAAAGTTGTCATAACACGTTCAAGCTGACATTGTTTACGGTTTTGTCTTGATTTTGTAAAATCCCGCGAAAGAACCTATTTCTCGGTTTAAATCATAGACTTGTAAAATCCCGTAACAACGGAAACATCCTGATCATTGTAAAGTGAATTTCCGGACCTATCTTACGGTTTATTCTTGGTTTTGTAAAATCCCGCGAAAGAACCTATTTCTCGGTTTAAACTATAGAATTGTAAAATCCCGTGATGATGAAATCATCTTGGAGAAAGGAAAGCGTATCTCGGGGTCTTTTGATGCTGGTGCTACGGTTTCTGCTTCGAAGAAGGGATAAAAGGGTGTACTTCATGAATTGGATGTTTACTTGGATATTCATCATGGTAGTTTGGTTATTTCATGGTTTTACGAGGTTATGTGCTTTTAACCATGGTCGGGATGAAACCATTATCAAAGTTCATTTTACTGTCAAAGAAGGCTAGATTTGAGCTGTTAATCAGAAGATGTGACAACGGAGTTAATTCACTATTATTTATTTGAGGTTGAAGTGAATTATCACGGGCGAGTGTACTTAGTATCTGAAGGTATCGGGGATGGATGGATGAAGATTATTCGAGATCCTTGTTTGAGCTTATTATCAAAACGAAGACTTGGAAATCTAGTTATTGTTGGGTGTCTTTACCTCTTACTGCTACCACTGGGGAATTGGGCTTTATCACCACAAAATAACTATCACTTAAAGGAGTTACGTTGTAGTGCTCAAAGTCACATTCAATTGTGGATTTTCAAGAGGTAATGTACGCCTTATACTTGATGGTTGGTTGGTTGAAGAGTATAGAGTACTTAAGAGATTCAATGGAGCATGAATTCTGGCACCACTCTTTGTTACATATGTGCAAGTTTAAGTCACGAGTTCGGGTTAGTTTACTTCATGGTCAAATTCATCATATTGGGTCTTCTCCATCAATTTGTCACGACAAAGAGCCTCTTGAATGATAATGGGGTTGATTACATGTTTTGCTAAGAGAGTTGAAAAGAGAGATTATGACGCCATGCTCACATCGAGTTCGGGCCTCGTACTTTAAAGAAAAGAAATGTGTACGTTTGATCGCATTATCTTCGAAAGAAGAGAAATCTTCTTATGACGTATGAACACTTGAGTTCATGCCTCGTTCTCTAAAGAAAAGAAAGGTGTGCGTGTCGCGCTTTATCTTCTCAAGAAGAGAAATCTTCTTATTATGACCATTCTTATCAACATGCTTCATACTTTTCCATGCGCTCATCAAGTGAACCGGCTTCGTTGATTGTTTTCTAATTCCACTTTCTCAACTATAATGACGATGGCGATATCCTCGTGCTAATTTTGCGGGGAGAAGTGTGAATAGACTACATTTGGATGATGTTCACTTATTTAATCAAGAATGGCAACTCCGTATGCAATTCTTGAAGGGAGAAGAAGTGTGAAATTACCGCATGGTTGATTGATTTACGAGAATAAATGGTCAACGGCTCCAAACTCATGTAAGAACCGATCTTCTTCTTATTGGGTCATCGTTACATGGAGTTTCTTCTATGAGCCAGAGTTGACATCTTCACAAGTCGATATGAGTTTATTGACAAAGGGCTTCGGTTAATGCTTCACGTGCACATCAACATGATGATTCGAACAACCTTCGTTCTTGTTTGATGTGATTGTTTGCTTGGTATTATCATTTTGTGTGTTCGTTCGGCCCGATTCTTTGATTTCCTTGATGAACATCTTCTGCTCTTGTTTGATTGGGAGGATTTTAGTTAAGGGATTTGCAAGATGTAAGTTGATTGGGATGCTTTTGGTGATGTTCTTGTTTTTGGTGAGTTGAAGATGTTGACTTTCTATTCCCAACCGGACAATCTTGAAGAAGGTCGAGTCTTGATCGGTTCTACATTTTCCGATACATGTTAGAAGACTAAAGACGAGTTGCATTTAATGATCTAAAGACTTCTTCTTAATGGGGCATTTATCAAACAGTTGTCGGTTTAGGGAGAGTACTAATTGGGGAGAGTGAAAAGTCAAATTTAATCCCTAATTAGATTTGCTCACTATGTACTTCAAAGAAGTTGATTCTCACAAGAGTTCAAGTGTTCTTCACAACAAATTTCTAGTATACGGGCTTATAAGGTGTTCTTGATTACGAAGTGTCAAAACCAAAGGCAGGGGAAGGAGACACGTGTCAAACGCGAGCAAAATTGATGAACTTAATACTTCTAAGTGATTGAAGATATCCCGGAAGACAAATGTCATTACCGCAGAGAAACTCAAGGTTTGACTCATGGCGTTTAGTGTTTATTCCAACTAGGTGGGGAAGTGATGTTAGAGTTAGTTTACGAAGATGAATGAGGTACCTTTGGTGTGTGATGATCTCGATGTTATCGCAATCATCGGGGAGAGATTGTGTACATTGGGGATGCTCATTTGTTTTACTTGAGGGCTTAATCGGTGATTCGTAGATATAATCACTTATTCGGTGTTGACATCCGCAGATTGTCACCCGCAGAGATAATCGATGATTCGACCGCTTCTTCAATGTTATCGGTTGTTCTCTTTAGGGAATGTGTACTTTGGGTCCTTGAGCTTCATACACGATCATCGTGGAAGAAAGCCATTGTTTACCACAAACATTGGGAGGTGTTTTCCTTCCGCATGATGTGTATTCGGAGAGTTCTTGGATATTGGTGTACTTGGGTTCTTGAGCTTCATACACATTCATCGTGGATGAAAGATGTGAACATTGGGGAGTTGTTCTTCATTACCCTCATGATGTGTATCCGGGAGAGTTCTTGAGCATTATACAAAGAGATCGATCGCATCAACTCAACTACTTGGGGAATTGTTCTCTTGACACCTTTTGGAATGGATCGCTTGACGTCGGTTGAAAGGAAATTTTGAGAAGATTGTTTTATGTGTGGGATGATACGATCTTTGTTCTTCTTGTTGATGATATAACCTCGAGCGAAGAATCACGGTGATTATTCTTGAAAGGAGCGATGGGATTTATGATAATGGTGTGCTTCTCCGTGCACTGGCTAAGGCAAGCTTGAAATAGAGCTTGATTACGCTTTCGACTATAGGATTTTCGGTTTGGGGGAAGTCGCCAAAGTCTCACTTCGAGATGGTTCAATTTCTTTCTTCAATGCAAGAGCCTCAAAGCTTTGGTGGTGAAAGTTTTAGGGATGATGACTTCTATCTTCTACAACGGGCTGCTTGATATCCTTATCTCGGCACTTCGTATCATCATCATCTTAAACTATATCATCTACTCTATCCTTGTAAATACTTATTCGAAAAATAAAATACAAAAATATAAAACCTACAAAAAGAAAATAGAAAATTATAAAACCAACAAAATCCATAAAAATCGAGAAAATTTGAAAAAGACCAAAAATATTGTTTTTCTAAGACATGTCTTACGTATCGATAACATCTACGGTCTTAGAAATGTCATTCAATAATGGCACGGGACCATAGATGAAGTTCGGCGCAGAGGTGTAAATATTCTTTTCAAAACATGTCAAAATTATGGCTTCGATTATTTACATCGTAACCGCGCTTCATTAATGGCTTGCGCTACTTGATCGTGACCGTGCTTAAACAATGGCTTGCTATTATTTGAGATAGCAACCGTTTTTCAAAGAAGGAAAGTGCTACGCTTAATCAAAATTTTCAAATATTTCGGTGCACTTATCCTAAAAACAAATGAGGAAAGTATGTCGAAGGATCATTGTTCCTACTCAAATATTTTTCCGTCTATAAATTCTTGAGAAAAATATTTGTTGTTTTCTAAAATGGTGGTAAATGAGTTGCTTGTAAATCTATCGATTCGAGTTTTGTGAAAATTGAAAACTCAATCAATGACTTCAGCGCTTTTAATATTTTCGAAAATAAGTCATTGATTAAGGGAGAATGTTTTCAAATTTATATCATCTAACGGACTTTCTTAATTATCCTACGTGCTTATCCGAAAAATATAATTGCCTATGTTGAAGGACTAGGTTTCTAGGATATGATTGTTAGGTTTAGATGATTAGAGTTTGAGAAACACATTATTCCCATACCTTACATGATCGATTGATATGTTGGATTGACTTTTATTAGTCGATTCTTTGTTTGGGTGTTGTCGACCACCATATATTTGTATGTGTGTTCACTAACATATGCGGTATATTGGTATATAAGAATGTTCCGATCCGGATCCCACAAATGAACATGATTGGATGCCGCAAGGGAAGGGTAACGATATCTTGGGTTGACAAATGAAGAAACGGAGCTTAATTGGACTTCAATGGAGAGTTGGCATAAATGCAGCGTAAGAGGTCTCACCGCATCGCAGATGGTTTTCTTCTAAGTGATTGAAGAAACGGAGCTTAATTTGACCTCAGTTGGCATTCAAAATGCAACGTAAGAAGAAGTTTCACTGCATCGGCAGATGGTTTTCTTCCAAGCCCTACAGCAACAACGGAAGCTTCTCAACCACCTAATGTATCTTTGTGCAGGACAAGTAGTGAATGATACCATTTTTCTAAAACTTTGAATAATATTGTTTTTGAAAATGGAAAAATATTGTTTTGAAAATAAATTGGACTAAATTTTAAAAATCACCGGACTTCTTTTTATCAAAACCTAAGTCACTCAATTATTGACTTCTGTCATGGATTGAGGGGGAGAGTGATTTCAAATTATATATTTTCAAATGATATTTCTTCATAAAAGTCCGTGTGTACGTTAAAATGTGGTGATCTAAAGATTTAATGTTATGTCATGGTATGATTCTTCTTTTGAATCAAGGTCTTTCAAAATGAAATTTTTTCTGTTCTTGTTTGATTGTGAAATTGTTTTATTTTACTTAAAGATCTCTTAAAACTATCATACCCGACACTAACAATCTTTAATGTCTTAAAATGGTCCTTATCTGTCATTTTCAAAGTTAAATCAAGCTCGTCTTTCCCCAAAATGTTTTAAATAATTTAAATCGATGGGATCACAAATCTCAAATGGTTTGAAATTTTGATCATGGAGAGATCGTGATTTAAATCTCAAATCTGTTTTAATGGAATTGGTTTTAGTCCTTCAAAGCACTCCCGCCTCCATGTGCCAAATGATTTCAAATACACAATGCACATGTTGAGGAGGAGGATTTATCCAAAACCGGATGAGTATTTAAACAAGGCCACATTTTCTCCCATGTTTTCTAAACCTAATTAAATCACTTGGGATCCAAAATCTCAAAGGGTTTGATATTTTTGATCGGGGAGAATTTGTGATTTAATAATGAAATTTGATAAAAGGTGATCGTTTGATTCAATTGTGCAGTCGCTCTCTCGTATGTGCTAAACACTTTCAATCTCGAAGCATATATTGAGGGGCATTTTATAAGAAAATAAACTATCGAGGTACAAAAGCTTTTATGTTTTAAACATAATGTACCTTGATTGAGTTTTCAAATGGTTTCTTAAATGGCTTTTGTAATCGTGGATGTGCTTCAAAGAACTCTTGCCTCTATGTGATAAAAATGATTTCAAATATCCTATGCACATATTGAGGGGAGAATTTTACCATGAAAATCAAATGGCTTTTTCAGATGAAAATTGTGATCAAAGAAAATATTTCAAAGTCCTCTTGCCTCCTTGTGCTAAACAATTTCTAAATCATACGCACATGTTGAGGGAGGTTTTCTAAATGATCAAAACTATTAAGGTACAAAATGCTTTGATCTCGTATCACAAGTACCTTGATTGGTTTTCAAATGATTTTCAATTGGTTTCATGAAGGAAAGAACAATACCAAAAGACCGACCAATTTACTTTATGCATGGTGTTATAAGGATGGTTAGGTTAGGTATTTGTTCCCGATCCGCGAGCAGGAGGGATCTACCGAGAACAATCCACTAGATAGTGTAGAGTCCTTAGGTATATTGAAAAAGGAGAAAAATGAGAATATGGGAAGAGTGCGGATTGAGACGAGCTAGTCTTGGAATAAACCCAACAAGGTTCTAGTAATGAAGTCTCGGTAAGCAAGGGTTGAAGAATGAAAAGAACCGAATGTGAAAAAGGGTGAAAAGAAATAGCCCTCCATCAATTCAACCTTAGGCGATACCGGTTCAATACATATGCTATTGGTTGTTACTAAGGTAACACCGGTATTGAAGACAAGGCGTCATGGACCCGATGGCGCATCGCACTAAACTTCCCAAGCCACTCAAGTTCCTCTTAAAGGGCTTGTTTCATTTCTCACGGGAACCGACATTATCTATCGACTTTCTCATAGAGATTGTTGATATTGAAGAAGGAGACCCTCTCCCTAGTCTCCGACACAGAACCAAATATGCACGATTGAGTCTAGAGCCAAGAGATCATCCACAATATCTCGTTAGGACACTAAATTCTTGAAGACTTGCTTTTTCACACAATGTGGAAAGTAAGTATATATTAAGAGTCCTACGCATTATCCTAGTGGTATTGCGTAACATCCGAGTGATATGTAAAAATATTCACAATGAAGATGGAAATCCTTCTAGAGCCAACATCAAACAAGCTCTTGGTGGGTGACATGTGAAATCTTGCAAAAGATCAAGCTTGTGACAACCGGATAGAAAGCGATGGGCGATTCATTATTGAATCAACCTTGGTCCAGAATGGAATTGACGAATACTTTTGGAAAAACCGTTCGATGTACAAATCTTCTTTTCTAGCACATCGAATGTGTATTTATGTTTTCAAACACAAAAAGTATCTCGATTGAAAAAATACTTTTGGAAAAACCGTTCGATGCGTGTATCTCTTCTTTATCTAGCACATTGAATGTGTACTCTTTTCGAGATATAAAAGTATTTATGATTGAAAATTGATCTTTCTCATAAAACCTTCGTCGTATTGCAAAACTCTTTCTTCAAGCAATACGCGATTGTTTTTCAAATCATTTTCATCAATCGGTGAATCTCAATTATTTGGTTCACTCACTTCGTGTTGTCTTCTTTGAGGCGTTCGGTTTGAGAACAACTAGAGCATTTGCTAAAACCTTTTAAGGAGATTCTTAGAATCCTACCGATCACGAGCGATTTATCTTGATCAGCGGGAAGCGTGGGCGTGTACCTCAATTCGTAGTGATCAAAGACACTTTCGTGTGTTTATTGCTAACTTGTTGTTTGCGGTACATTTGGACGGTTGCGGTGATCGTAATTGAGGAGTCAATCCAAAGCCGCATGCTCACATCCACACTTAATTTGAAGAAATCATGGTGGTGCATATCTACATAACACGGCTCGATATTTCATACTATGCTTATGCTTATTCTTTGCAAATATCATGAACCATTAAGGCTTCCGCTACTCGATGGAAAGATGTCATGATTCAAAAGTGTGAGCATGTCGGTCCGAAAGTCACAACTTCACATGATGGCAACACAATAAAGGGTGATCCAGAGATTTACTATGGTGATGATCTCAATGAAAGCTCGAAGATCATCAAAGATGTGGATCGGTTCAAAGACCTCCACTTAAAGTACAAATCAATGCGGACTTTGAAGAATCGCTACAAAAGCACAAAGATTGCGAAATTGAAGAATTCAAGTCTGAGCTCGAGCGAAGTCAAAGATAGAATGCTAGGAAGCAAAATGTATTTCATGGGGTGACCTCCTTAGGGGAGATTGTTAGGATTTAGAAATTTCCATGTTAAAGAGTCGGTCACCCCAATAATGGTCTAGCATATGTTAGCTCGTAGATTTGTCATTAGTTACGTTATTTATTGTTTTATTAGTTAGTCGATGGCGTAAAGAGTTTAGTGCAACACCGTGGAGGAAGGACGTGTCTTTACCCACCTGTATCCACGATCCACAGCCGATAGGAGGTCGTTGAGTCTCAGAGTATAAATACCCTTCCATCCATGGAAGGGTGGTGCTCATAATCTAATATTCCATACTTTGTGTAAACCTCTAGCAAGAACACCCTCTCTCTCTACTAACTCTCTAACTATGGAAAACATGTATTTTGATCATCCAAGACCACCCGAATCATCAACACAATAAAAAATAACGATCCTACAAGTCATGAGCCCGACTTCACCCTTATTTAACAGATAAAGGGAAGTTTTCCTACACTTAAGTTTAAGTGCGGGTGATAGTAGCAATACACACCCTTAGGGTTGAAATTTGCTACGTGGGGAAGGTGATGGGTGATTTATATGCTCAAAGGAGTGTGCTCCATTCATTATAACCTTACCTAAGTCTATTGGTGTAGCGGTGAATCAAATCTCCTCCCTAAAATGGATCATCTTCTATCAACTTCAAAGATTCTTAGTTAAGGATCTATCTTGACCTAATAAACCGGTTTAAACCCATAGTGTTTCTTGTTATCAACCATGAATGGGTGATATAAGTGTGTAAGGTCATGGGTTACTCCTATATTAGCTTCCACTCTACATGGCCTAGAATCTACCACCTTTATCAAGCAACTACCGGACTATCTATTTTGATGGGTGGATTGGGGCCTAATTCAATTCAAGATTTACATCTAAAGATGGAAAATTGGGTAAGGTTTTGGTTGAGGCTCGGTTCATCAAAATTAGGAACTTTCCTAGGACTAAGAGAGGTCATGACAACAAGCATCTAAACCTATATTCCCTAGTGGCGTTTGGTCCAAAGGTTCTACAATCGGGGTTCCTATAGTCTCTTCTACTTCTTTCGGGTAAGTTATAGGCGATGTGTGTTCCTCAGTGATGGTAGGACTTGTGGGTTATCCGATGGGATTGGATTTTCTACTCTATCCTCCATCTTATCAAGATCACCTATGTATTCATTTTGTCTTGTGGTAGCGCCTAACCATGACATGCACCTTGGTACCTCAACTCTAATCATCTCCTTCCTAAACAACCTTTCCGGCCGAAGTTTCCAAATTGAAAATAGGTATAAAGATTCGTTTTTGGGTCCCATGTTCCACTTCTAAATTGGGCGTGAATCTCAAAGGTTTCCATGCATTTCAAACACCACGTCCCAAATATCCCCATCCGCTACATAGTCAAGTCTCCTTTGGGTTTCGTGGGCGATACGAGTGTAAAAGAATTGTAGTGGAAGCAAGAAATCAATACCATGATAAAGGACTTTTGTAATAAATATTTAATTCGAGTCCACGCCTCGGGAAAGGATTAATTATGATATTCTTTGGAACCTCAAGATCTCATTTTGGAGTGGAAAGGGTAGATTATGTAGTGGATTTCGTTGATTGGGTGGCAGTTTGGCGATTCGCGTTCTCCATAACGGCTAACGGAATAGTTAATGAAAATGCTTACGAACAAAGGTCACGAAGAAGGGGATAGACTACGAGGAAGCTAAAATGAGAAAAAGTTTACTTGATAGGAATCAAGCAAAGAAACCTAAGCGAGGTGGACTACTAACTAGCTATTCTATTCCCGGCGCGCCTAAAACTTGATAACGCCACACGCGTCGTTCGGGTCAAGGAAACTTCCTTTTCTTGAGCAAGTTTTATAACACCTAGGCGATGAACCTAATCGTTGTAGTGTAGTAATTAGGGTAAGCCACGGTATTGATATCGTTCTCTGGGGAATAGGAATGCTAGTAAGGAGTTACTACGCTAAGGTTAAGGTTGAGGAAGATTATTTTTATCTTTTATATTTTATGAAATGGAAAGGTACGAATCTCGGGTATTGGATTTGGGGGTTAGTATTTCTACCGATTACTCTACTATTATCTAATTATCTAAACTAAGGTTGTGGAGTCTATGTCTAATTAATGTGTGCTCGTATGATAGTTTAAAGATGTGTTTACTTAGGTTGTATTACTCCTTAATTATCTCCTATTGATCGTTGAATTGTCACGTCCTTATTCTTAGTAGCGTTGTGTGTCTAAGGTTGTAGGGTATGCGTTTCTCCCTAACTCTTTGATTTTACCAAAGGGTCTCATCTAAAAACCCACTAGGGATGATAAACTCCTACTCTAAGGCGCTCTTTGGATGGTTTAGCCTACAACTACTCAGGTAATTATATTCTAAGGTTCACAAAGATGAATCAAGCATTAAGTACACAACGAATGACCTATCGCATTACTAGATCATTAATCAACTAAGATAAGAAACAACCAATCAATATTCAATAGTTAAGTTTCATACTTCCTAAGCAAACACACAAATAAATTAGCTGGGACATGGAGAACATGCAAGCATACACACAAATAATCAAAGACATAATTGAATTAATGAAGTAAAGACTTATCTTGATGTAAGATAGGGTTTAAAACCCTAAAATCTTGTACAAGACACCTTAGGTTCGGTTTTAGGTTTTCACTCCCAAAGACTCTCTACCAAAGACGAAAAATTCGGATTCTATATATAAGATTACATATGTGGCGGCGTCACCTTATGTTTCGTGACGCCGTCGTGTCACCGTCATTAGGGTTTCGTCTTGGCCACGTTAACCTTCGACGGCATCACCTTATGTCCGTGACGCCGTCCTCTTGACCGGCGCCGTCGGATTGCATCTAGGCCGTGCGAGTAGCGACGACCTACTCTTTCACAACTAGGCGTCGTCACTTGAAAATCTGAGTTTTGAGTTACGAATCGTCACAAAAATCTTGGGACGGGCGTCGCCATTGCTTTTTGGCGCGTCGCCTTCTAATTTCAAAGAGCTGTGAGTGTCTCGATTTTGACTTTGGCCATTTTCTTCATATATTCGCCTTTTCGTCCAAATAAGTGCCATTCCAAAGATTTTGCCTTCAAGAGACCTAAAAAGTGAAAAGGAGCGATATTAAGCAATAACGGATACAAAAGTGATCAAATAAGGACTTAAACGACCCCTCAAAATGGTACCTTTTAAAACCTTATCAGTATCTTCATGACGAGAATGACAAGATGCATGAGGAAAGGAAGTTTGTCCAGGAATTCATGAAAAATCATCATCAAGAGGAACTGAACGAAATGATCGAAGGCTACACTAAAAAGTACCTTCTGGATTACGTTCCTAAAGTCACAAAGGAGATGTTCACCAGACAACTATATCCGAATCTTATGCAGATCGCCAAGCAAACTATTCGATCAACGCCCTTAACCGTCACAATCAATCCAACCGATCCTGTAGTTTTCTCGAATAGTGAATTGGTGGCCAAGCTTGTAACACAAATGTCGTTATGATCGGCAATGTTTACTTCGGAAGAAGCAAAATTGTTTCAAGCATTGCTGGACTACCAACTTCAAGAAGCTTGTAGATTCGAAGCAGAAAGGTCTAAACGTCCTAGAGACGATGAAGATAAGGATAAGGATAAAGACTCTGCACCTAAACGTCAAAATCGATCGGTGAATCTTCTTCATGCAACCTCCTCCTCAAAGGACTCACCGCTCAGCAGAGGCCGCCTCCTCGTTCTTCTCTTGAAAACCTCGAGATTGAGTTACCGCGAGACTCGAAAAATCGGTGACCACTTTGAGTATATGGGTGGTGACGATGAGGAAGTCCGTGAGCCCCTACAACAACCCACCTCTCCCAAACAAGTTCAGAAACCGGAATCATCATCTAGGCCTTCGAAAAAGAAGAAGAAGATGCTTCAGACTGACGTCGTATCATGGCTAGATGACGATCAAACAAAAGAATTTGAATGGTTCTCTACACTTGTCAATCAAACTCCCTACCCTGATGAAGGTCAAGATCTGGTAGACGGTTCTACATTGGAGCATGCTAAACTTCTGCAAGAAAAGTTCCATGTGAAGAAAATGACGAAATTTGAGTTGAAGCGAATCAAGAATGAAGCGTTTCAACTTCTAAAAACGACTACGAAAGTGCCCTCGAGGTCGAATATCACCTTGAAAACATTGCTCGAGCTATGTCTAACAACATGGATTGGCTCAACCCGAAGCAAACATTGACTTCACACAAAGGACAACCCTTTATACTACACGATTGGACCAAACCTCTACCAACAATTGGCCAACCAGATGAACCAAGGTTCCTTTCGGATATTTCTTCAACAAAGACATGGATTTTCTTCTACGGTGGCGATGGTTCAAGAAAATACGCTACATCGTTGACACTTCCATTCCCAAAGAAGAACTTACTCGAGCGCATAGCTATCGAGGCGTGCCTATCACTTGTTCTCGACAAAGTGGAAGCATCGATCGAGATGCATTGTGCAGGATTCATCATTGGCGAGCGCGAAGAATCTACTACGAGTCGTCGGGTTGAAGTCTCAACATCTTGTATGCAGTTCTAAGGATATCGTGGGCATCAAACATGTTGATCTCAAGTCTAAGTGGGACTACACTTTCTTAAAGAATATCGTAGTCAACGACAAGATGAGCGGGATTATGCATTCTCGAAGTGACTTTGAGAATTTGTCTCTCAGCGACATAGAAGACATGTACCTTGCCAAAGTATGGGTCGAATGAGACAATTTTCAACCAAAGTTCAACGATGAATTCATCAAGTCGTTGCTCATCTTCATTAGACGCATTGTTATCAAAGAGCGTGTAGAAGATCTCCACCGGTCGTTGAATCTTATCGACACGTGTCAACTTCACTCCTCAGCTTGATCTTCCGATATCAACCAGCTATCTCAATATACACTCATTAGCAAACCTTTGGCGTTGTTTACAAGTGAACTTCAAAGAAAGCGCTTAATGGCGTGTAATGAACTCCACAAGTTTGGGATCATACTTTGAAGTCGGTTAGGAACAAAATGGCGTCATGAGTTGAAGGATATCGCCATAAAATTGGGTCTCCTAAGCTTTGGAATTCTCGGGAAAGGAGGGATGTGAGACGGATCATCACAATGATTGATGAGCGGTTGTTTCGATGGGATCGATTCGAACGATTGGAGAGTTATGTTGGTGGTCGACCCAGATTAACATAACCGCTTTCAGCATACATGCACACTCGGGAACATCAACGCACTACCGGTACCCCTTGAACTGTTTCATTTCACTAAATATTTGGATGTGTGATTAAATATGTCAATGGCTTGTGCACATATAACGATGTACAACCCGATTGTTAAGAAAGGACCACGTAGTGCGCTTGATGCCACAATCCTTATAAAAGGAGCGAAAGCTTCTTACTTTTGAGTAAAACCTATCAAACCTTTCACTTTTCAAGGTTTTGCTCAAAAGAACAAGTACTTCCCTACGATTTTCAAAACCTCAACCGTTTATATCACTTGTTGAGGGGAGTATTTGAATTAAAACTTTGTTCAACAAAGCGTTCTTTGTGTCACTCTTCCCATAACACTTGAAATGGTCATATTTATTCTCAAAATGTTTCAAAAATAACATTTTATATGCCATTTTGAGGGAGAAAATATGTGATAAGAAATATGTTTGTTGCTTTCTCGTGTGAATAGACTTAACCAACGAATTGTGAAATCCTTAACTCGTTAGTAACTCGAAAAGACTTGTCGGGATGGGTAATAATTTCAAACTAGTTCGCTAGTGATGTAAACGTGTCTCATGAGGACTTGTCCGAGTAGAATGTACCATTCGAGAAACCCTTGGTAGACATGAACTTTGTGGGTTTGACAACCTTTCGAGGTTTGTCTACACCTTCAAGATAGTTATTAGAGCTAGTTGTCACCTAAAAGGCGACAATGCAACTCTTTAACTCTGCAATGTAACCGTGTCTCATGGGGATTGTCTATCTTGAGTTGATCAATTCAAAATGTGCGCGCTCTTTCCTCACTGTGCATTTAACCATTAAAACTCTTAAGCACATGTGGAGGGGGAGTATTTATGCAAAATTATTATCTCAACAGTGGTTCAAAACGTTTTCATTCATAATCAATGTGTGAGATCTTTCATGAAAATGGTTTTATGGCAACATAGGTTAGTCATGGAGTCATAAGGTGACT
The DNA here is from genome assembly GCA_022545495.1 of Chrysanthemum lavandulifolium. NCBI lineage: Eukaryota > Viridiplantae > Streptophyta > Magnoliopsida > Asterales > Asteraceae > Chrysanthemum > Chrysanthemum lavandulifolium. Next base: position 255,362,531 of record CM040243.1, on the reverse strand, counting down.
AAGGTTAGGGATAACCGTCCTATGATCCGCCAGAGCCGGATGGATCTACCCAAGGACACCACAAATAGTTAGAACTTAGAAGTCCTTAGGTATGATTGTAAAAAGGAGAAAATGAGAATCAAAGAAAGAAGGAGTTGAAGAATCAAAAAGAAATGTAAAGTAAAGGGTGAAAAGAAATAGCCTCAGTTACTCAACTTAGGACGACACGGGTTCAATTCATATACTCTTGGTTGTCACTTGATGACACCGTATTGAAGATTAAAAGTCGTCATGGACCCGATGGCGCATGCACTAAACCTTCTTTGCCACTCAAGTTTCTCTCAGCGAGCTTGTTTCATTCTCACGGGAACCCTACATAATCTATCGGCTTTCTCTTAGAGATTTGATATTGAAGAAGGAGACCCTCTCCCGGTCTCCGTCGGAAAACCAAAATGCACAATTGAGTCTAGAGCCACGAGATTCATCAAAAGATCTCTTAGGAACACTTGACATTTCATCACTTGTTGATCAACAAATAAGATCATCGGTGGTTACGTGATTCATATCGAGTCCTTCACGGATCTTAGCAATCTGTCGAGAACATTCATGAGAGGTTCACTTACATGATCCTCGGTGATTGAATGGAAACTCACGCGGTCAACATCAAAAGCCTCGACGGCGGTCACTTCGGTAACTCCCATGAGATTACGCTTAGTGTGTTTCAAATGGTCTCAACGTGAGGTGATGCTTGATGTACCTCGACTCATCTAAACCGTAGATGTACTTCGGTACATCGTGTTATCTCGCTTGTGGGACTCCGGTTCAAGAACGGCCGTTGTAAGAATTAGAGTTGAGTTTTCACACTATGCTGTTAACTCTCTCGAAGTTCAAACTTGTAAGTGCCAGAATCTGCTTATAACTAACCGTTTTTATGTTTACTTCTTATGGAAGCACTGGAGCGGAATGATCGTGCAGACTCTTCACATGTTCACGCCATCATCATTGCCAATGGAAGTTCTATCTGAAAGCAACACAACAGTCAGAATGATTCTTTGTCAAACCAAAGAATCTACAAAGTTTAAGACTTAAAGAACTTCATCGATGGCTGAAATCCAACGTCAAAGGCGTGTGGGCATGTTGAAGAATGACGTGGAACCTTGGAGCAATGAAGCGGACTGATGCGATTTGATGCGACAACTACATACTCTCACTTTCATCACAAAGAACAACGATTAAAGAACAAAGTTAAAGATGACGTCAAAGCATAACTGTTCAAAGAAGACAATTTCTCTACACTGGGGAGATTGTTTGTATTAAGACAATTCTTCTCACAAGAAAGAAGAATGTCAGAAGACGTCAAAGCTACTATTACATCAACGCCTTCACCGTTTATCACCAACACTTGAGGGGGAGATTGTTGGAATCACTCTTAAAAATTATTCAAGTGTTAGTAATTAATATGTAATAGTTAGCTTAATTATGGCCTTTATGTTTGTTTTAGCCTTAAGCTTATGTAGAAGGCCCATGAGCTTAGGCCCATGCCCAATAAGGAAAAGGGAAGGAGAGGGAGTTTTGCCTTAGCTCCTTGCCTATAAATACTATGTAATAACCCTCACTTGAGGGTTGGTTGTTCAAGTTATTTCCTTTCATTCACTTCTACGCTTAACCGTGTGATATTATCATGTGTGTGTGTTGGTTTTACTTGTTCAATCTCCTTATCTCCTTCTATATAGCTTGTGTTTGTAAAACTAGTGACCTGTCACTGTGTCTGAAGCCTAGCAAGGTCTTCTGCATAATGTAACTCATCTTCACTCTCATCAAAAGTAACTTTAGAAGTATCACCTGCAAAATGGTTAGGGGAGAAGGAAGGCACAATAATAGGTTGTTCATCATCTTCAAAATCACTATCAGAGTCAGCTTCCATAGTACCTGCATTGTTAGTGGGAGACTCTTGAGTACCTGCATTTTGGTTAGCCATATGTCTAGAATAACCGAAATAATCAGTTAAGTAATCAAGGTCAAAAGACCAAACATGACCCTGTCCTTGAACATTAGGCTTGTCTTCTAGAAATCTCAGGTTCAAAGTCTCCTCTATTTTCTTAGCAGATAAATTGTATGCCCTGTATGCCTTACTATGAGTTGAATAACCTACAATATACCCCTCATCTGCTTTCTCATCAAATTTACCCAGTGGATCACTAGTATTCAGAATGGTCACTGATAAGGTTTTAAAAGGTACCTTTTTGAGGGGTCGTTTAAGCCCTTATTTGATCACTTTTGTATCCGTTATTGCTTAATATCGTTCCTTTTCACTTTTAGGTCTCTTGAAGGCAAAATCTTGGAATGGCACTTATTTGGACGAAAAGGCACGAATATCTGAAGAAAATGGCCAAAGTCAAGAATCGAGACACTCAGTCTTTGGGCCGAAGGTGACGGCGTCCATCGCTTAACTATGACGCCGTCGGAGCACTTTGTGACTCTCGGTGGCCAAATCGCTTATTCTAAAGAGACGGCGGCGAGCGGAAGGCGGCAGCACAACCTTAAGGTGGCCGTCACAAGCGATCAAGTCACAACATGCTTGTGTAGTAGTTGATATTGTTTTGGCCATAACTTTTGCATACTGAACTCGGTTTAGGTGATTCAAAAGCCCAGCGACCGGAGCGAGAAAATATACAATTTGGTGAAAAAATGGTCGTGGCGCGTCACTCTATAAGTGTGACGCCGTCGCTCTTTTGACGAAAATCGCCTATAAATATAACATTATAACTTCACTTTTGTAAGCCCTAAACCTAAGTCCGATTCGGGGTTTAGGTAGGTGTTTTTCCGACAACTTAAAGGGTTTCAAACACTCTATAAACATTGTGTAATGATTTGTTTGTTAATCCAATCCTATGGTATGTCTTCAATTATCACAATTGTTGCTTGCTCTTCATTAATTATGCTTGGCTAATTCACCTAGTGTTTGCTTATGATTGTATGAAACTTGTATATAATTAATTAGATCTCATTGATTTCATAGTGATGCTTGTGTCTATCTTCATCATTAGGGTGTGACAATTTCAATGAGTCTAATTGGTTTAGTTATAATTCTTGCATCCTCATCTCTTGTTTGATTGGTTGTCTCTTATCTTAATTGTTAATGATCTAGTAATGCGATAGGTCATTCGTTGTGTACTTAATGCTTGATTCATCTTTGTGAACCTTAGAATATGATTACTTGAGTAGTTGTACGCTAAACCATCCAAAGAGTGCCTTAGAGTAAGAGTTTATTATCCCGTGAGTTTTGTAGGCGAGACCCTTTGGTAAGTTCAAAGAGTTAGGGATTAATGCATACCCTACGACTTTAGACACACAGCGTTAAGAATAAGGGCGTGACAATTCAACCATCAATAGGACGTGACAATTCAATAGGTAGAATTGGATAGCTAGCAAGGAGTAATACATCATAAGTGAATACGCTTCACGTTCTTGGTAGACCCCTAATTTAGTTAGTACCTTTTGGGATAGTTGACTAGCAACTAATTCCACCCTCCCTCAAAACCGAGATTCATAAAATATAAAAATACAAAAATAATCATCCTCATCTTTAGACTTAAATCGACATATACTTGACCTAACGACACTATTCCCTAGAGAACGATATCAATACCCGTGGCTTACCCCAATACTACACTACAACGATTAGGTTCCTTTGCCTAGGGTGTTGAAAAACTTGCTCGACGAAAAGGAAGTTCCTTTGACCCCGACGAGCGTGTGGCGTTATCAAGTTTTAGGCGCCATTGCGGGGAATAGTTATTGTTTAGGCTTGATTTCTATATCGTTTAGGTCTACTCACAAGATTCCTATCAAGTGAGATTTTTTCCTTTTTATTAGCTTCCTTGTAGTCTATCCCCCTTCTTTGTGCCTTTGTTCGTAAAACTTGTCCATTAACTCTTCCGTTCACCATTATGGAGAACGCGAATCCACTAAATCCGCGATTAGGTTTTTTCATAAGAAATTATGATATTACTAAAACGGATTATTCAAGATGGTGGGAAGAAAATAACCAAGTCCATAAACCTTTTGAGGGTTTCACCATTCCATCAAGCCCACAAAATACCTCATCTAGTGAAACCTATGCTTCGTTTGAGCCTTCACCTAGGATAGACTTTCGTAAACAACCTCCGTGTTTAGAAACTATTTTTAGTGAGGCCCTTAGGAGAACTGACCAAATTTATGAAAACATTATGGTAAGCAACCAAGCATTAAACCATAAGTTGGATCAATTATTAGATTTGGTTTCATCACGACCTAAGGAAATAGCACATGATGAGCATATAGATGATGCAGATATGATTGAGGATAAGGTGAAAAGTCTAGACCCACAAGGTATCCCAAAAGTCCCACCATCATTTAAGGCATACACACCGCACGTGACTTACCCGGAAGTAGTAGAAGAGACTTTAGGAATCCCAATGGAGGTTGAACATTTGAACCAAACGCAACTGGAAAATATAGGTTTGAATACTTGTTGTTAGGTCACTAGTTTTACAACACAAGCTTATAAGAGAAGAGATAAGGCGATTGAACAAGTAAACAAGCGCACACACACACACAATATAGTAACCGGTTACGCGTAGGAGGTGAGTGAAAGAATAACTTGAACAACCAACCTTCAAATGAAGGTTATTACAATGTATTTATAGGCAAGGAGCTAGGGCAACACTCCCTCTCCTTCCCTATTCCTTATTGGGCTTGGATCAAGCTTATGGGCCTTCTACATAAGCTTGACCTTAAACAAACATAAAGGCCATAACAAAGCTACCTATTACATATGAAATATAAATACTTGAAATCTTGTTTGGATTGATTCCAACAATCTCCCCTCAGTATATATGAATGTAAGCGGTGAAGGCGTTGATGTAATAGTAGGTGGACGCCTTCGGCATTCTTCTTTCTTGTGAGAGGAATTGCCTTGATTCGAACAATCTCCCGATAGAGAGATAGTTATCTTTAAGCGGTTAAGCTTCAACGTCATCTTTAACTTTGTTCTTTGATCATTTGTTCTTTGTGGTGAAAGTGATAGTATGTTGTTGTGCGCATTAGTACATCTCGGTGCCTTCATTGCTCCAATGTCTCCACGTCATTCTTCAACATGCTCACACGCCTATGACGTTGGAATTCGATCGATGAAGTTCTCTAAGTCTTTAACTTTGTAGATTCTTTGGTTAGGCGAAGAATCATTACGACGGTTGTGTTGCTTTTGAATAGAACTTCCATTAGTGATGATGTTGGCGTGAGCATGTGAAGAATCAAGACGATCATTCCGCTCGAGCTTCCATAAGAAAACATTGCAAGCGGTTAGAAATAAGCGGTTTCCGGCACTTACAAGTTTGAACTTGAGAGTGTTAACGACCTAGTGTGAAAACACAACTCTAATTCTTACAAAGGCCGTTCTGAACCTGAGTCCCACAAGTGAGATAACGCGATGTGCAGAAGTACATCTGATTCGAGATGAGTCGTTGAGGTACAGAAGCATCACCTCTGACGTGACCGTTTGAGACACACTCCGCGTAATCCACGGGGAGTTACCGGCGACGACTTCTTTGTCGTCGTTTGATGTTGACCACGGCGGGAGTTTCCATTCAATCACGAGGATCACAGATGTGAACCTCTCATAAATGTTCTCGACAGTTGCTAAGATCCGTGAAGGACTCGATATGAACCATGAATCATCGAAGACCTTATTGTTGATCAACAAGTGATTAAATGTCAAGTGTTCCTAAGAGATCTTTTGATAAATCTCGTGGCTCTAGACTCAACGAGTGCGTTTTGGTTTTCTGAGCGGAGACTAGGAGGGTCTCCTTCTTCAATACCGTGATCTCTAAGAGAAAGCCAATAGTTTATGTAGGGTTCCACAGTGAGAATGAAACAAGCTTCATTGAGAGAAACTTGAGTGGCTAAGAGGTTTAGTGCATGCGTCCTTTGGGTCCATGACGACTTTTAATCTTCAATACGGTGTCACTAAGTGACAACCAAGTAGTATATGAATTGAACCCGTTATGCGCCCTAAGTTGAATAATCTGGAGGGCTATTTCTTTTCACCCTTTTCTTTACATTTCTTTTGATTCTTCAACTCCTTCTTTCTCAGATTCTCATTTTCTCCTTTTACAATCTTTCCTAAGGACTTCTAACACTAACTAATGGTAGTGTCCTTGGGTAGATCCCTCCGACTCTGGCGGATCATAGGACAGTTATTCTAACCTTAGTCACCTTATAACTCCATGACTAACCTATGTTTGCCATTATAACCACTTTGTAAGTAAACAATATCTCTCAAAGGGTTTGTAAATGAAAAACATGTTTGAACCACGTTGAGAGATAAGTTTTGCATAAATACTCCCCTCACATGTGCTTAATAGTTTTATGGTTAAATGCGGTGAGGAAAGAGCCTTACTTTATGAATTGATCCACTAAAGATAGACAATCTCCCGCGAGACACGGTTACGTTGAATAGTTAAAGAGTTACATTGTCGGTTTTAGGTGACAACTAGCTCTAATAACTACCTTGAAGGTGTAGACAAACCTCGAAAGGTTGTCATACCCGTCGAGTTCATGTCTATCAAGAGCTTCTCGAATGGTACATTCTACTTGGACAAGTCCTTTGTGAGACACGTTTACATTACCAAATGAACTAGTTTGAAATTATTACCCATCGAGGATAAGTCTTTTCGAGTTGCAAGCAGTTAAGGATCGTCAATTCATTGGTTAAGTCTTTGCACACGAGAAAGCCAAGGGCTTGCACATGTTGCTTTACAAAACATATTTCTTATCACACAATTTTCTCCCCTCAAAAATGGCATATAAAATTGTTATTTTGAGCGGTTGAAATAAATATGACCATTTTGAGTGTTGGGGAAGAGTGACCACTTGTGAACAATTTGTGAACAAAGTTTTAATTCAAATACTCCCCTCAATTTGTTATATAAGCGGTTGAGGTTTTGAAAAAATCTTATGGGAAGTACTTGTCTTTTGAGCAAAACCTTGAATAATGAAAGGTTTGATAGGTTTTACTCAAAATTAAAAGCTTTCGCTCCTTTTATAAGGATTGTGGCACGAGGCGCACCACGTGGTCCTTTCTTGACAATTACGGGTTGTACATGTTATGTGTGCACAAGCCATTCACATATATAAACATTCATCCAAAATCATATGAAGGAAACAATTCAAGGGTACCGGAAGTGCGGTGATGTTCCGAGTGCGCATGTAGGCGTTGAAAGCCGGTGATGTTTATCCCGGTCTACCACCAACATAGCTCTCCGTGCGTCGAGGCGATCCCTTCAACAACCGCTCATCAATCATAGTGATGATCGCCTCACATTCCTCCCCGCCCCGAGAGTTCCGGTAGCTTGGATTTCCAACCTTCATCGTATATCCTTCAATCATCGCCAATCCATCCCTAACCATTTTCAAGGTATGATCCCCGAATTTGTGGAGCTCACTACACGCCATTAAGCGGTTCTGCGAAGTTCACTGATAAACAATGCCGAAGGTTTCTTGATGAGCGTAAGTTGTGTGGTGGTTGATGTCGGGAAGATCTAGGCGTGGTGGAGTGAGGTTTACGCTTCGATATGATTCAACGACCATCCGGATATCTTTGACACGTTCTTTGATCACAATCGTCTAATGAAGATGAGAACCGACTTGATAAACTCACGTTGAACTTCGGTTGAGAATTGTCATACGACCACAGCTTTGGCAAGGTACAAGTCTTCGATGTCGTTGAGGACAAGTTCTCAAAGTCGACCTCGAAATTTATAGTCTGTTCATCTTGTCGTTTGACTATGATATTCTTCAAGAATGTGTAGTCCCACTTAGACTTGAGATCAATGTGTTTGATGGCTCGATGTCCTTTGAGCTATACACTTCATGTTGAGACTTTTGAACCGAGCGACACAGTAGTAGATTCTTCTGCGTTCGGGCCAATGATGAATCCCATACAATGCATCTTAGTCGTATGCTTGCGTTGTCGAAAACAAGTGAGTTGCGTTCCTCGATAGCTATCAGTTTGAGTAACAAGCACTGGGAATGGAAGAGTCAATGATGTAGCGTATTTTCGTGAACCATCGCCACCATGGAGAAGAAATTCCGGTGCGTGTTGAAAAAATATCGAAGGAATCCTTGGTTCATCTGGTTGGCGATTGTTGGTAGAGGTTTGGTCCATCGGTGTAGTATGGAGGTTGTTCCGTTTAGTGAAGTCGATGTTTGCTACGGGTTGAGCCAATCCATGTTGTTAGACATGGCTCGAGCAATGTTTTCAGGTGATATTCAACCTCGATTGCACTTTCCGGTGTTTTCAACGAAGGAATCGTCATTCTTGATGCGCTTCAACTCGGTTCGTCATCTTCTTCACACGAATCGTTCTTGCAAGATTTTGCATGCTCCGATGTATCTTGCCGTCTACCAATTCTTGACCTTCTTGAGTAGGGAGTGTTGTTAACAAGTGTGGAGAACCATTCAAATTCTGCGGTTGTATCGTCATCTAGCCATGATCGACATCTGGCTGAGTCGTCTTTTCTTGCTTTTAGAAGGCCTTGATGATGATTCGGGTTTCTTCACTGTTTGGGAGAGGAGGGTTGTTGTTGGGGCTCAGGACCTCTTCATCGTCACCACCCGTATACTCAAAATGATCACCGGTTTTACGAGTCAGGGTGGTAACTCGGAATCGTCCAGGGGTTTATCGGTGGAAGACCGTGGTGGAAGACTTTTGTTGTCGAAGTTCGATGTGGAGGAGGTGGCATAGATGTAGATTGACCGGGCGCTTCGGCGTTTAGGTGCGAGTCCTTATCCTTATCATCGTCATCTCTTGGTCTTTTGGGTTGAGTGGGCGACTCCTTGCATGATGAACCGAGTTGATAGTCAAGTAGAATTTGAAAAATTTAGCTTCATCTGAAGTAAGCGTTCGGATCTCTTTGACATTTGCATCACTAGTTTAGCGATTAACTTTCATTCGGAGAGATCGACTTCTTTTGCCATTGTATGTTTGACCAATGCTACGATGTTAGGGGTGAGTTATGCGGAAAATACTTCTTTTTGTCTGCAGGGGCGGTGTCGAGAAAAACTTGTGGGTTTGTTCTCTTCTTGACTTTTCGTTCCTTTTGGACTTTTGGAGCGATATCACGAAGGTACTTTTGAGTGTAACCTTCAATCATTTCATTTAGTTCCCCAGCGATGACTTCTCATGAACTTGAATAGCTTTCCTATCTTTCCGCATCTCATCATTCTCATCATGTAAGTCTTGCATTTGTTCGACATACCAATTAAGTTTTCTTTGAAGCATGTCCTTCTTTCTAACTTGTTTGTGACTTTCACAATTCTTGCATGTGTTTGAGAATCCAAGACTTTGGTGGTTTCTTCACGCAGTTTGGATGATGATCTGGTTGACTTAGTTGATGGTGGTGGTGATGAATGAGATGAAGAGTCGATGATGAGGAGACATGAGGAGACTTCATGTCCTTAGGAGTTTCAGGGTTTTCTCTTTTGAGTGAGTTAGGTGCCTAGAAGAAACTTTGTATAATCATCCTCATCATCCTTAGACTTTTCTTTCTCGGTTTCACTTCTCAAAATCATACACAATAGTATCTTCAACCGGCGGTTGTTGTTGCGAAGAGTGGTGGCACGGATCCCTTATCGGGTTGATTAACCGCATCGGGATCCGGTGAGGAGTCAAGACACCACTTGATCCTCGGGGCCACCCATTTGGTCTTTTGCAAATTCGTGACCTTTTGAATGTGTCGGACATTGTGAAACCTTTTCTGTATGATTTATCAATTGCTCTTCTTCATCTTCTTGAGCTCTCATCATAAGGTACAATAGTTGAGTCTTTCCTTTTCTTGGACAATTTGGAGGACTTGGAGGTTTTGACAACGAGGCGGTGTTTAGGTTGCGATTCGAGTAATGAACTTCTTCATCTGTCTCGGTATCTTGAGCTCTCGTCCCTAAGTTGTCTTTGTGGTTCAAGTGAAAGGATTGGGTCGCTTCACGAGAAGAATTTTCTTCTTAGGGGTGGGTTTCCTCTTAGGAATAGGTTTCTTCTTGAACATTCCTTTGACTCATAGTACTTGTTATGCTTCACTCGCACTTCCTCTTACGGTTCTCCTTACGGTGTACGGAAGATTTTTCAATCAAGATGACCAACTTTGCCTTGTCTGTGCTTCCGGATACCTTTAAATGCGATTCTAGCTTTCGACATCTTGATTAGAAGGAAATCGCAATCTGACACCTTGTTTCTTTGTGGACGTTTCCTTGATTCTAACGGTGAGAATGGGTTCCGTCAACATATCGTGATTGTCGGGTCATTGAGCCTCTTAGGAATGTCCGGGTGAAGTCCAGTGCTCTGGATCAACAATTTGGTATATCGATGTAGGAATCTTTGAGCCAAGTTTGTTGAGAAATGACATCATGTCATCCCAAATCGAGCTTCAATGGCGATGTGTTTCATGTTGACAAATGCCCAAAATATTTGCGGTTCTATGAGCTTAGGATGCTCATAGCCGCTATCACGCGAGAAATAGACTTGGTGATGATCATGTAGAGTGTTCTCAAGGTTGAGGAATACTCTTGAGCTCTACGTGAGGTGTTTGGTGATTACTCCGTAGCCTCATCATAACGATATCGATTAAGAATTGGAGAGTGAGCTCTTGATGGGTGTGGCATAAAGTTTATGCGGTTCGACTTGAGGAATTAAGAGAACGACCCTTAAGTCTGCGGGTGTGATGGTGATTCTTTTGTGATTGAGTCACTTCGCTGCGTCCTTCCTTTGACCCTTTCCATGGTGTTCAGGCTGTTGGATATAGATCTCGGGAGGCTTGCGAGAATGTGTGAGCATGTTACGATATGGATGAGTCCTCGAATGTCAATAGCGATTAAGCATGAAGACTCGAGCAAGTGAGAGTCTTGAAGTCAACTCGGAGATTATTCTTTCAATCTTCATTGGGTAGCCATTAGGGTAGATGTCGGCAATGGAGAGAACATTTGGTGCATCCATGTTTGGTTGAGCGACCATGTCGTGATGCGAAATAATATTAGCCAAAAGAACCAACATATCGAAAGACATAATGTTAGTCAACGATGGTTCTTATTGTCTAGTTATTTAATGTACCACGTCAATGATTATTCTGAGTCCTAAGTCACTTGTATGTCCAATAGTCTAATGGCGTCGTGAAATGTTTCGTGAGTTAGTTAACTTTAAGTTTTAAAGCTTATGTTATCACTTATTGTTCACAACATATCAAGCGTTTTGGTTTATTAGTGACATTATTGGATTAGGTGACGTTATGATAAGTTTATTAACAAGTTTTATACACGAAACAATTCATAATGAAGGTCAAAAATGGCTTAGCGTGGGATTGATAAAGTTACACGTAAGCGATTGCGTGACATCTGGCGTGGCGGCTTATCGTGGGATCCTTTCTTATCGTAAGAAATGTTACAGCGTGGGAAAAGGGGACCTTACGCGTGGAGCTTACTCGTGGGCGTATAAGAACCTTACGCGTAAGGCTTACTCGTGAGAGTAGACCTTATGCGTGGAGGTCCTTGTTCGCATATCCTTCACGAGGATCGCGTGGTCCCACTTGTAGAACCTTACGGCGTAATAGTTATGCGTGGGTTTTATTTTACGCATAACATCACTCTGGCGTGGGGTAATCCTTATGCGTAAAGAGTCTTATGACCTTGATTACGAGTGTTTAAGCGTAGCAAAGCACGAAATAAATTCATCAACTCATCAATGTTCACACAAGACAACAATTTATCACGAGATAACAACATCCTAGTCCATGTAACTATTACGCGTAGAACCACATATGCGTAGTCTAAACCACTAAACTTACGGCGTATGAGATTTAGCCATGGGATGAACATCATATTGATTACGGTAGTTCGAGAAGTCCATAAAGTAGTTTTATCCAAGTTTTAACATCAAATAAGGCTTGAATCAAAAATACCCAATTTATATGAACTTGAACCCTAATTTTTGAATTAAGTATCATAGTTGTTTCTGGGTGATTTCTGGGTTTACATGTGTTCAATTGAACTTGAAAACAACCTTATATGACTATCTTTTATACCAAAAACCTTCACATTTGAAAAGACCCAATTCTACGCATAAACCCTAAATCTCAAATACACTCAATTCGTGTGTCTAGGTGCGTTTTGATGTTTAAAAAATATTATAGATGATATTAAATCATTTTGGCACAATCCTTTTTAACTTCAAACACATAAAAAAGATTATGTGTTCATACGCATACGCGTAGAACACAAAATCACCCATAGGTTAAAATCAAGCCGTTAACTTTCAAAATGGTTTAAAACCATTGTTTGTAATCTTGTTATGAACACACAAACACTTACAAAATGAAGATCCGAGACACATGATTCTTGAATGATTTTAGGCGTAGGATTTGAAGGTTTTAGCAATAAATGTGGTTAGAATGGTAGGTGGGGTATTTTATTGAAAACTACTTTCGGATTATAGCAGTTTCAGTCCTCCACCTTTTCCATTTTCAACCAAAGCCTTTTAACTTCCATTTAGGTTACCAAACAAAGATTTTTAAGAAAGAATCATGACGACACTCCCCTCGGCTTGATAAATTTAAGCGGTTTAATAATTTTAGTCCGGGAGTGTCATTGAGCGAAAGTCCACCATCATTTGTATAACGAAACAACCGAGATGTGATAACATGCAAGTACACTTATGTTTTGAAACGGTTAAGTGATAAATTTCTCCCCCTCAACACTTGTTCAGAAAAATACGAAATTTGAGAGATGCAAGTGTTGACGGAAGAACTGTACTTGTCATGTTAAAGAAAATAGATGAGAAGAATATTTTTGTTGTTTTATCGTTTTATATTTTTGTATTTTGTTTTGAAAGATTTTATTTATTTACAAAAGATGTTTTGGTGTTTGACGGGTTTTAAGGCGATTTTAAGAGGTCATCCAGTTCCTCTTGAGTCAACACCTCATACCAATTCGGTGGATCAACTCATTAAACCTAGCGGGAGGCAAGGCTTTGGTGGCGGATCGCCAATTGGTATTCAATCCACAAAGTATAATTCAACGGTACCTGTTCCACATGATCCTTGATGAAATGATAGCGTGATCGATGTGCTTTGATTTGAGTCTTGAATCGAGTTGCGAGATTGCAATAGCACTCCGATTGTCGCGATACATCGGGATTACATCAAATACATAACCATAGTCTTTGAGTTGTGTTCTCATCCAAATGACTTGAGCACAACACGCGGACATGGCTACATATTCTGCTTGATTGATGACGGTGATGTACAATCCTGCTTCTTTGATTGCCAAGACACGGTTTATCAGAAATTGTAGTGCTCTGAAGTACTTTTCCTTGAGTCTAGGCATCCTGCGTGATCGGTCGAAAAAGCGATTAGTTCAAAACCGAATCCTTGGATACGGATCCCAAATTAATGGTTCCCTTGATGTATCGGAGGATTCTTTTAGCCTCGAGAGGTGGGTTTCGGTTGGTCGCGACGATAGCGGGAGCATAGATAAGCGGCAAAGATAATGTCGGTCTGCTGGTTGTTAGATACATGAGAGACCCAATAATACTTCGGTATTTGGTAGGGTCAACCAATTTCCCATGTAAATCAGCATCTAATTTCTTGGTATGAGCCATTGGTGTGGCATAGGTATCACAGGTATTCATTCCAAATTTGTTTAACAATTCAAGGGCATATTTGGGTGACTCAAGAAAATACCACGGGGTGATTGATGAACTTGCGGTCCTAGAAAGAGCGTAAGTTCACCCATCATGGACATTTCAAAATTTTTCTTCATGAGTTTTGCAAAAGCAATTGAAAACTTTTATGTGTTGACCCAAAATGATGTCATCCACGTAAATTTGAACAATTAAGATGTGTGCCCGTGATATTGTATAAAAGAGTTGGGTCAACCGAGCCTTTGGTGAATTTATTGGCAATGAGGAAAGATGATAGCTTATCGTACCATGCCCGAGGGCTTGTTTGAGACCATAAAGAGCTTTGTTTGGTTTGTAGACATGGTTCGGGAACTCGGGATCAACGAATCCATCGGTTGGTGACATATACCGTTTCTTTAAGTTGTCCATTTAGAAACGCCGTTTTGACATCCATCGATGAACCGTCATGTTCATATGAGCATGAACGCGAGAAATATCCGAACGACCTCAAGGCGAGCAAGCTGGAGCAAAGATTCTTCAAAGTCTATCCCTTCTTCCCGACGATAACCCTTAGCAACTAGCCGTGACTTGTTTGGATTACATTCCTTGACATCAATTTGTTTTCCAAATCCATTTTAGACCAATGACGTAGACCCTGTTGGTCTTTCAACCATTCCATACTTCAAGGCGTTTGAATTGATTGAGTTCTTCTTGCATGGATTCAATCCAGTTGTCTTTGTCATTGCATCCTTAATGTTTTTAGGTTCGATTAGCGACGGTGAGTGCATAAATGCAAAGGTGTTCACCATCCGAGTGAAGACGTTGTCTCGTAATGACCGGTTGATGCGGGTTGCCAATAATGTTAGCGGAGGATGGTCTTTTGTCCATCTATGTGTAGAGGTTGATGTTGGTATACATTGTGCGATTTTGAGGATTCAAATGGTTTGTTGAAGATTCGCGACATCTGGTGCGGCGATCTCATTGGCAAACGGGTTGAAGAACGCATTTGGATCAAAATCTGCGGGTGGGGTACTTCATTGAAATATCATCATTTGGTTCATCATTGTTGGGCGGTGTGTTCAATCTGTTGTGTTGAGTCAATTGGTGTAGGTGCATCTTCAACGATGGTTGTTGTAGCAGTGTATCGGTATAGGAATATTGTCGGGTTGTGCGGTGAAACATCGGATACACCAGAGCACGTTCATCAATATCGTCACGAGCGAGGAGCAAATAACCTTTCCATTTGTTGACGAGTTAGTGAGGGCTTTCTTCACCGATGATGGGGTTTGAGGAAGTTTAAGCGGTTGTGACCGGGTTCTAAGTCATTATACTCGAAGCCATTTACGTGAGTTCATCGAAATGAGCATGAATCGTTTCCATTACCTCCTTAGTTCGGCGATTCAGTTCGGAAACCTTTAGAATTGTCACGGTATCCAATAAAGACTCCAATATCGACTTTTGCTTTGAGCTTTCCAAAATCATCACGATCATTATTCGGATAGCGAGGGATCCAAATACATGAAAGTGTTTGAGGTTCGGTTTATAGTTGTGGACAAGCTCAAAAGGTGTTTTGTTGTGGCGTTTTGTGATCATGGAGCGGTTTGAGTATAGCATGCGATGAATCGACACGCCCATAAGTAATCTGGAAGTTTAGCATTGATTAACATTGTTCTTGCGGCTTCCACTAACGTTCGGTTTCGTCTTTCAACAACTCCGTTTTGTTCGGTGTCCGTGCAATAGATGTTTGATCACGAAATTCCCACTTTCTCATAAAATTCACGAAGGGTTTTGTTAACAAATTCGGTTCCTTTGTGCATTACGATGATTACGGCGGTGTTGCGTGGTGAACACAGATATCTTTGTGAGAAGGTGATGATCATTTGTGGAGCTTGGTCTTTACTACGAAGAAAGTAGACCCAAGTCCATCGAGAGTAGTCATCAACGATTACTAAGATGTAGCGTTTGCCATTTATCGTTTTCAGCGCATGGGGCCACACAAATCCATGTGAAGAAGATGAAGCACATCTTTGAGGCGTGTTCCACCTTTGAAGGAAAATGAGCACGAGTGCTTTTCCTTGTTCACGGTGAGCAAAGGTGATCTTTTGAATCTGGGAATCGTGGGAGTCCTTCACTAGTTTGTGTCGAGCAAGATTGGTGATGGTTTGAAAGTTTAGATGTGAGAGGCAGCGGTGCCATAGCCGAGGATTTTGTAGATGTTGCTTTTGAAAGTAAGCGAGATGGGAGAGGAAGCAACCATGTCTTGCATAGAGATAGTGTAGAGGCGGAATTACGCGAGCGGACATAAGATCGTTTCCTTGTAGATCACGAATGAAACAAGTTTTCTCCACAAAGCAACTTCCAAATCTCCATCACAAAATTGACCTCGAAAGCAGTTGTGACCGAGGCCTTCCACATAGTAAACCCTGCGATTTCGATGTTCCCATTAACATAATCTCCGTAGCCCATGATGGTGCTGCGGTGATCGTTCCCGAATCGGCGATGCCAATGAACTTTGCAATAAAGTTTGATAACGATTTAAGATTGCTGTCATGTGTCGGGAACACCGCTATCAACAATCCGGAGAATGATCTGTATCACCGCATTACACACAGGCGACACGGATGGAATAGAAGTAGATGTGGAACCCGAAATGTTAGAGGGTTCAAGGCGGTCACGTTAGACATACACACATTGATAAGTTTAGGCATCCATTTAAATCCAAGTGTGTTATATATCCATTTCGCCATCTATAACTACTCTTTGCTTTAGTCTTAGTGAAAACACTAGGTGTTCTTTGTATTCTTAGGAGGTGTGGCGGGAGCTCTTGTGATAGCAATGGTTGCCTTAGAATCTAACGAAGGTGGTTTACCAAGCACGGACTTAGAATGATTAGTGGGCCTAGAGGTATTCCGATTCTTAGGATTCCGTAATCTAGAGATTATAGCTTTAGCAACACATTTGTCATGACAATCGAATTCATACTCTTTTGACAAATATCACAAGGTGCATCGGTTGAATATCAAAGGTACTTAACGGTTTAGCATTCGTTACATCACTATTTCTATTACATTTGCAGACGCAACATCTATAGTGGAAGTAACATGAGTTTTATTGATTCCTAGGGTGTTCTTCTACTTTAGCATTCCTTATTGATCTTTTCTTAGGTCGCAACTTCCTATTCTTCGTTTGAGTGCTCTAAGCGTTGAAGTGCGAATGTTTGGAAAAGATGCAACTATTCTGTTTGATGAAAACACATTAGCAACTTGTGATTTGTGGTGGGAATTCTAGGTTCACGATTACTAAGTGTGATGGTGCTAATCTCTTAATCACGATGAGTCGGAAGTTGTTCATACTTTCCTAACATTTCCGTAACTTAGAGATGGTGTGAATCGATTTTGATTCTCGAGCGAATATTACCGACAAAATTCATGACTTCTCTAGTGTGAGCAAGATAGTGATCAAGTTCGTTTGATGCTTCATCTCGAGTCTTTTGAGTAAATCAAATATGACACCATATTCTGTTTAACTTTTAAAAGTTCTTGTTCATATTTTGAGATTTGACTTTTCAAAGACACGTTTGATCATCCAGTTGCTCAATTTTAGGATCGAAGATTTAGCACTCAATTGAGCGATTTTCTTTTGAAAACGAGTTGATGGTTGTGAATATCTTTTCACACCAATGAAGACGACGTTTTGCATTGTTAATTTCCGTGTGTAATCGTTTATTTTCGACTTTTAACGACTCGATCGAAGCACATTATCGGTGTTCTCAGCAGTTGTATGAGTTTCAACAATATCGTGAGAGATATGATCGGATGCATATGGCCATGAATAGAGTAGCACAACATTATGGATATCGTACGGATAACATCTTCCAAGAGTCGATCAACATCTTTTCTCAACGGTTTCTTTTGCGTTTTGTGTTAGTAATAGATGTTTCGCTTTCTCGAAACGTTTTCATTACCCCAAGTTCCTTATGAAAATCCTTTTCCGAGCAATTGCACAACTTTTCAAGTTTTTAACATTAGGTAAAAGATTTTTACGAAAAATGTCTCGTTGTTCTCTCGCCAGAGGCGATTGAAAATATTCAACTTTGATTTCGGATCGATATTCTATCTCATGTTGTAAAATTTTGAGGTCGACCATGAAAATGCCAAAATATCGAAGGATTTTTCTATTTTCGGTTTTGAGTTTACTTCACTAATGGAAGGTACAGGGACCGTAAGTTTGTGCAAAGACTGTTTTGGGATTAACAATAGAAGACTGGTGTTTGATGATAACCCTTGGTGTGTTAGAAGAATCCGTTGGTGTGACCAAGTGACCGCGTTTTATAATTAAAGGTTTGTTGTAAACAACATTTTTAATTTTGATCGACTCTCGTCTTACGCATCTAATTCCTCTTGACGATGGTATTCAACAACACTCATGATAGTATTATCAATTTTGTATCTTTGCCTTTGAAACTTGGGAGTTGGTTTGAATGTTTTTAGTGAAAGCTTAGGTTTGTAATCGCTAGATTTTTCCAAATCCGTTTGGATTGGGTTTTAAGGTAAACTTTTCAATAGGCATTACGGATTCACCATGTTTGTAAACAACGTTTTAAACTCTTTAAGTTTGTTTTGCAAGCCGATGATTTCTTCAAGAAAGTCATCTACCCGATTCGTCGAATGCTTTTGTATGCGGGCTTGTTTTGACAATTTAACAACTCACCTTAGCTTTTGATTTTCCAAGGTGAGTGTTAATTTGCTTTTTATGTTCATGTTTGATTGTTCTAATTCGGACAACAAAGCATTCTTCGAGGCGGCTAGATCACGCATCTGTCTCTCTAAATATTTTTCGTTTTGATGAGATTTTGTAAAGCGGCTTCAAAACCTTTTCACTGTTTTCTTGAGTTTTGAAAAGTTGAGTTGCATTTGTAAACATTCAAAATCCTTGGTTAACAGTGCATTTTACTTTTTAGGATTGATTTAATGCATAACATTCCTCCATTTTGATTTTATGGTCTTGAATTAACCGAGCAAAATCCGGATGAGGCAACAGATCATCTTGTTCAACGTGAGTCTCAACATGATCATTCTTTAGATCCTCAAATGCGACCACGGAGTCAATTTGGTTATCAAAGGGACCATAAGGTCGTCTTGATCGTCAAATGTAACTACGGGGTTAACTTGAAAATCATCGAGAAGAAGATGTAGAAGACTCATTTTGAGCGATCGATCCGTGCGGATTCGGATATTGGCGGAGATATTAGTTCGAGATATGATGATGGTTTGTTCGGGTACGAGACAAGCCATCGATGTATCATCTGGGCCTGAATCACTCATGTGTAGTTCATGCATATTAGCCATCAACATAACTTGTTGCATTAGCACGCAAGTCCTCCATATCATCATCCGAGTGCGCATCGCCATAAAGCTCATTCTTTGTTTGTGAGAGATCCACCGGCTTCATCCTTAAGAGCCAAAAGTAAGGCCTCTTTGAAATAAGCCTTGCCTCGAGTCCTTGGCTTTGGGCATGCATTAGCAGTGTCCCTTCTCATTGCGGTTGTAGCATCTAAGACCATTTAACCGATTTTGAGCATTTCCTGTTCCACCACTTGAGCTCTGTTGTTATTCCTACCCACACATTAAACCCTTGACCACCGCTCATCGGC
Organism: Chrysanthemum lavandulifolium; assembly: GCA_022545495.1. NCBI lineage: Eukaryota > Viridiplantae > Streptophyta > Magnoliopsida > Asterales > Asteraceae > Chrysanthemum > Chrysanthemum lavandulifolium. Next base: position 255,343,197 of record CM040243.1, on the reverse strand, counting down.
GACCATAATCACGATTACGAACTTCAACACGTCCATTGTTCTAGCGACTTGAGTCCGTGTGTTAGATGAGGAGCGAATCTGTTGTTGGATTTGTTGGTGTAACGGCCAAAAGCATTAGTAATCATCACAAATCCTTGTTGCAATGCTTGAATGGATCGATTTCCTCGGTAGCTTCAACGACATATGCTTGAGCATTGTTCTTGTATGGAACCAATTGATTTTGTTGAGGTTGAGGTTGTTCTTTGTGAAGGTGTGTTGGAAGCAGTTGGTTGAGTTCTTTGGTTGAGAGGATAATTACATTGAGCATACAAGGCAAGTTGTTGATTGTCCGGTTGTATTGTTTAGCAATTTGAGCACGGAGAATCCTTTCCCGATCAACTTCCTTTTCATGAGGCTTCAAGTAATCGTACAACAATCCATAAGTAGAATGATGCATGTTCTTCGCAGCGGAGAAAAATGACATACTTCTCCCGTTCGGACCGAGACTACTCGGGAACTTAGTATTCACCGCAATTCTTGGCATGATGATGTTGTGTTTATCCAAATCATTGATGATGTCGAAAATCGGTGATGATATGACTCAAGTGTCTCTCGGGTTCAATCATGAAGTGTTCATAAGCCAAGTAAATTTTGGATTCCAAATCCTCCCGATTGAGTCAGATCCTTCCATAAGAAGGCGAATATGATCCCACATTTTTATGCGATCTTTTGAGCATCAACACTCACGAAGAATTGGGTTTGGTAATCCTAAGAGGATGTATTCCATTGCAAGTTCATCAGACTTCATAGTGTAGAAGTTACAGAGGATTTAAGTGCACTGCAGTAGCAATGTTGGTTTGTTCATCTCTTGGTGGAGCAATGATTGGATCTCCGCACAAAGCAGTGTGATGGGCATCTCAAATGGACCTTCCAAGATAACCTTCTTTAAGAACTTTCCATGTGGCTTCTTGGATCACGAACCTAAAGAACCTTATCACCCATTGATCGTAGTTTCACAGGTGAGCATGGGAGGTCTATCAGTGATCGACTTCATGAATTGATTGTTGGTGCTTAGAGCTTCACACATCTTTGCAAACCAAGTGGGTTCCTTCATAGTGCTTCGTGATGGATGTTGATTGAAATCGTTTGTGTAGGGTAGAGTTTGAAGACTTGGTGGTGGTTGAACCATTTGTGGTTGTGGAATTGCACCAAGTTGTGGAGTATATTGTTGATTAAATTGTTGTTGATAAATTGCTTGTTGTTGATTCCATTGTTGATGTTGTGGAGTTAATTGTTGTTGTTGTTGATGATTATAAGTGTGAGGAAGTAGTTAGAGTATGGTGGTTGAGACATGATGATAAACTTGTGTAGTAAGAATGGATCTTTGTAGTCGAATGAACCTTTGTTTATGAAGTATCCTTAGGCGTAGAAATGACAAGAACCAAGTAGTACTTATGCGTAAAACACCAAAAGTTACGCGTAACAAGAATAGTTCTGGCGTGGGATTTAGCTTCTGCGTGGCGGGAAAAAGACTAAAGTTACGCGTAAGCGATGAAGTTAGGCGTGAAAGTTAGGCGTGGGATTACCTTGTCGTGGGACTAAGTCTACAGCGTAAGATGAATCTTAAGCGTAAGATTTTCTGGCGTAAGCTTTATGCTTAAGCGTAAGATTAGGGTTTTATCCCAAGTGATCTTTACACTTCACGGTGCAAAAGATATCCAAAGTCGACGTATTTTAGGACTTATCCAAGTAAGAAAACACGGAATAAACCGAGAAAATTGAAGATCAAACCAAGGAAAATCTTACGCGTAAATTTAGGGTTTTATTACGCGTAAGATTACTCGTAACTTTGATTCTATCCAAATTTGTTTCTAAACCGGTTTTGTGTGTTGAAATAGCTTCAATAACACGAAATAACACAAAAGTGTGAAACTTGATGATCCAAGCACTTAAACCGATTCTGCGTAGGATAACACTTGCGTAAAAACAAGCTTAAAACAAGGAAAAACACGTAAAGTTCCAAACTTTTGCCAAAACCAATAGTTTAACACCTAATAACGTTGAAAGTACAAGAATCTTGGATTCAAAAGTGTAAAAATTAGTTTTAAAGCGTGCCAAAGATTGTGTTATCTTTACGCGTAAGACCCAAAATCAAAACTTCAAAAACAAACGAGTACACCCAACTATTTGGCGATTGATACCACTGTTAGGTCACTAGTTTTACAACACAAGCTTATAAGAGAAGAGATAAGGCGATTGAACAAGTAAACAAGCACACACACACACAATATAGTAACCGGTTACTGGCGTAGGAGGTGAGTGAAAGAATAACTTGAACAACCAACCTTCAAATGAAGGTTATTACAATGTATTTATAGGCAAGGAGCTAGGGCAACACTCCTCTCCTTCCCTATTCCTTATTGGGCTTGGATCAAGCTTATGGGCCTTCTACATAAGCTTGACCTTAAACAAACATAAAGGCCATAACAAAGCTACCTATTACATATGAAATATAAATACTTGAAATCTTGTTTAGGGTGATTCCAACACTTGTAGTCCCGATCTTACTCTTAGTTCTAGGAATTTCCTAGTGTTGATGAGCCGGAACCTCAATCTTTACTTCCATCCTTAAATAAGCGAGGAACCGACCTACCCATCAACCAATTTAGTCAGGGTAGTTTTAGGATGAAGGAAGCCATTCACACACCCCTTCACCTCACGTGGCATATTTCCACCTTAAGGGTGTGTATCGCTACTATCACCCACTTAAACTTAAGTGTAGGAAAACCTCCTTTATCCGTTAAATAAGGGTGAGAGTCGGGCTCGTGACTCGAACAAAACAAGCGCTTCTTGGGAGGCAACCCATGTGTATTTGTTTTCATTTTTATTTATTAATGTCGTGTATCTTTTATTGATTGTTTATTCTCATGTTTGAATTTGTAAAATGCTTTATTTTGTCTTTAACCTCGTCTTAATTACATAAAAGGTATTTTACATAAGGGATAAGTGTAGGGAGGATTACACACGTTTTCAAAGAAAGCGTGAACATGAGAATTACAATTATTTAAAAGATATACATGTGTGTTTGTTCGAGTCAAATGCTTGTATCGAGTCATAATGGATGTTTTGTAGGAAATTTTTCAGTTTTAAAGATAAAATGTTCCAATTTTTTTTCGAAAATCGCAGACCGGTTCTGTCGGGATAACTTTGTGCGTCGGAGATCTCAACTGACGGCATCGGGAGGAGCGAAATGACTTCTAAATTTTCTCGTTTTACATGCTACTTATAAATTTTTGAATTTTCCGGTCTTAATTTTCTAGAAAATCGCAAACATCCATTCCACAAGCATTATATCTTATTTAAGTGCGGAATTACATCTTGTTGTGATTTTCTTTGTTCGGTTTGATGCGTTGGGTTGTTTGTTTTCTTCAAGTGTGCGAGTTTAATTTATCAAGAAGAAGTTGCATAAGATTGGAAGGAGCTTTTCACGCATAAATTCTTCTTGAAAAGGATTTAACCACCACTTTACACGGATCCTACCGAGCTAATCGGGGAGTATTAGTTTCTTTCGTTTTAATTACCTTCCATTATCATAACTTTGATACTTTCGGGGAACATTGGGGACAATGTTCAGTTTAAGTGTAGGGAGGGAAAATAAAACGGGAACTTTAAAACTATGCTTATCCTTGAATATTTGCTTTGTCCAATTGTACTTGGGTAATAAACCATGAGAAAATGTCGGTTAGGGTAATTTTGGCACCAAATTTAAAAATTTTCATGAAATATAGGAGTGGGCCATTAGTCTTAACAAAAGCGTCTCATGGATAGGAAGTTGCATGACTAGCACCAAAACCCTTTACCACCTAAATTCCACCAAAATGTGAGGATCGCCCTTAGATTAGTAGGAATTAAAGCATTCATCTTTAATGTTTAGAGTGTGACCGGTAGTATAATAGATTCTAGAACTTGTTTTGTGATGCATTCCGAGATTGCTAGTGAGACTACACTTGTGTAGTTAGGATTAACTAAATGATAAGAGGCATTAGGATAACCCTTGTTTGATACCCGTAATATAATTACTTCTTCCACATCGGTTGAGTAATTCCCCGCACCCTTTGCGTTGTACTCATCTTTAGTACACGATACCCTAGTTAACCCCTCGAGCCTATCCTTTTCGCGGTTCTCGTGATGTTTGATTTTCGGAATATCAATGAAGAGCATTGTTTACACCCCACCCCCAAATATACACCCAAATCGCCTTAGCCTACCCTATATGGACTCACTTTTAGTGCATTATTGTTATCACCTAAACCCTTAGTTCAATTATCTGGTTGCTTGCATGAGTTGCTAAGTCGAGTCATATCCTTTGTATATAGTTTTGGGATGATTGGGATTCATGGGAAAAGTTAAAGTTTATGAAATGACGGGAAGGGAATGTTAAATTCAAATTCCATTTGTTTTCATAATAATGTACCCCAAGTGTTTTGATATTTTCAATTCGGGTCAAATTAGTGTTAGAGTAATAAAACTCAAGTGCGGGGATGTCTATAAATCCCTATCATTTTGATGTTACCGTAGAGGATGGTAGAGTAAAAGTGTATGCAAAAAAAAAAAAAAAAAAAAAAAAAAAAAAAACATACGGGCTACCATCCTACATCTATCCTTTAAATTTATGTTTGTCTATTTCAGTTAGCTAGAGTTTAGAGTGTTGAGTCTTGGCTTAGCATGCATTCTTCGTATCTTGTAACATAAATATTTTGACTTGCCACCACTAAATAGCCTATCCACCAAACCCTTTGTTTCCCTACAGTAAGCCTAACATTACAACCCTTTAAAGACCTCTTTGATAGTCTTTCCTAGGTGCTTACGCCAAAGAGATGGAGGTTTGATCTATTCTCAAGCCTATGGTAATCTATGTACTAGGACCGGTTAATGAGTGTTTATCTTCCATTTCCAATTTGTTATATTTCATATACACCGAGAGATGTAGTATCCAAACACCCATGTGAGGTGCTAGTATGTAATTCCGTGCTTGTTATGACTTTCTTGGGGCTTATATGTGTTGTGGACCATTTTGAACCATTGCTTCATGACCCCTAACTTATAAATTAAGTGGCTAAAAGCTCATTTGCTTGAGGACAAGCAAATACCAAGTGTAGGGATATTTGATAAGGTTTTAAAAGGTACCTTTTTGAGGGGTCGTTTAAGCCCTTATTTGATCACTTTTGTATCCGTTATTGCTTAATATCGTTCCTTTTCACTTTTTAGGTCTCTTGAAGGCAAAATGCTAATGGCACTTATTTGGACGAAAAGGTGCGAATATATGAAGAAAATGGCCAAAGTCAAGAATCGAGACACTCAATTCTTTGGGCCCGAAGGTGACGGCGAATGACGCCGTCAGAGCACTGTGATGGCTCGGTGAGCCAAATTTCTTATTCTCAAGAGACGACGTCGAGAGATCGGGCGACGGCGTCACAACCTTAAGGTGGCGCCGTCACAGGCGATCAAGTCACAACATGTCGAAGTAGTTGATATTGTTTTGGCCATAACTTTTGCATACGAACTCGGTTTAGGTGATTCAAAAGCCCACGACCGAAGCGAGAAAATATACAATTTGGTGAAAAATGGTGGTGGCCGTCACTCTATAAGTGTGACGCTGTCGCTCTTTGCCGACAGAAAATCGCCTATAAATATAACATTATAACTTCACTTTTGTAAGCCCTAAACCCTAAGTCCAATTCCGGGGTTTATGTAGGTGTTTTCCGACAACAAAGGGTTTCAAACACTCCATAAACATCGTGTAATGATTTGTTTGTTAATCCAATCCTATGGTATGTCTTCAATTATCACAATTGTTGCTTGCTCTTCATTAATTATGCTTGGCTAATTCACCTAGTGTTTGCTTATGATTGTATGAAACTTGTATATAATTAATTAGATCTCATTGATTTCATAGTGATGCTTGTGTCTATCTTCATCATTAGGGTGTGACAATTTCAATGAGTCTAATTGGTTTAGTTTATAATTCTTGCATCCTCATCTCTTGTTTGATTGGTTGTCTCTTATCTTAATTGTTAATGATCTAGTAATGCGATAGGTCATTCGTTGTGTATAATGCTTGATTCATCTTTGTGAACCTTAGAATATGATTACTTGAGTAGTTGTCGCTAAACCATCCAAAGAGTGCCTTAGAGTAAGAGTTTATTATCCCGATGGGTTTTGTAGACGAGACCCTTTGGTAAGTTCAAAGAGTTAGGGATTAATGCATACCCTACGACTTTAGACACACAACGCGTTAAGAATAAGGGCGTGACAATTCAACCATCAATAGGACGTGACAATTCAATAGGTAGAATTGGATAGCTAGCAAGGAGTAATACATCATAAGTAGATACGCTTCACGTTCTTGGTAGACCCCTAATTTAGTTAGTACCTTTTGGGATAGTTGACTAGCAACTAATTCCACCCTCCCTCAAAACCGAGATTCATAAAATATAAAAATACAAAATAATCATCCTCATCTTTAGACTTAAATCGACATATACTTCACCTAACGACACTATTCCCTAGAGAATGATATCAATACCCATGGCTTACCCCTAATACTACACTACAACGATTAGGTTCACTGCCTAGGGTGTTGAAAAACTTGCTCGACGAAAAGGAAGTTCCTTTGACCCCGAACGATGCATGTAGCGTTATCAGTCACTTGACAACCAAAAGGCTTAAGGTAATGAATACCAGGAACTTTCCCAGTGAGAAGTTCATATGGTGTCTTGAAATGAGGTCTAGTAATGGGTACCTTGTTGAGTACATAACAAAATTCGTTCCATTGCTTGATCGAACATAGTGGGTAATTTAGAGTCCATGACATTCATCTTGCGGCCTCTATTAGGGTCCTATTCTTTCTTTCGGCTACCCCATTTTGTTGTGGGGTTCTTGGAGTGCTATAGTCCCTTTTAATCCCTTTAGACTTCGAGTTCTATTAATGACATTCTTGAACTCTGTCCCATTATCACACCTAATTCCTTTGACATTTTGTTCAATGGTTTTCAACAAGGTTAATGAACTCTTTCAACACTTGAGATGTTTCATCTTTAGTCCTCAAAAGAATACCCAACAAAATCGCTATAGTCATCGGTGATTACCGAGACAAAAATACTTGTGATCAATGCTTCGACTTGAGTTGGAGTGTGGAAAACTAGAAGGGGGTTGAATAGTTTTACCAATTTAAAACTTCCTTTTAAATATTTAGATCGACTTATGTCAATCTATTTGGTTGTTTATGTTGGACGTTGATAGATAGATATATAAGCGTGTAATGAAAGATAAAGAGTAAGAAGCACATCACCACGACACAAGTATTTATAGTGGTTCGGCTACAAGGACACCTTCCTTGCCCTACTCCACTCCCGAGTCACCTACTCGAGTTCATAAGCACTACACCAACTCCTTATGGCGGAGAAGCCTTCACAACGTCGCTTAAACTTTTTCCGGTACAACGCTAGATACCGAGTTCTTTCACACCAAGGCGAACCACACCTAACACTACGTCGCCTACCCTTTATACGGTGCTAGGATAACCACCGAGTTCTTTCACACCTTAGGAGAACTAATCCTATCACAACGTCGCGTACCCTTTATTAGGTACTAGGCTAAGCACCTAGTTCCATTATGGAGGAACTACTACCCTTCACGACACAACACCTATTATTAAGGAGATCTAATCCTTGTTACAACACCTTCAAGGATATCACCATCCTTGTGAACAAATAAACACTTATATGTATAACGATGCACCTCATCGATTATACGACTTAAGAATTCTTCCCAAATGCTACTTGATTTGATTCTTCGGCATCCTTCACTAATGTCTTTGACACAACGCTAGGCATCCTTCATTAATGCCTTCGACACAACGCTTGGCACCCTTTACTAATGCCTTTGTTTTGACACCTTAAGCATTCTTCACTAATGCTTTGACACGGATGATGAGCACCTTTCACTAATGCTTTCATCTTGACACTTTCGGCATTCTTCACTAATGCCTTCAACCCAACATCTATGGAGAAAGGAAGAACTATCAACAAGAGAACCTTCGTTGTCTTGATGATGACGAAGCATGGTAACTCATGGACTTGAGCTTGCACGTCTTCAAGATGTGGTGGTCTTTCCTTTAAGAGGAATCTAGAAGATCACACAAAAACAAAAGAGAAAAGCTACATAGATCTCTTGGATCCGAGGTTAGAGGGTTAGAATACTTGGGGAAGTATGTGTGTAAAAGGATGAATAGAAAGGAAGAAATGGCTCTCTATTTATAGAGAAAATTCTCTCTTGTTCCCGGATCCCACGGATCCTTCCACTGGGATCCGCTAGCACAAAGCTAGGGATCCGTGGAACGCCTCTCTTTACCCATGGGTATTTTTGGTTATGGGTCATGGGTCATGGGTTATGGGTTGATCCATGGTTTTCTTTCTAGATACAATGTACCTTAAGGATACATTGAACTTGTGTAAGTGGTATATATAAAACCATGGGTTATGGGTCAAAACCATTTGCTAGTTTTATCTATTTAGTATATACTCGTTTTTACCCATTTTAGTATATACTTGTTTTACCCATTTTAGTATACTTAATATAAGTATGTATTAACTCAATATGTAAACACTAGTTGTTGTACATATATATCTAAATCATAAAATCACTTATACTTGTTAAGCCAATATGTAAACACTAGTTGTTGTACATATATATCTAGATCATAAAATCACTTATACTTGTTTTAGTGTTTTATGTGAAAATGTGAATATGTTAGAAAACTATTAGTTCAAACCATTTACGTATTTTATTTGTTTCGTTAATATGATTTTACTTTTGTTATCGACAAAACATTGAAGATCGTAAAATATAAATAAACGTTTTACGGCTTATTTGTATTAACAATCTCCCTTTTGTTGATGACAAAACATAAAATTATTTTAAGGAAAAGCTAAAATTTGTATAACGTTTGAATTTGTAGTTTTACTTTCTTCTCCCTCTTTTGTCGAAACAAAAGTGTTAAAAGAAACTAACACAATTTTATAAGAAAAATTATAAAAGATGTAACGAGAGCAAGTGGCGGAATGGTACTCGTCTTAACTCCCCTTGACGAGTCCATCCCTTTGAAAAGGGCGTCAAGGACATAATGTAAAATAAGCTAATTGTGTTTGCAATTAAGTATGCAAATGGTTCGTCTAAGTGACGAAAACGTGCTCCCCCTCGAATGTTGCAAAGTTGCAATGGGGTATCATGAAGTGTAATCCAAAATTGGATTAAGTTGCAAATGATTTTGCAATATTGTTTGACACAAAGCTCCCCTAGCTTTTATGGTGTCAAAATCTTCATGTGTTATTTTGTAAATCTACAAAGTAAAGGTTAGAAAACAAAAGTATAATGCATAATTCCCTACAAGAAAAACTCAAGTTAGTACAAATTTGTGCTACATACCACGGATCCCACGGTTCCCTTCTTGGAGGATCCGTCTAGGCAAAATGGAGGATCCGGTCTGCTGACGCTTTCTTCATCAATGAATATGTGTCAAGTAATGCTACTACGAGGATAATATATATGAGCAATCTGATCACAACGCACAACACATAGCAAATAGATGTCCATTCAATAAAACAAGAGATAACCAACTAAATCTCTAAAACTAAGAGAATGAACTAGCCCAACACGTGCTACTAATGCTAACAATTTACCCCAAACTTAAGATTTGACGAAAAGCTTAATGATTTTCAATGATGAGAAGAGTTTTCCTCAGTATTTTGAGCTTGTAGTTCATGTATCAATTTATCTAGTTCATGTATCATTCTTTCCCTATGTTTACAATGATCACACTCCTTGTCATGGTTTTGATTTTCTTGAAGTGAAAATTCAAGTGAAGTGGGTTGAGGATCTTCAAATGGTTGTGAGGTGGTTCTAGGCACTAATGATGTTGGTTGTGTGTTTGGTTTAGTAGGATTAGGTGATGAAATCCTAGTGAGAACACTCTTCGTCTTAAATGGTTTCCTTGGTGTGGGAGAGATCCTACCATTGGTGAACTTAACCTAAGATGATCCGGTTGAGGAAACTTCTTGTGTGATTCTAGTGATCTTCTTGGGTGGTCTTTGAGTGGATGAGTTAGCACTAGGGGCTTTAGTCATGGTGATGATGGTACAAGTAAGAATTTCTTGGATGTGATTGAGAGTGATGGTTTTGATCTTAAGATTGTTTGGTTTATAAAGGATGATTTGAATGAGAAAAATTAAATTATTGACCACTTAGAGGAATAGGCATGCTCTTGGGGTTTTGATCAGTTCTAGGAGGATAATTAATGAATTCTAAAGTGGTTTAGAAAACCAAGAGGTGTTTTGAATGTGGGCGATTTTCCTTTATGTACTTACGGATCCCGCGGATCCTCTCAATAGGATCCGCTGGTTAAGAACCGTGGATCCGCGATCGACAGGCTTAGATGAAATCATTATTATTAATGGATTTCAAGGTTTTTGACTCAGTTTGAAGTCTCTAGCTGTGGGAAGTCTTAATTATAAGTAATGGTGTTTGATGACTAAGGTGTTCTATGGCTTATAAAGGAAGGATCTTGGCAATTTGCATTTAAGACTTAATCCACTAATGTGATGATCAACAAGCGCAAGGTTGAGATTCAGAGTTTCACTGATCTAGGAACTCATTTAAGATGAGATGGAGTGTTTGAGTTAGGAAAATGAGTAGAAATGATTGTTTTAACAATGTTTGTCATAGACTGTCACCCGGATCCCACGGTTCCCTCCTTGGAGGGATCCGGCTAGGCTAATCCTAGGGATCCGGCTATTAGCATTTATGACAGATTTGAAATAAGGTTTCTAGAAGCTAGAGCCTATCTTATTTTGGGTGTTTCAGCTCTCCTAAGTGTTTTAGGATGAGAAGGTACTTGACATACCATGGGTAATAAGTGTTTGTAGCTAATGATTGTTTCTTATGGAAGGAGGATGGGACAAGATGACTACCAATGGATATCCAAGTTTAACACTAAGTGTTTTGGAGGTGTTAAGTCATAATAAATGATCCTAGTGATCAGATTTTGAGCTTGTGGTGAAATTTGAAAAATCCTTACAAGTCAAGAGAATAGAAAAACTAATTTTTGACTCACTTTGAGATAAGGATGACTTGAAACAATTTTCTAAAAATGTTTAATTTGTCTACTTAAATGTTTTGAAAGATGAGAATTTGGCTTGTGAGTAATGGAGCGGAAATATGGTGGTTTTTGATGTTTTAATAAATCAAGACGTATTTAGACTAAGATCTTAAGTAAGCCTTTAGTGAGTCTAAGCTTTTTCTCATCCTTGAATAAGACTTAGTTGGGTTCTAAAAACAGATGCTTAGCTAATGTGAAGTTTATCTAGAAAGCAATCTTGATGTAGGAAATACAGTATTGTCGATCTGCGACACGGATCCCACGGTTCCCTCGAGGAGGGATCCGCTAAGCTATTCTAGGGATCCGAATCTGCAGATCGTAACCTATTCAAAAATGATGTGCGATTTTGCACATTATTACGTCTATAAAACATGCAATAAGAACAAGCAAGCCATCATATAGCACCACTTATAAGATAAAGAAACAATATCCAAAATACCATAAACCAACAGTGCTAAAAAGAAATCATTCAAACATAAGATAAATGAAAATAAGCACATTCCTATTGTCTCTTTCGTCAATTCTTCCTTTTCCTTTTTGACGGCTTAGTGAGATTGTAAGCGAGGTTTTGAATCATGCCTCTTATTTGTTTGAATTCCGCGGTCTCGTTTGAAATGGTTGGAAGTTGTTCGTGGTATTCAAGGATGTCCAATTTGATGTTGGATAAGGGATCGATGTCCTCCTCATCATCTTCTTCTTCTTCTTCTTCTCCGGCCGAGGAGTCCGAGAGAGCTTTGGGTTTCTCTCCATTGACCATGAACCGTTTAGAGGGTTGTTTGGTAAGGGGTACCATGACGTGATCGGAAAGGTAATGGTCATCGTTGATAGGGGATGGTTGCAATGCACTAACGTACTTACAAAGTCGTGTTAGGAGCATACCATATGGGAGTACCATGTTGGAAGCTTTGAATACCCCACCCATTCTCCTTACCATGTAATAGGCAAGATTAAATGGCCTTTGGTGGATAAGACAATAGATCATTTGCACAAGGCATGCGTTTGGATGATCTTTGTTTCCAACTAGGCTAATGATGTTTTCCTAAGTTTCTTCCCATTTTCTAAACATGGGATGCATTTCGAAAAGTTCCATTTTAAAGGGATCACGATGAATGAGCTTTTTGTTATGGTCGTAATGGGATTGGTCGGTCCTAACTTTGAAGACGGTATCTCGGATGATTTCGGGATTGTCGAGAGGAGTGTTGTAAAGAGGCTTAGGATCAAGTGCAAGGTTTTGAGCGTTAATTGCCCAATCTTGAGAATACATACAAATTCCTTCACAAGGAATGCGAAGGATTTGAGCAAAGGTGTTAAGAGGAAGAGTAAAGTTTTGTTTGTTGATGATGAAGGCGATTGAGATGCTACCGTCGGCGTTTCTAATGATCCTAAAACTTTTGTAAAACTCAAAAATGAAAACCGGACAAATTTGTTCATCAATGTCAAGGAGACAATCAAAGTTGATTGTCGAGAAAACTTGACGAATGTCGGTATTTTCAAGGAAACATTCCTTGATTACACGACCTTCGTGGATAAGTCGTTTAACGAGGCTTTTAAAAATTTTACGGTCGGTTTTGGTTAATCCCTTTTTACGATAATAGTGAGTAAGATAGTGGACGGTGTCATGATGATCTTGTTGAGTGGCTTTGGGCATGGTTGGTCCTAGAAATACAAATTTTCCAATTAGGTAAAATTAGTTGGAATGGGTTTATGGTTTTGATTTGTATTAACAATGTTATGAACACAATGTGATTTTGTTAAAAGCCCCTTTTCATGATTAATTTGAAAAAACCCTAATTAAATTAATTTGATTAGAAATTAAGGAACCATAAACCCTAGAATGAAGATGATGAGAATTAGAACAAGTTAATGTAATTACTTACAATGGTGTTCTAGGAAGGAATACTTGAGGTTATGGAAGCCATTGAGGATGGTTTCAGTAGCTTAGTCGTTTTGTGTTATGAGAATAGAGGAAAAAGATCGGTGGTGATTTTTGAAAGCGTATAGTCGAGTTCATTCCACGGTTCCCCGGATCCTTTGTATTTGGGATCCAACTAGTACAACTAGAGGATCCGCTACTGTGAACATAAAGGAGGTTGTTTGACATTATTTTTGTAGTATGCTTATGGAATAGCTTACCAAAAAAATAGTTCGGAGGTTTTAGATGACGGATTTTGATGAATCTCATATCGAGAATTGATATGTGATGACGGCGTTAGTTTGACGAAACAAAATAAATATCATTCCCGATGACGAGAAAGGTGGAAGAGTGACGAAAGAGACTTCTAACGCTCTTAGTGTTTTAATAATCAAAGTAATACTTGTGAAAATAAGTAGAGCTCATGTATCCTATCTAATGAAAAGTAAAACATACCTCTATGCTTCTTGATTTGGCATAAAACCAAAAAATACTTCATGACCTTTTAAAGTAATCCTTTGTACTTGAATAATCCTTCCTTGAATGTTGACTTCATCTTTGAATGAAGATTTTGAGAGATTCTAGCATGAAAATTACTCGAGAGCAGAACATTGTTAGAATCATCTATCAATGTCCAACAAAATGATTTAACAGAAAATATGATCTTTAAAAAAATCCTTCTTTGTAGTTTTCAAACATACACGGATCGTATCAAGGCTTTAAAGTACAACATACTTTAAGAAACTTGGTAACGAAGCTCTGATGCCAATTGTGGAAAACTAGAAGGGGGGTTGAATAGTTTTACCAATTTAAAACTTCCTTTTAAATATTTAGATCGACTTATGTCAATCTATTTGGTTGTTTATGTTGGACGTTGATAGATAGATATATAAACGTGTAATGAAAGATAAAGAGTAAGAAGCACATCACCACGACACAAGTATTTATAGTGGTTCGGCTACAAGGACACCTTCCTTGCCCTACTCCACTCCCGAGTCACCTACTCGAGAGTTCGTAAGCACTACACCAACTCCTTATGGCGGAGAAGCCTTCACAACGTCGCAACCTTTTTCCCAGACAAAGCTAGATACCGAGTTCTTTCACACCAAGGCGAACCACACCTAACACTACGTCGCCTACCCTTTATACGGTGCTAGGCTAACCACCGAGTTCTTTCACACCTTAGGAGAACTAATCCTATCACAACGTTGCCTACCCTTTATTAGGTACTAGGCTAAGCACCTAGTTCCATTATGGAGGAACTACTACCCTTCACGACACAACACCTATTATCAAGGAGATCTACTCCTTGTTACAACACCATCAAGGATATCACCATCCTTGTGAATAAATAAACACTTATATGTATAACGATGCACCTCATCGATTATACGACCTAAGCATTCTTCCCAAATGCTACTTGATTTGATTCTTGGCATCCTTCACTAATGCCTTTGACACAACGCTAGGCATCCTTCACAATGCCTTGACACAACACTTGGCACCCTTCACTAATGCCTTCGTCTTGACACCTTAAGCATTCTTCACTAATGCTTTGACACAGATGATGAGCACCTTTCACTAATGCTTTCATCTTGACACTTTCTGCATTCTTCACTAATGCCTTCAACCCAACATCTATGGAGAAAGGAAGAACTATCAACAAGAGAACCTTCGTTGTCTTGATGATGACAAAGCATGGCAACTCATGGACTTGAGCTTGCACATCTTCAAGATGTGGTGATCTTTCCTTTAAGAGGAACCTAGAAGATCACACAAAACAAAAGAGAAAAGCTACATAGATCTCTTGGATCCGAGGTTAGAGGTTAGAATACTTGGGGAAGTATGTGTGTAAAAGGATGAATAGAAAGGAAGAAATGGCTCTCTATTTATAGAAAATTCTCTATTGTTCCCGGATCCCACGGATCCCTTCCACTGGGATCCGCTAGCACAAAGCTAGGGATCCGTGGAACGCTCCTCTTTACCCATGGGTATTTTTGGTTATGGGTCATGGGTCATGGGTTATGGGTTGATCCATGGTTTTCTATCTAGATACAATGTACCTTAAGGATACATTGAACTTGTGTAAGTGGTATATATAAAACCATGGGTTATGGGTCAAAACCATTTGCTAGTTTTATCTATTTAGTATATACTTGTTTTTACCCATTTTAGTATATACTTGTTTTACCCATTTTAGTATACTTAATATAAGTATGTATTAACTCAATATGTAAACACTAGTTGTTGTACATATGTATCTAAATCATAAAATCACTTATACTTGTTAAGCCAATATGTAAACACTAGTTGTTGTACATATATATCTAGATCATAAAATCACTTATACTTCTTTTAGTGTTTTATGTGAAAATGTGAATATGTTAGAAAACTATTAGTTCAAACCATTTACGTATTTTATTTGTTTCGTTAATATGATTTTACTTTTGTTATCGACTAAACATTAGAAGATCGTAAATATAAATAAACGTTTTTACGGCTTATTTGTATTAACATGAGGCTCTGTGTTGCTTTCCTTTGTTGCAGGCAACACAATTATGTTCATTGGTGAAAATTTTGGAAGGAAGTCCTTCAACAAGACCCAGTTTTGAAAGCTTGTTAATGGTCTTGAAGTTCACATGAGCCATCCTTCTATGCCATTTTGTTAACTCATCCAAGGATGCTTTAGCCACCAAACAAGTTAAGTCACCTTCTGGTTGAACATCATGCAAGTTGAATGTGTATAGATTGTGATTTCTAGGAACTCTCAGCAGAATTGATGAATCTTTAGGAAGTTTGAAGTCTTTAGACAGCACAAGACATTCATTCTTAGAGAAGAGTACTTTGTTCTTGGTGTCAGATATTTGTGAGACTGAGAACAAGTTAAAGTGTTGCAGTTCCCTTACATAGTACACATTCTCAAAATCTAGTAAAGGTGTTTTGATGGTGCCTTTCCCAATGATCATACCATCACTTCCACCAAAAGTTACATTGCCTCCTCCTTCAATGGGTACGAAGTTATGCATCATATCTCTATTTCCTGACATGCTTCTTGAACAACCACCATCAACAATGTTGGGTTTTAGGTTCCTTGGATCAAGAATTACTCTAAGTACTGGAACCACGGACAGGTTTGATGTAACCACTTTACGAGAAGGATGTAATCACGATGAAGACAAACCGGTGGTAGTAATTTGTAATCACGGATAATATATTGTAACCACTGCTAGTCTTGTATAGTCGGTTTAGTTTATTGTATTAGATAAATATGGAAAGATATTTATCTTGTAGGTTACGTATTGTATAATGTATAGGACTCCTTAACCTATAAAAGGAGGTTCTAGGTTAGGTTAGATATCGTAAGTTTTATATCTAAGGTCGATACACTTCAAGGTTGCAAAACCCTAATCTTGTAAGAGTATTCGTATTATCAATAATATTGAGGTGTTGAATGTTTATTGTTCTTCTTCTTAAGACTAAGTGTTAAATTCCGCGTAATACTTAATAAGTTTTTGTTACAAGTCAGTTTCTATATTAGATCGTTTGCTCAACTGGGATCAAAAAGTGGTATCAGAGCTTGTGATCTAGAAACTGTAATCAAGAAGAAGTTCTTTTAAGTTCTACTCAAAGAAAGCTAAGATGTCTGACGAAACTCACATGGTGACTGCTTCAAAGGTACCCATGCTCAAGCACGGTAAGTATCAAATTTGGAGAATACGAATGAGGCAATACATTTGTATGATTGACTATGCTATCTGGGATGTAGTTGAAAAAGGTGATACTCTTCCTAGAAAGGGTATTGATGGTAAAGCAATTGAGATTGTTAGTGAAACCGACAAGGCTAGAAGAAGCTGAGATCAAAGCTCATAGTATTCTCTCCATGGGAATACCTAATGAGTTTGCTTTGGACTTTGAACAATATGAGTCGCTAAAGAATTATTGGATGCTCTTGAATTAAGGTTTCTTTGGTAATGAAGCTACTAAGAAGTCAAGGATGAATATGCTCAAGCATCAATTTGAAACCTTCACTACTCTTAGTGGATAAAAACTTGATGGCACATATAATAGACTTCAAAACTTATCGATAACTGAAATCAGTGGATTACAAGGTTAATCAAGAAGATATTAATTTGAAGTTCATTAGGAGTTTATCATCTGAATGGGCTATTCATACAATTGTGTGGAGAAATAAGACGGATTTTGATAAGATGACTCTGGACAATCTCTTTAACAACTTGAAGGTTTATGAGTCTGAAAATTAACTTGCCTAATACATCTTCTGTTAATCAAAACATTGCTTTTGTATCCACTAATCACAAAAGCCCACAAGATGTATCCTGATGAGTGTCTAAATACTCATCATTTTTGTACAAAATAAACTGCAAAATCATCTGAAAACACTCAGAAACACATCAAAATGATCAAAATATCACAAATCGATGTTTTATGTGTTTTAAATGCAAAATATCAAAATCGATGAAAACATATCAAATTTGCAAAATTGCGCTTTAGTCCCCAGTTTCTAAAATTGTCAAAATAGTCCCCAGTCAAAATTTCAAAAGAAAAATCACCAAAGGTCCTTTTTAAATCATAAGTTGTCAAATTTAGTCCTTTGGTGAAAAATATCAAAAGTTTGAGAAAATTACAAGTTTGGTCCTCCAAGTTTGAAAATTGGCAAAATTGGCCCCTGGAAAATTGGAAAATGGCAACTTTGGTCCTTGTAATATTAACACTTGTCAGTTTCAGTCCTTGGAGCAGCTTTGATATATTGACAGGATTGGTCCTTGATTTTCAGAAAATTGCATAATGAGTCCTTGTCATTATTAAGACCTTTACACTAATTTTGGACCCCCTACCTATCTTTGGACCCCTGTCATAATGGATTGTGACCCCCCTTCACTAATATCTGGTCAAATCCACAAGTCAAACTAACCCCCTTGGCGCCTACTCATCTCCTTCTCCACTGCCTTGATTACCCCGCACACTCAACCTTTCCACCCCTCCTCACCTTATCACTAATCCCGCCCCCACATCTCCTACAATCCAAGGATCATTAATCTTTCACCTTACCCACACTCAATCTCACATAGTCATCAAATTCTCTTTCCCGCCAAAACTAAATAAATGGCCAAGATGGCTTTCATTGATCCAATGGCCACAAAATGGTGGGGCTGCTCATCTTAGAGAAAAGCTCAAGGAAGTATAAAAGGAAAGGAGAAGCGGATAGAAGAGGTAGAGTAGTTTTAGTTTAGAATATGTCGACTAGTTAATTTCTTTAAATTTCAGTGTTATTCAAGTTTCCAAATACTTTGTTATGTAATTTTAGTGTATTATAAAACTTTCTCAGTATTCAATTTCAAGTACGAATCTATTTTATGCAATTCTCAATTTCAAAATTTCAAGTTCATGTTAATGATTTTTGTAGTTGATGTTATGCAATTATAAGCTCCCATATAAGCTTTTATAAGCTCAGTTTAGCTTATTATCTACTCAGAAACTCACTACTCAGATTTTGCTTTCAAAATTATCTCCAGTCAACAAAAGTCAACTGTGGTCATTCTTTGGCTAAGAAATGGATATGGGTGATCTTGATGTTGATTTGGGATTGGATTTTAGTAATTTAGTGTAGATTGGGTTCTGGTATAATCTTCACATAAGCTGGACCTCATGTAAGTTTGGTTTCCTTTTTCTAAAAACTGCCATTTATGCTCAGTCTTAGTGCAGTTCATATTTGATCATGTTAGTACTTGATTTGATCTTGTTTCAGCTTTAGGATCTTAGTTTTATACTTGTTCTTATTTCTGCACACTAGGAGTAGGATTAAGGTGTGTAACCTCCTCATTAAATAACTTAAAGGGGTGTTTGGATTGCTTATTTAGACTGTTTTAAAGGTTATTAATATGGGTTAGATCAGTTTCTTTGAGCTTGCTATAGTCATTTGATGCATATTCTGTCATTGGTTTGCTGTCTTTTGAGCTCATAGTCAACTTTAGTTTATAACTGCTCTTTCGTGCTTTACTGTTGAAATCAGTGTTTAGTTATTTGCTAGATAGGTTTAGAGATTGAATAAGTTAGCTTGAAAAAGTCCTATTTCATCATATTACATCATTTTCAGTTCTTCATTTGGTTTTAAAACTCACAAAAGTCAACATTCTTAACTGTCATTAAAAGTCAAAACTGTCCTAAATATCATGTTTCCTCAGAACTTGCAGCAACTGTGTTGGGTTCATTACAGTTAGTTAAGATCTAATTTTTGGTCATATTGTAGTTTGCTAGGTTGTCTTCAATACCCTATATCTGTTTTTGGCTTAAGCACTTCTGATAAGCTTATAGATAAGCTCAAACATGGTACCTGGTTTCTGTTTTACTGATTCAGCAGCCACTGTCCTTTTGGCCTGTTTTTGTGTGATCAATAACTTCTTCATATTAAGTCCTAATTAGCTGTAACTTTGGATAATTACTCTCTGCTAGGTGGTCTAGTGAACTGCAGTTTTGGTTTTCATTGTAGCTTATTATATAAGCAGCTAGAACAGCTTAAAGTGTAGGGTCAGTTAACTTATTTGCTTTAAGATCAGTTAGCTCATAACTTGGTTAGATGCTTATTTAGGTGTTAAGGGTAGTTGCTTATAGTTACTGTAGAGTAGTTTTAGCATGCTTTAGCTTCTGGTATCATTTGGTTCACTCTTGTGCTTATTTGCTTATTAAAAAGTGCTTATTCCCCACTAGTTTACATAGCAGCTCTATATTCTTCCACATTAGACCTAGTTTTTATATTTTTTATAGCTTTAGAATATAATTTTAGAATTTCCCTGAAGTTTTCATAATTTTTAGACACTGTTTAGTATTTTTCTTATTTAAATTCGCTTTTAATCATTTTAATTAGCTTTTATTGCAATTAATTGAGAAAAGTCCCAAAAATAATTTTTCAATTTTAATAGTTTAAGATAAATATTAAAAGCATAAAAATATTTTCCTTATTTTCTCCTTTTATTTGGTATTTTCACAATTTAAATTAGTTTTAAATAGTAATTAATTAGTAATAAATATATAAAAGTCTAAAAATATATTTTCAGTTTTAAAATAAGTTTTATCATATTTTAGATTTTCTAAGTTTTAATTTTATTTTTCTAGACTTATTTCATATTTTCTTCTATTTTAAAGTATTATTAAATAGTTTAAAATAGTTTTAATTCATAATAATTAGATAAATAGTTATAAAATAATTTTCTTTTTCTAATAATTTTCTTTTATCATTAGGATTGTAAAAATGTATTTTTCATATTTTCCTTTCTCGATCGCTATCATTAGTGGTCATTCTATCGTCTCGATCGTATGTTTAACACACCATTGAGTCTCCGTGGGACATAACGACACAGGAATCCACTATATTCTCTCGATCTTCATTGCATTTGTGTTTGTTGTTTTAAGTCCGTTAGACTTGACGGTTTCTGCAGATCAAAATTTTAGGCCACCGCCGGGATCGAACCTAGTCACCCGCGTGACAAGCGGAATACTTACCACTATACTACAACGACAGCCAAAAGGCCAAAGGATGCTTATTGATCACACAAAACAGGCCAAAGGACGATGGTCATTTGAATCAAGAAATGTAAACTAGGTACCATGTTTGAGCTTATCTATAAGCTTATCGTGTGCTTAAGCCAAAAATGATATAGGTATCAAGACAACCTAGCAAACTACAATATGACCAAAAATTAGATCTTAACTAACTGTAACGAACCCAACACAGTTGCTGCAAGTTCTGAGGAAACATGATATTTAGGACAGTTTTGACTTTTAATGACAGTTAAGAATGTTGACTTTTGTGAGTTTTAAAACCAAATGAAGAACTGAAAATGATGTAATATGATGAAATAGGACTTTTTCAAGCTAACTTATTCAATCTCTAAACCTATCTAGCAAATAACTAAACACTGATTTCAACAGTAAAGCACGAAAGAGCAGTTATAAACTAAAGTTGAATATGAGCTCAAAAGACAGCAAACCAATGACAGAATATGCATCAAATGACTATAGCAAGCTCAAAGAAACTGATCTAACCCATATTAATAACCTTTAAAACAGTCTAAATAAGCAATCCAAACACCCCATTAAGTTATTTAATGAGGAGGTTACACACCTTAATCCTACTCCTAGTGTGCAGAAATAAGAACAAGTATAAAACTAAGATCCTAAAGCTGAAACAAGATCAAATCAAGTACTAACATGATCAAATATGAACTGCACTAAGACTGAGCATAAATGGCAGTTTTTAGAAAAAGGAAACCAAACTTACATGAGGTCCAGCTTATGTGAAGATTATACCAGAACCCAATCTACACTAAATTACTAAAATCCAATCCCAAATCAACATCAAGATCACCCATATCCATTTCTTAGCCAAAGAATGACCACATTGACTTTTGTTGATCGGAGATAATTTTGAAAGCAAAATCGAGTAGTGAGTTTCTGAGTAGATAATAAGCTAAACTGAGCTTATAAAAGCTTATATGGGAGCTTATAATTGCATAACATCAACTACAACAATCATTAACATGAACTTGAAATTTTGAAATTGAGAATTGCATAAAATAGATTCGTACTTGAAATTGAATACTGAGAAAGTTTTATAATACACTAAAATTACATAACAAAGTATTTGGAAACTTGAATAACACTGAAATTTAAAGAAATTAACTAGTCGACATATTCTAAACTAAAACTACTCTACCTCTTCTATACTGCTTCTCCTTTCCTTTTATACTTCCCTTGAGCTTTCTCTCTCTAAGATGAGCAGTTCCCACCATTTTTGTGGCCATTGGATCAATGAAAGCCATCTTGGCCATTTATTTAGTTTTGGCGGGAAAGAGAATTTGACAGCTATGTGAGATTGAGTGTGGGTAAGGTGAAAGATTAATGATCCTTGGATTGTAGGAGATGTGGGGGGACAGGATTAGTGATAAGGTGAGGAGGGGGTGGAAAGGTTGAGTGTGCAGGGGTGAATCAGAAGGCAAGTGGAGAAGGAGATGAGTAGGCGCCAAAAGGGGGGTTAGTTTGACTTGTGGATTTGACCAGATATTAGTGAAGGGGGGTCACAATCCATTATGACAGGGGTCCAAAGATAGGTAGGGGGTCCAAAATTAGTGTAAAGGTCTTAATAATGACAAGGACTCATTATGCAATTTTCTCAAAATCAAGGACCATCTCACAATATATCAAAGCTGCTCAAGGACCTAAACCCATGTGTTAATATTACAGACCAAAGTTGCCATTTTCCAATTTTCCAGGGCCAATTTTGCCAATTTTCAAACTTGGAGGACCAAACTTGTAATTTTCTCAAACTTTTGATATTTTTCACCAAAGGACTAAATTTGACAACTTATGATTTAAAAGGACCTTTGGTGATTTTTCTTTGAAATTTTGACTCGTGGACTATTTTGACAATTTTAGAAACTGGGGACTAAAGCCGCAATTTTGCAAATTTGATATGTTTTTCATCCGATTTTGATATTTTTGCATTTAAAACACATAAAACACGATTTGTGATATTTTGATCATTTTGATGTGTTTCGAGTGTTTTCGATGATTTTGCGCTTTATTTTGTACAAAATGATGAGTATTTAGACACTCATCAATCCCCACATCGAGATATTGCTAGTCCCTAGCAATGATTTGAGAAAACATAATGGATTTTATCTCTTTACCAAAAGCCATTACTTCGAGTAGCCAAATGTTTCAGCTCAAGTAAGAACCATGGTACACCGATAACCATGTGATTTTGAGCAAACCACCGACTTTCAACGGATTTGATTTTGTCTTTACCGTGTCGCACCTTCCGGACTAGCCAACTCTTAGATAAATTATCAATATTATCTTTGGTGAGCTGATTACCAATTATGGTTTTTCCATCGCCTTTACCACAAGCCATAAACTTGCGGCTAGCCAACTCTTCACTTTTTAGGATATGGTGAGTTGAGAACCATACAATTTTGGGCAAATTGCAAGCCATATAAACGGATTTGATATATCTTTACCAAGAGCCGTTTGCTCTCGGATTAGCTAATCCTTTAGTCTTACGACATGGCGGATCGATAACCAAATGAGTAAGTGTAAAACACTTACTCCAAAAAATTTTGGCCAAAACGGGAATTAGTATAATTATATGATAAAATTCATGAGAATTCCCCACACTTAGAAATGAATATTGCCCTCAATATTCAAAGTACCTATGGTTATGCCAAACAAAGAACGTAAAAGGAAATACTACGCCATTGTTTAGAAAGACTTTTTTTTTTTTTTTTTTTTTTTTTAGAAATATATATATAACATGTGGGCAGCTCCCACACTGGGTGGACACATGGGTGAAAACCCATGTTAAGCTAATGTTTTGATTACCGAGTCGCTAGCTTGACTCGACCCCAAATTCATTGGTTCATGGGAAGCAGTGGAAGAAACAATCTCCATCGGACTTTCAATCAAGATGTTTGGACAAACATTCAAGCACGTGAAAGTTCCACACCGATGAGATATACATAGAACCGGCTCACAAATGGTACATGAAAATGCCGGGATCAAAGATAATGTCTTCATTCCCAAAGGAGTGAAGACATGGAGAAGTCACACCGTATGTGAAGAAAAGAAGGAGAATCATGATGATGATCATGACTAACTCCTCATTATCAGAAGGAGAATTCATGATTTTTGGATCATGAATCTCATCAGTGAGGATAGAATCATCATCACATGATGGAAGAGATAAGATAGAATACAGAGGTGGGACAAGTGGTGTGCTCGAGAGCTAGCAATTTCCACCACTTCGTGATGGTCTCTGTAGACCTCGGACATTTCATCGAAAGAGGATTTACTTTCCCAAAAGTGTAGTCATTATTAAATTCAAAAGAGGATTTGAGAAATCCTGAAGTAACCTCGTAAATGTCGAGAGAATCACAAAAGGCAAATCACAATCACTATCGGATATATCCTCGACTCACTTGGGATTGGGACGAAGTTCTCAACATTAGACGATTCCGCTTCCGAATTGTGCCAAGATGCTCATCCTCCATTATGAGAGAGTCTTTGGAAGCAATAAAAGGTAAGATAGGTGTGATAGCAATAGACGGTGGAGTTGAGAAATAAGATCGCTCAATCGAGTAACACTCTCCTCGTCGTAATCATAGTATTCCTTCATTTGAATACTATCCTCATCATCATCGCCATCATATCTCGATTCTTATATTCATCTCAAGCTTACACACCATTCTTTTCATTTGCGCTTCTTTCGAATGCGTATTTCTTCGTAACTTTGAGGAAGATTACACCCTCGTAATCATTGAGATCTCGTGAAGGCTCTAAGTCCGATGACCGATGGAATATCGTGGGGTTGGAAATTGTCAAACCGGAGAATTGGAATTTTGAAAATTTTGATTCATCGCTTGACATTCAAAAGTCTCATGAGGACCCCGCAATTCTCACAACAGATAATTGGGAAAATAACTCACTAAAGTTCGATTGTAACACGTTCCAGCTCATAGACAAGCGGGACCCGTGGTGGACAATCAAAACCGTAATGAGAATCATTCCCACAATACTCGCATGAGTAGGATTCAGACAATGTGGAGGTAGGTAGGAAAAATCGGTGTTTCATTTGAAATGGATCGGATTATCGACAAACTTGTCTCCGAAACCCACATTGGTACATCGCCGACAATTTCCACCGTTAAATGGACCTCCACACCAGGAACATGTCAAATACCATGACATGAAGAATTAAACAGATTAAGAGGATAAGGAATGGAGAATTAAACGGTTAAAGAAGATAAGGAATGAAGAATTAAACAGATTAGAGGGTAAGGGAAATGTAGAATCAAAAGATGCGAGAGGTTAAAGATGGATATTTTTGGATTTTTGAAAAATAGGCTATAAAAACAAAGAATGAAAATATTTTTGGTGTTGCTAACACTTCGTGAAAAGTGTTAATGAACTTTTGGATTTTTGAAAATTTTACAAAAAACTTTTACAAAAGATGGAATATGTGCAGGAATGGATCCGAAAAGGCTAAACACACGCTAAAGCCTCCCAGCATGGCCAAAATTTTGATCTCACAAGAAACCGCCAAGTCTAACAGACTTAAAACAATTTTAAACACAAATGCAATGAAGATCGAGAATATAGTGGATTCCTGTGTCGTTATGTCCCACTTGAGACTCAATGGTGTGTTAAACATACGATCGACGATAGAATGACCACTAATGATAGCGATCAGAAAGGAAAATATGAAAAATACATTTTTACAATCCTAATGATAAAAGAAAATTATTAGAAAAAGAAAATTATTTTTATAACTATTTATCTAATTATTATGAATTAAAAACTATTTTAAACTATTTAATAATACTTTAAAATAGAAGAAAATATGAAATAAGTCTAGAAAAATAAAATTAAAACTTAGAAAAATCTAAAATATGATAAAACTTATTTTAAAACTGAAAATATATTTTTTAGACTTTTTATATATTTATTACTAATTAATTACTATTTAAAACTAATTTAAATTGTGAAAAATACCAAATAAAAGGAGAAAAATAAGGAAAAATATTTTTTATGCTTTTAATATTTATCTTAAACTATTAAAATTGAAAAATTATTTTTTGGGACTTTTTCTCAATTAATTGCAATAAAAGCTAATTAAAAATGATTAAAAACTGAATTTAAATAAGAAAAATACTAAACAGTGTCTAAAAATTATGAAAACTTCAGGGAAATTCTAAAATTATATTCTAAAGCTATAAAAAATATAAAAACTAGGTCTAATGTGGAAGAATATAGAGCTGCTATGTAAACTAGTGGGGAATAAGCACTTTTTAATAAGCAAATAAGCACAAGAGTGAACCAAATGATACCAGAAGCTAAAGCATGCTAAAACTACTCTACAAGAACTATAAGCAACTACCCTTAACACCTAAATAAGCATCTAACCAAGTTATGAGCTAACCGATCTTAAAGCAAATAAGTTAATCGACCTACACTTTAAGTCGTTTCTAGCCGCTATATAATAAGCTACAATGAAAACCAAACTGCAGCTCACTAGACCACCTAGCGAGAGTAATTATCCAAAGTTACAGCTAATTAGGACTTAATATGAAGAAGTTATTGATCATATCCACTGCTACCTATGGTATAACCACGACTATTGCAAACAATACCACCGTTAGTGATAATTTCGATGATGGTGCAATTTGTGCTTTTCCACGATTTAACTACCAGTGTTGATGTCTTGAATCAAGATCTAGATCAAATTGATCCTGCTGATCTTGATGAGATTAACCTTCAATGGCAAATGGCAATGTTGACTCTCCAAGCAAGGAAGTTTCTGAGGAGGACTGGAAGACATGTTAGGTATGATGGTCAAAGGAGAGCTGGGTTCGACAAGAGCAAGATGGAGTGCTTTAACTGCAAGAAGAAAGGTCACTTTGCTAGGGAATGTCAAGCTCCTAAGAGAATTGAAGGCACTAAGAAGACCACAGAAGAGCCTACTGATTCTTCAGCTTTGGTTGCTCAAGATGGGATTGGTGATTATGATTGGAGTGATCAGATTAATGAAGGTCCAAATGCAGCTTTTCTTGCTAGTGAAGCTTCAAAAGAGCATAACTTTGCTCTAATTGCCTATGCTTCATCTTCTGGTTCAGATTCTAAGGTATCTAATGATTCTACAACATCTACTTGTTCTTTTAAATCATGTCATGATAACTTAGAATCTCAGAAAGCTATCACTGAAAGTATGAGGAAAGAAGTAGAAAGACTGACTATGGACAACTTAGGTTATAGAGTTGGTCTAGAGAGTGTAGAAGAGAAGCTTAAATACTGTATTAAATGTGAGTTTGAGTATGTAGATAAGATCAATATACTAGGTGGTGAAATTGATCTTAAAGATAGAGAGATTAAGATGCTTAAAGATAAACTAGCAGAGGCAGAGAATGTAAAACAAAAGGCCCTAGAAGAAAAAGAAAAACATGTTGTTAGGGTTGCTAAAACACAATATTCTTCTCGATCTAGTAAATAAACCAATAGGTCAAAAGTCGTTTCAAGATGGTACTGGGCTTGGGTACAAAGATTTGTGTTGGGTTTTAGGTTCCTTGAGTCATGAATTATTCTAATTTCTAACAGATTAGGTGATGTTGGGTTTTAGGTTCCTTGGAACCACTAGGACGGGCTTGATGTAACTGCTGATAGAAGAAGGTAACCACGGATGAAGATAACCGCGGCTAGTAGAAGAGTGTAACCACGGATAGCATAATGTAACCACTGCTAGTCTTGTATAGTCGGTTAGTTAATTGTATCAGATAAATATGGAAAAGATATTTATCTTGTAGGTTACGTATTGTATATTGTATAGGACTCCTTAGTCTATAAAAGGAGGTTCTAGGTTAGTTTAGATATACGTAAGTTTTATATCTAAGGTCGATACACTTCAAGGTTGCAAAACCCTAATACTGTAAGAGTATTCGTATTATTAATAATATTGAGGTGTTGAATGTTAAGTTGTTCTTCTTCTTAAGATTAAGTGTTAAATTCCGCGTAATACTTAATAAGCTTTTGTTACAAAGTCAGTTTCTATATTAGATCGTTTGCTCAACTGGGATCAACAAGTGGTATCAGAGCTTGTGATCTAGAAACTGTAATCAAGAAGAAGTTCTGTCGTATTTGAGAAAGCTAAGATGTCTGACGAAACTCACATGGTGACTGCTTCAAAAGTTCCCATGCTCAAGCATGGTGAATATCAGATCTGGAGAATGCGAATGAGGCAATACATTCGTATGATTGATTATTCTCTCTGGGATGTTGTGGAAAAGGGAGATACTCTTCCTAAGAAGGGTGAAGATGGTCGTGATTAGCTATTGTCGGTGAAATTGACAAAGCTAAAAGGAAAATGGAAATCAAAGCTCACGGATTCTCTCGCATGGGAATACCTAATGAGTATGCTTTGGACTTTGAACAATATGAATCGCTAAAGAACTATTGGATGCTCTTGAATTAAGATTTGCTGGTAATGAAGCTACAAAGAAGTCAAGGATGAATATGCTCAAACATCAGTTTGAAACCTTCACTGCTCTAAGTGGGGAAAAACTTGATGGCACATACAACAGACTTCAAAAACTTATCAGTCAATTGAAGTCAGTAGGTCATAAGTTCAAACAAGAAGATATCAATTTGAAGTTCATCAAAAGTTTATCTCATGAATGGGCTGTGCATACTATTGTGTGGAGAAATAAGGATGACTTTGATACGATGACTCTAGACAATCTTTATAACAACTTGAAGGTTTATGAGTCTGAGAGTAACTTTATCAATACATCTTCTGCTAATCAAAACATTGCTTTTGTCTCTACAAATCACAAGAATTCACAAGATGTATCCACTGCTGCTTATGGGATAACCACGGCTATTGCAAACAATACCACTGTTAGTGATAATGTTAGTGATGGTGCAATTTGTGCCTTCCTGTCAGATTTAACTACCAGTGTTGATGTCTTGAATCAAGATCTAGATCAAATTGATCCTGATGATCTTGATGAGATTAATCTTCAGTGGCAAATGGCAATGTTGACTCTCCAAGCAAGGAAGTTTCGAGAAGAACTGGAAGACAAGTTAGGTATGATGGGCAAAGGAGAGCCGGTTTTGACAAGAGCAAGATGGAGTGCTTTAACGCAAGAAGAAGGGTCATTTTGCTAGGGAATGTCGTGCTCCTAAAAGAATTGAAGGCACTAAGAAGACTATAGAAGAGCTCTCCGCTTCTTCACTTTGGTTGCTCAAGATGGGATTGGTGATTATGACCGGGTGATCAAATTGATGAAGGTCCCAATGCGACTTTTCTTGCTAGTGAAGCTTCTAAAGAGCATAACTTTGCTCTAATGGCCTATGCTTCATCTTCTCGTTCGATTTGAGGTATCTAATGGTTCTACATCATCTACTTGTTCTTTTAAATCATGTAATGATAACTTAGAAGCTCAAAAGGCTATCACTAAAAGTATGAGGAAAGAGGTAGATAGACCGTGACTATGGACAACTTAGGTTATAGAGTTGCTCTAGAAAGTGTGGAGGAGAAGTTAAAATCTTGTATTAAATGTGAGTTTGAGTATGTTGATAAGATCAATATACTAGGTGGTGAAATTGATCTTAAAGATAGAGAAATTAAAATGCTTAAAGAGAAACTAGAACAAGCAGAAAGTGTAAAAGAGGAAGCCCTAAAAGATAAAGAAAAACATGTTGTTAGGGTTGCTAAAACACAATATGCCTCTGATCTAGTTAATAAACCAATAGGTCAAAAATTGTTTAAGGATGGTACTGGTCTAGGATACAATAATGTGCCACCACCATCTTTAATGCAACATGCACCACCAACTAAAGAACTGTCATTTAGTAGTGAATTCAGTTTTAACAAACCTGTAGAAGAGTCAAGTAATACTGAAACACCTAAGACAGGTTCTGATAAGTCAACTGATGCTCCCACAATTGAAGACTGGGAATCAGACTCTGAGGAAGTTAGATCTGAATCAACTCAATCTGAAAAGATAGATCATGTTAAGAAAGTTGATTCTAAACAAGCCAACCTTGTACCTAGATTTGGAGCTAAAGTTACCAAGAAAGTAGTTGAGTGCAGGAAATACCTAGGAAATAGATGAGACAATATAAACCTAGAGGTAATCGAGAGAAGCTTAAATGGCCTAATTTCTAGTAGATTAGGTGATGAGTTTCAATGTGTTAAAAGGCTTGTTATTCATGTGGTAGTTTTGAGCACTTACAGAGAAATTGTCATAAAACAGACCACCGGTTTGGGATCAATGGAGGAGGTAAATCATCAAAACTTTTCAAAGAAAACAAACCCTCATCCTAATAGTAAAATGATTCCTAGGCGGTGTTGATGAGGAATGGGAATACTAAATCAATAGTCATCACCGCACCTAAATGGGTTCCAACCATCGCTAAGCAAAATGTAAACACGGCTAAGCAGAATCAAACCACTGATAAGAAAAATATCACCACTGAAACAAAAGAAGTTTTAAAGATTCCAAAGGTGATAACTGATACTGTGGTTGGAAGTCATTTCTATGCTGTTAAGGCCTCAGCAAGTTGGCAATGGAAACCTAAGACCAAGGTTTTACATCATGTCAACTGTGCATCAATGGACCTAAAGAAATTTGAATATTTTGATGCAGGCGACCCAAGTCAAGATCTTGGCTTGGGTCCACAAAAGGAACTAACTTGTGTAATTTCATGTGCAGGGCAATCTACAAGATGAGCTAAAAGACAAAGGAGTTTTTGATAGTGGTTGCTCTGGGCACATGACTTGGGATGGGAGCAACCTGGAAGAGTTTGAAGCTTTTGATGGAGGATATGTGGCATTTGGCAATGATCCAAAGGGAGGAAAGATTCTTGGCAGAGGCACAATCAGAACAGGAAATTTAGACTTTGAAAAGGTCTATTTGGTACAGGGACTGAAGTACAATTTATTCAGTGTTTCTCAAATGTGTGATAAGAAAAACTGGGTACTTTTTGGTAAAGATGAGTGTGTGGTGTTATCTCCTGAGTTCAAGATGCCTGATGAGAAGTTCATACAACTTAGGGTACCTAGGAAGGAAAATATCTATTGTTTTGATCTTAAAGATGTTCTTCCAAATAGGTCCTTAACTTGTTTGTTTGCTAAAGCATCTGTAGATGAGTCTATTTTGTGGCATAGAAGGCTAGGTCATCTAAATTACAAAACAATCAATAAACTGGTAAAAGGGAACTTAGTGAGAGGGTTACCTTCAAAAGTTTTTGAGTGTAAGGAATTGTGTGTGGCTGTCAAAAGGAAAACAACATAGAGCTTCTTGTAAGACCAAAATCAGAAACACCATATCACAACCATTGCTTATGCTTCATATGGACTTATTTGGACCCACTTTTGTTAAGAGTTTGAACCATAAACAGTACTGCCTAGTTATCACTGATGATTATAGTAGATTTTCTTGGGTATACTTTTTGGCTGCTAAGAGTGAAACTAGTGAGATTCTCAAGAGTTTCATTACTAAGATAGAAAATTTAGTAAACCATAAGGTCAAGATAATCAGATGTGATAATGGAACTGAGTTCAAGAATGAGGTGATGAATCAGCTTTGTGTAGCTAAGGGTATTGAGAGACAGTTTAGTGTTGCTAGAACACCACAACAAAATGGTGTAGCCGAAAGGAAGAATAGAACACTAATTGAGGCTGCTAGGACCATGTTGTCAGAGTCTAAGTTACCAACTACCTTTTGGGTGAAGTCGTAGGAACCGCATGTTATGTGCGAACAAAAGTAAGGTAGTAAAGCCTCATAACAAGACCCCTATGAGTTGTTACATGATAGGAAGCCAATGATTGCATTCCTAAAACCTTTTGGGTGTCCTGTTACTATCTTGAATACCATAGACTACCTAGGCAAGTTTCAAGAAAAAGCGGATGATGGATACTTTTAGGCTATTCTACAAATAGTAAAGCCTTTAGAGTATACAATAGGAGGACCGAATTGTTGAAGAGAACTTACATGTTCAATTCAAAGAAAAGACTCCTAGTGTTGAGACCAAAGGACCGATCGGTCGTTTAACATTGATATGCTAACCAAATCTATGAATTATGAGCCTATCATTGCGGGAACTTCCACTAATGTTAATGCAGTACACAAAGGATTCTCGTCGAATCAACCTCTAAGGAAGCCGATTCTCCTAAGGAGTTCTATTTGGTTGAAAAGTGGAAAGCTGGTTCTGTTCCTTCCATCATTGATAAGCAAAGTCCCACTGTTGATGATGTACCTAAAGATGGAGACAATGTCGATCATCATCAAGATAAGGATGAGTTGTTGAAGGATAACTCGGTGTCGGTGAAGAAATTGAAAAGAAGAAAAAGCGATCGCAAGCAGCGCTAAGCCTACTCAAAGCACGGCTAAGCCTCATCAGAATCACGACAAGCCATCTTCTACCACCGCTAGTTCAAGTAAAACCCTGCTGCAAGTACATAGTACTACTCTTTGGACCACATGCAAAGCCACTATTTCATGATGATGAGTATCCACATGATCCAGACATGCCTGCTTTGATTGAGGTCGATACTCCTACTGATGATGAAGACTTGGATGATTTCTTCAATGCAGATTTATCTAATTTGGAAACTGTCATCAATGAAAGTCCTATTACCACTACAAGGATTCATAAGATTCATCCCAAGGAACAAATACTTGGAAATTTGAATACTCCAGTTCAAACAAGAAGCAAAGTTAAAAACACAGAACCCTTTCCTGAACATGGGTTCTTTGCAAGATCTCTTCACAAAAGAAACAGTCATAAAGATCTGCAAAATTGCTTGTTTGCTTGTTTTCTGTCTCAAAAGGAGCCCAAAAGAGTGGAAGAAGCTCTAACAGAAGAAGGATGGGTGGAATCAATGCAAGAGGAGCTACTACAGTTTAAGCTTCAAGAGGTTTGGACATTGGTTGGTCTTCCAAATGGAAAAAGGGCAATTGGGACTAAATGGGTGTTCAGAAACAAAAGGAATGAAAGAGGAATTGTGGTAAGAAACAAATCAAGGTTGGTTGCTCAAGGATACACACAAACTGAAGGCTTGGACTATGATGAAGTGTTTGCACCTGTTGCAAGGATAGAGGCTATTAGACTGTTTTTGGCTTATGCTTCATTCAAGAGATTTTTTTGTGTATCAAATGGATGTTGAAAGTGCATTTTTGTATGGCACAATTGATGAGGAGGTTTATGTTTGTCAACCTCCTGGTTTTGAGGATCCAGATCACCCAGACAAGGTTTATAGGGTGAAGAAGGCAATGTATGGTTTGCATCAAGCTCTTAGGGCATGGTATGATTGCCTGTCTACTTATTTGATGGACAATGACTTTAAAAGAGGACTGATTGATAAATCATTGTTCATAAGAAAGCACAAGGATGATATTCTATTGGTTCAAGTTTATGTAGATGACATCATCTTTGGCTCAACTAATAAGGAGCTATGCAAGGATTTTGAGAAGCTTATGCATGATAAGTTTCGATGAGTTCTATGGGAGAACTCACTTTCTTTTAAATTGCAAGTTCAACAGAGGATGATGGTATCTTCATTAGTCAAGACAAGTATGTAGCAGATGTTTTGAAGAAATTTGGGTTTCAAGATGTCAAGAGTGCAAGTACACCTATGGAAACTCAAAAACCACTGCTACCAGATGATGGAAGTCCCAAAGTTGATTTGAAGTTGTACAGATCCATGATTGGATCTTTGATGTATCTTACTGCATCTAGGCCAGATATAATGTTTTCAGTATGTGTGTGTTCAAGATTCCAAGTCACACCAAATACCACACATCTGAATGTTGTAAAGAGGATCTTTAGATATCTTAAGGGTCATCCTAAATTGGGCCTTTGGTACTCTAAGGATTCCCCTTTTGACTTGGTGGCCTACACAGATAGTGACTATGCTGGAGCTAGCTTGGATAGGAAGTCTACCACTGGAGGATGTCAGTTCTTGGGAAGCAGGTTAATATCTTGGCAGTGTAAAAAGCAAACTGTTGTGGCAAATTCTACAACCAAGTTTGAATATGTGGTCTGCGCTAGTTGTTGTGGTCAAGTTCTTTGGATTCGAATCAATTCTTTGGATTTTGGGTACAATTTTATGCATACTAAGATTTACATTGATAATAACAAGACAATTTGCATAATTAAAAATCTGTTTTACATTCTAGAACTAAACATATTGAGATAAGGCATCATTTTATTAGAGATTGTAATGAGAAAAGGTTGATTCAAATGGTAAAAATCCATACCGATTTCAATGTGGTGATCTTCTCACTAAAGCTTTTGATGTGGGAAGGTTTCAGACCTTGTTGTTAGTATTGGAATGATTAATCTCTAATCTCTCAAATTGTTTTGTATTAGTTTGTACACATATTGGACTGTTATTATGTAAACTTAGTTTTGCTATTCTTGTTTCTAACCACTGATAGCTTTGTTCAAACCACTGTTAGTTGTCCTGTGTTTCCACTAACCATTGTGCAGATGAAAGATAAATCATTATAGAAGATTAAAAGAAGTACTGAAGTTCATTCATCAAAACAGTTTACAGCTTACAGCTTACAATGCAACTTCAAGTGCTACATCAATGTCTACTTCTATACATGATTTTCTACTAATATTTCTACTACTACTAGCCTTGCTACTTTTGTACAAATGCTGGTTATGCTTTTGTGACATGCATAACCAACCACAAGAAGCAGCTAAGGATCAAAATGGAGGGATGGATTGATGAAAACGAAGAAGCTGAAGCTAATTGTGGCAAAGAGATGAGAAGGAAAGATCTTCCTTTGTGCTTCATCTACTCTTTCAACCATACCGCAACTTACTCCATCTTCCTTTTTCCTTTCCCCGTTACGATGTGTGAAGAAGCACCACGATTTGGTGCACAAAGACCAAGAACCACCTCTCTGTCTTTTGGGAGTGGTGGGTTTCTTGCTCGTGGTCTTGGTTGGGGGTTGGATGATGAAGGTTTGGGGTTTCTAGTCCTCTTCTTAGAAGAGTAATCAGAGTCTTCAGAGGCATCACTTGGATCCACCACACTATCATCTTCAGATGATGGGAGAAATGGAGATTTTAATGGTCTTGGATCTTAAGGAGGAAGGTAGAACTACCATGGGTTATCATCTTCACTGGATGATGAAGATGATGATGAGGAGGAGGAGGTTAGATCAACCACCTCTGGTTTATTCCAGCTAGGGTTCCACATGGTGACTGAGGAGGTGTTTGGAGCAATTAGGGTTTTTAAGTTTGATTGGTTTGGGCGTTTTGTGAAATAAGGGTTCTTTTTATAAGCGCTGTTATGGGTTATGTAAGTTAATGTGGGCAGGTTAAATGTGGTTGGGAAGTTAATGAGATTCTTGGGAGTTGGATTGTTAACAGTTCTAGAAGTTGACCATTTTGACTTAACTGTGCAAACCGCGGATAGGCCATTTGGAACCACTTCTAGTTCTCACTAACCACTGATAATGTTGCTTTTCCACTTTGTGTTTGTGCTGTGTTTGTTTTGCAGGTATGAAGGACTTGTGTGCATAAGGAGCTTGTGCGTGTGCTACTTAAAAAAAAATGTGTATCCTTCATATCTTTGTGAGATCATTCCACTTTTGGCACAGATTTACTTACTCTATTGTGCACAGTTGGAAGTATGTTACTATGTATCCACTGATGAGTTCTTTCTACACGCGGATGGTTCATTTGTATCCGCGGATAGCTTGTTGCTTTGGTTAGGATATTACAGGGGCTATTTGGTAACATTGGTAAACGTATATATTTTCTCCCCAAATCACGGATAGATCAATTTCTTTGATCTTCAAATCTCTTCCAATTGGCGCACATCTTAACCCTTAACCCTTATCACTTACAAATTCTATCACCCACATAATACCAATCATTCATTACAATGGTTGAAAAGTATTCATCTTCACATAACCTTATTGCTATACTCACCAAAGATGCTCGCTCCGAAGGGTTTCATCCAATGATTGATTTCCTGGTTCGTAGTCCCCTTCACTATGCTTTAACTGTTAAACCCACCATTCTTAAAGCCTACATACATCAGTTCTGGAGGAATGCTACAATTGAAGAGGTTGATGGAATGGAGGTGTTTTGTTCTGTTGTGGATGAGAATTCTATTACTATTTCTGAGGAAATCATTAGAGAAGTTTTGAAGTTTGATGATGCTAATGGAGTTGATAATCTTTCTGATGTAGAGATTGTTGCTGGTTTATAGAGATTAGGTTACACACATAGGGGTGAAAAGGTACAATTATTTAAGAGCTTGTTTTCAAAACAATGGAAATTTTTAATTCACACCCTGTTGATGTGTATGAGTAATAAGACCACAGGCTTTAATGACTTTCCTTCTAAAATTGCAACTGCTATTATTTGTCTATCTGATGGAAGGAAGTTCAATTGGTCTAGAATGATTTATGAGGGGCTAGTTCAAAACATTAGGAAGAAGGGTAAATATTATTTGTATCCTAGGTTTGTTCAACTGATTGTGGAGAGTCAAATCAAAGTACCTGCTGAGCATGCTAGAGAATATGAAGTACATCATATGCTTCATAAAGTTTTTGCACATATGAGGAATCAGCCACAGAATGTTGATATTGTAGATGTTCCTTTATTCCTCACATGATTGCTTTGCCTGCTAGTTCTGAGGTAGAGGAAGGTTTGGAATCACACCCACTTGACCCTACAACTGCTGATGATACTTCTGAACCCACTGCTAGTACACCTTTAACCACTGACAGTATCATCATAACCACTTCTAGTCAAACCCAAACCCCTGCTACACCTATTGTATGGACTAGGAGAAGAAAGGGCACTAAGCTTCCTCAGGCTAGTGTTAGTGGTGTTGTACATGAGGCTGTCACAAGGAGTGCAGGTGACATGATTGGAAGGGCTTCCACTACTAAGTCATGCTTAGATGCTGCTCAGGATAGTGGAAACATCAATAAGACCCAACCTTTGGCAACTCCTAATGTAGAAAGTTCTTTGGAACTCAATACAGGTGGAGGAATCCCTAGCCAACTGGCTAATACAGGGTACATAGATGTTCAGGCCAAGTCTGATGCTATGTTTTCTTTATCCAAGGATTCACCTCTCGGAGCAGGTAACACAGCTCGAAGTGATGAGGATAGTTTGGAACATGCAAATGAATTGATGGATCCTACACAGGTACATGATGACTTTTCCAATGAACCACCTCTCGGACCAGTTAACACAAGTCGAAGTGGGGAGGATATTCTTGAATGCTTACATGAATTGACGGTTAAATGTACCACTATGGAGAAGACACTTACAGGTCTACATAAGGAAATTCGAAGCTTGAAGCATCGGGTCTTGGTTTTGGAAAAAGTTAAAAGACCTGGGGTTGTTGTGTTGAGGTCAATGAGGAGAAAGAAAAAGGTGGTTTCCTCTCCAGCTCTGAATGTGGATGATGTATCCAAACAGGGGAGGAATGAAGGCATGAATTCCGGGGAGGCTGTGAATGTAGCTGTGAATGTATCTGCTGAGGTATCTATGAATGAAGATGATGACAGTGGAGATCAAGGGTTTTTGGTGTCTGATAAAGATGGGAATGAGGTAGTACTTGAAAATTTGAAGAATGTGGAAGGAGTGCAGACAACAACTGATAGTATAGCTGAAACCACGGCTAGTTATCCTGTAACCACTGATGCAGTTTTAGAGTTAGCTATTGTAACCACTCCTATCATACCTATACCCACTGCCATTCAAACCACTTCCACTATTGTCACAACTTCATCCATATTACCACCTAAGCCTAAGGAAGTTGAGAAAGAAGCTGCAAGTACATTAATCAATCTGAGCAAAACATCATCTGTTTCTACAATTACACCTGCTTTATCTGTTCAGCCTACTGCAACAAAACCCAAAGGAAAAAGTTTAGTCATTGGTGAACCACTAAAGAAGAAAGTAGTTCAACCGGATATTGGAAAAGGAAAAGGGTTCTTGAACTGGTGAAGTTTAAAAATAAAGCGAGCAAGAAGCTTATGATGCGAGTATGTAAGAAACATGATAGCTAAAGAAGAAGCGACTTTGGAGAAAAGAAAGCAAGAAGAAGGAAGCTAGTGAAAGATTGTTGGCTATATGGTATGGTTCACAAAATTATCTTGAAGCTTCTCGACAAATACACAATGAATTTACTGCACAAGAATGGGCATTATTGGATGATGAAGAGAAGGCTAGGTTGATTACTGAATGGGCAAGGAATATTGGTAAAACAAAGAAGCAAGTAATAAGGAAGAAGCCTCCTACTATTGCTCAAATTAGGAATGTTTTGATGAAGATTATCAAGAATTCAGGAATTCATGTTACTGATAATCTTAACAAATGCTCATTTAAAAGAATCTTGGAGATTTATGAGAGATGTATGAGAATTAATAATGAAGATTTATGTCCTATGAATTCTCAGAAAGAAGAAGAATGGATTCAAAGTAGAAACAAGAGAAAGTCTGAGCTTCAGGAGTCATCTGATTCTAAAAGGCTAAAAGTTGTTGAAGATGTTCCTCTTGAAGATACTAATCAAATTATCTCTTATGAGTTTCATGTTCAAGATGGAAGTGAAGGTGTTTGGAAAATTCTAAGACTCAACAATGAAGTATATGAGTATAACAAATTTTCACAGATGCTTCAATATTTTGACAGAGATGATTTGATGAATCTTTGGATGCTTTACAAAAACAAATTTGGTGAAAAACATCCAAATGATTATCATGAGAGAATGGTTTATCATCATTTGAAGATTCTGTTTGAACCTACTCATGATGAACCCGAGTGGCAAGGACTCTACAATGGACATGTTACAAGATGGTTTTATATCAAACTTGTGGAGTTCATGTTTTAACTGCTTACGGGAAGATTATTCACATGCTTGTAGAAGGTGATTATCCTCGAGTTGAATAAGCATCCCGGAATCATTGCTCGATGTTGAAGCTTTGGTTGTTTCAAGTTCTTTGTTACCCTATGATGGTCAAGCTTACCAATTGTTCTTTGAAGTATGAGAACATTTTCAAGGCTAGTAAGTGTTTGGCTACATCCTCCACTTCAGGTGTTTTGAGCTTAAAAGAAACTTGAGAATTCTGTTGGAATGTATCAAGTTTAGGGGAGGATTGTTGGGTTTTAGGTTCCTTGAGTCATGAATTATTCTAAGTACTGGAACCACGGACAGGCTTGATGTAACTGCTGATAGAAGAAGGTAACCACGGATGAAGATAACCGCGGCTAGTAGAAGAGTGTAACCACGGATAGCATAATGTAACCACTGCTAGTCTTGTATAGTCGGTTAGTTAATTGTATCAGATAAATATGGAAAAGATATTTATCTTGTAGGTTACGTATTGTATATTGTATAGGACTCCTTAGTCTATAAAAGGAGGTTCTAGGTTAGTTTAGATATCGTAAGTTTTATATCTAAGGTCGATACACTTCAAGGTTGCAAAACCCTAATCTTGTAAGAGTATTCGTATTATTAATAATATTGAGGTGTTGAATGTTGTTGTTCTTCTTCTTAAGATTAAGTGTTAAATTCCGTAATACTTAATAAGCTTTTGTTACAAAGTCGGTTTCTATATTAGATCGTTTGCTCAACTGGGATCAACACCTAAAGAAATTTGAATATTTTGATGCATGTATGCACCCAAGTCGATTGGATTGGGTCCACAAAAGGAACTAACTTGTTTAATTGCATGTGCGGGGCAATCTACAAGATGAGCTAAAAGACAAAGGAGTTTTTGATAGTGGTTGCTCTGGGCACATGACTTGGGATGGGAGCAATCTGGAAGAGTTTGAAGCTTCTGATGGAGGATATGTGGCATATGGCAATGATCCAAAGGGAGGAAAGATACTTGGCAGAGGAACAATCAAAACAAGAAATTTATACTTTGAAAAGGTCTATTTGGTACAAGGCTTAAGTAAAATTTATTCAGTGTTTCTCAAATGTGTGATAAGAAAACTGGGTACTTTTTGGTAAAGATGAGTGTGTGGTGTTATCTCCTGAGTTTAAGATGCCTGATGAGAAGTTCATACAACTTAGGGTACCTAGGAAGGAAAATATATACTGTTTTGATCTTAAAGAAGTTATTCCAAATAGGTCCTTAACATGTTTGTTTGCTAAAGCATCTGTAGATGAGTCAAAATTATGGCATAGAAGGCTAGGTCACCTCAATTACAAAACAATCAATAAACTGGTAAAAGGAAACTTAGTGAGAGGGTTACCTTCTAAGTTTTTGAGTGTAAGGAATTGTGTGTCGCCTGTCAAAAAGGAAAACAACATAGAGCTTCTTGTTAGACCAAAACTGTAAACACCATAACACAACCACTGTTTATGCTTCATATGGACTTATTTGGACCTACCTTTGTTAAAAGTTTGAACCATAAGCATTATTGTCTAGTTATCACTGATGATTATAGTAGATTTTCTTGGGTATACTTTTTGGATACTAAGAGTGAAACTAGTGAGATCCTCAAGAGTTTCATTACTAAGATAGAAAATTTAGTAAATCATAAGGTCAAGGTAATCAGATGTGATAATGGAACTGAATTTAAGAATGATGTGATGAATCGCCTGTAGCTAAGGGTATAGAGAGACAGCTTTAGTGTTGCTAGAACACCACAACAAAATGGTGTAGCCGAAAGGAAAAATAGAGCACTAATTGAGGTCGCTAGGACAATGTTGTCGTAATCTAAGTTACCAACTACCTTTTGGTCAAGTCAGAGGAACCGCATGTTATGTGCGTAATAGAAGTAAGGTAGTGAAGCCTCATAACAAGACCCCCTATGAACTGTTACATGATAGAAAGTCAATGATTGCATTCCTAAAACCTTTTGGGTGTCCTGTTACTATCTTGAATACCATAGACTACCTAGGCAAGTTTCAAGAAAAGGCTGATGATGGATACTTTATGGGCTATTCTTCTAATAGCAAATCCTTTAGAGTATACAATAGGAGAACTAGAATTGTTGAAGAGAACTTACATGTTCAATTAAGTGAAAAGACTCCTAGTGTTGAGACAAAAGGACCAGATCGGTCGCTTAACATTGATATGCTAACCAAATCTATGAATTATGAGCCTATCATTGCAGAACTTCCACTAATGTGAATGCGGTACACAAAAGGATTCTAATGTCAAACAACTTCTAAGGAAGTCGATTCTCCAAAGGAGTTCTATTTAGTTGAAAAGTGGAAAGTCGGTTCTGCTCCTTCCATTATTGATAAGCAAGGTCCCACCGATGATGAAGTACCGAAAGATGGAGACATCGTTGATCATCATCAAGATAAGGATGAGTTGTTGAAAGATAACTCAATTTCGGTAGAAGAAATTGAAAGAAGAAAAGGGTCTGCAAGCATCGCTAAGCATACCGAAGCAATCGCTAAGCCAATCAGAATCACGACAAGCCATCTTCTACCACCGATAGACCAAGTGAAACCCCGGTTGCAAGTACTGAAGATAGTACTTTCTTTGGACCACATGCAAAGCCACTATTTGATGATAAGGAGTATCCACATGATCCTAACATGCCTGCTTTGATTGAGATTGATACTCCTACTGATGATGAAGACATGGATGATTTCTTCAATTCTGATTTGACTAACTTGGAAACTGTCATAAATGAAAGTCCAATCACCACTACCAGGATTCACAAGATTCATCCCAAGGAACAAATCCTTGGAAATTTGAATACTCCAGTTCATACAAAAAGCAGAGTTAAGAACACTGAACCCTTTCCTGAACATGGGTTCTTTGCAAGATCTCTTCACAAAAGAAACAGTCATAAAGATATGAAAAATTGTCTGTTTGCTTGTTTTCTGTCTCAAAAGGAGCCCAAAAGAGTGGAAGAAGCTTTAACAGAAGAAGGTTGTGTAGAATCCATGCAAGAGGAGCTACTACAGTTTAAGCTCCAAGAGGTTTGGACATTGGTTGATCTTCCAAATGGGAAGAGGGCAATTGGGACTAAATGGGTGTTCAGAAACAAGAGGGATGAAAGAGGAATTGTGGTAAGAAACAAATCAAGATTGGTTGCTCAAGGATACACACAAACTGAAGGTTTGGACTATGATGAAGTGTTTGCACCAGTTGCAAGGATAGAGGCTATTAGATTATTTTTGGCTTATGCTTCATTCAAGAATTTTGTTGTGTATCAGATGGATGTTAAAAGTGCATTTTTGTATGGCACAATTAATGAGGAGGTTTATGTTTGTCAACCTTCTAGTTTCGAGGATCCTGATCATCCTGACAAGGTTTATAAAGTGAGAAAAGCTATGTATGGGCTGCATCAAGCTCCTAGGGCATGGTATGATTGCCTGTCTACTTATTAATGGACAATGAGTTTAAAAGAGGGCTAATTGATAAAACTTTGTTCATTAGAAATTACAAAGATGATATTCTCTTGGTTCAGGTTTATGTAGATGACATCATCTTTGGCTCTACAAACAAGGAGCTATGCAAGGATTTTGAGAAACTTATGTATGATAATTTTTAGATGAGTTCTATGGGAGAACTCACTTTCTTTTTGGGACTACGTGTTCAACAAAGGACCGATGGTATCTTCATTAGTCAAGATAAGTATGTAGTGATGTTTTGAAGAACTTTGGGTTTCAAGATGTAAAAGTACAAGTACACCTATGGAGACTCGTAAACCTCTGCTACTGGATGATGGAAGTCCCAAAGTTGATTTGAAGTTGTATAGATCCATGATTGGATCTTTGATGTATCTTCTTCGCATCTAGGCCGAGATATTATGTTCTTAGTATGTGTGTGTGCAAGATTTCAAGTCACACCCAATACCTCACACATGAATGTTGTGAAGAGGATCTTTAGATATCTTAAAGGTCATCCTAAATTGGGCCTTTGGTACTCTAAGGATTCCCTTGACTTGGTGGCCTACATGATAGTGACTATGTTGGAGCTAGTTTGGATAGGAAGTCTACTACCGGAGGA
The DNA here is from genome assembly GCA_022545495.1 of Chrysanthemum lavandulifolium. NCBI lineage: Eukaryota > Viridiplantae > Streptophyta > Magnoliopsida > Asterales > Asteraceae > Chrysanthemum > Chrysanthemum lavandulifolium. Next base: position 255,300,554 of record CM040243.1, on the reverse strand, counting down.
TGTCGGTTTTGGGAAGCATACTAATTTCTTGGCAAGGTAAAAAGCAAACTGTTGTGGTAAATTCTACAACCGGGTTTAATATGTGGTTGCTGCTAGTTGTCGTGGTCAAGTTCTTTGGATTCGTAATCAATTCTTTGGATTGTGGTACAATTTATGCATACTAAGATTTACATTGATAATAACAGACAATTTGCATTATTAAAATCATGTTTTACATTCTAGAACTAAACATATTGAGATAAGGCATCACTTTATTAGAGATTGTAATGAGAAAAGGTGATTCAAATGGTAAAAATCCATACCGATTTCAATGTGGTTGATCTTCTCACTAAAGCTTTTGATGTGGGAAGGTTTCAGTACCTTGTTGTTAGTATTGGAATGATTAATCTCTAAATTCTCAAATTGTTTTGTATTAGTTTGTATAAGTATTAGACTGTTATTATGTAAACTTAGTCTTGCTATTTTAGTTTCTAACCACTGATAGTGTTGTTCAAACCACTGCTTGTTGTTCTGTGTTTCCACTAACCATTTTATAGATAAAAGACAAGTCATTATAGAAGCTCAAGAAGTACTGAAGTTAAATTGTTCATTAATTCATCAAAACAGTTTACAGCTTACAGCTTACAATGAAACTTCATGTGAAAATTAAAGACTACTTCTATACATGATTTCCTACTGCTATTCCTACTACTATCCTTGCTCCTATCGACCAAGCCAGCTGCTGGATATGCGTTTGTGATATGCATGACCGGTACGATGAAGATGCTAAGGATCAAAATGGGAAGGATGGATTGATGAAAAAGATGATGATGAAGATGAATACAGCAGATGAAGCACAAAGGACAAAGTCACATCATACTTTCATCAAGCTGGTTTCACCAAAAAGCATCAATCCATCTTCCTTTCTCCCTTCCCAGTTACGATGTGTGAAGAAGCACCACAACTTGGTGCACAAAGACCAAGAACCACCTCTCTGTCCTTTGGGAGTGGTGGGTTTCTTGCTCGTGGTCTTGGTTAGGGTTGGGATGATGAAGGTTGGGGGTTTGAAGTTCTCTTCTTAGAAGAGCCATCAGAGTCTTCAGAACCCTCACTAGGATCCACCACACTGTCATCTTCAGATGATGGAAGAAATGGGGATTTTCTTGGTCTTGGTTCTTGTGGGGGAAAGTAGGACTGCCATGGGTTATCATCCTCACTTGATGATGAAGATGATGATAAGGATGAGGAGGATGTTAGATCAACCACCTCTGGTTTATTCCAACTAGGGTTCCACATTGTGTTTGCAAGTTGATTGGGGATTTTGGAGCAATTAGGGTTTTAATTTTGATAGGTGTGTGCGTTATGTGATAGTAGGGTTCTTTTTATAAGCAAAGTTAAAGGGGTATGTAAGTAAATGAGGGGCAGGTTAAATGTGGTTGAGGAGTTAATGAGATTCTTGGGCATTGGATTAATATCAGTTCTAGAAGTTGACCGTATTGACTTAACTGTTCTAAACCACGGATAGGTCTCTTGGAACCACTTTCGGCTCTTTCTAACCACTGAAAACTAATACCTTCTTCTCTATGTTTGTTTTGTGTTTTTGTCTTGCAGGTATGAAGGATTTGTGTAAATAGGAGCTGGTGTATAAACTGCTTGTGTTTAAAAAATAAAAATAAAAATGTGTGTAATCCTTCATATTTTTGTGAGATCTTTCTTATTGTGACACAGATTTACTTGCTATATCTTTTGGCCTTTTGGAAGAAGTGAACAAATGTATCCACTGATGATATGTTTCAACCGCGGATAGCAGTTCTGGAACCGCGGATAGCATGGTGCTTCATTTTGGATACTACAGGGGCTGTTTGGTAACATTGGCAAAAGTATATATCTCTCCCTAACTCACGGATAGGTCATTATTTTGATCTTCAAACCACTTCCAATTGGCGCTCGACATTAATCCTAATCACTCTCTTTGCATAATTCATAAAACCCACTTCATATCCATCCTTAATCACAATGGCTGAAAAGTATTCCACATCACATAACCTAGTTGCCTACCTTACCAAGAATGCTCGATCTGAAGGGTATCATCAAATGATTGATTTCCTAGTTCACAGTTCCATTCACTATGCTTTAACAGTTAAACCCGCCATTTTTAAAGCCTATATACATCAATTCTGGAGGAATGCTATACTTGAGGAGGTTAATGGAGTGGATGTGTTTAGCACTGTTGTGGATGAGCATGCTACTCATATCGAGGAGATCATTAGGGAGGTTTTGAAGTTTGATGATGTCGATGGGTTTGATAATCTTTCGATGTTGAGATTGTTGCCGGTTTAGAGATTAGGATATACACAGGGGTGAAAAGGTACAATTCTTTAAGAGTCCGTTTTCGAAACAATGGAAGTTTTTAATTCACACCTTGTTAATGTGTATGAGTAATAAGACCACTGGGTTTAATGACTTTCCTTCAAAAATTGCTACTGCTATTATTTGTTTATCTGAGGGAAGGAAGTTTAATTGGTCTAGGATGATATATGAGGGGCTAGTACAAAACATTAGGAAGAAGGGTAAATACTATTTGTATCCTAGGTTTGTTCAACTGATTGTGGAACATCAAATAGAGGAACCTGCGGAGCATTCTAGGGAGTATGAAGTGAATCATATGCTTCCTAAGTTTTTTCACATATGAGGAATCAACCACAGAATGTCCAAATTAGAGAAGTTCCTTTATTTCCTCATATGCTTACTTTGCCTGCTGATGCTGAATTTGATGAAGGTCTTGAGTCTCAACCTCTTGTCACTGCAACCACTAATGGTACTTTTGAACCCACTGCTAGTATAACTCAAACCACTGACAGTACCTTAGTAACCACTGTTAGTGTAACTCAACCTACTTATAGTCAAACCCAAACAACTATTAAACCAATAGTATGGACTAGGAGACAAAATAACACTCAGCTTCCTCAGGCTAGTGTTAGTGGTGTTGTTCATGAGGCTGTCACAAAGAGTGGAGGTGACATGATTGGAAGGGCTTCCACTACTGATTCATGCTTTGATGCTGGTCAGGATAGTGGAAACATCAATAAGACCCAACCTTTGGCAACTTCTAATGTGGAGAGTTCCTTGGAACATAAATCGGTGGAGGAACTCGCCAACTGGTCGCTACAGGTGCATAGATGTTCGTGTACGGTCCGATGCTATGTTTACTTTATCCAAGGATTCACCTCTGAGCAAGTTACACAATCAAGTGATGAGGATAGTTTGGAACATGTAAATGAATTGACGGATCCCACTCAGTACATAATGACTTTTCCAATGAACCACCTCTGACCGCTCACACAGTCAAGTGGGAGGATATTCTTGAACGGTTAAATGAATTGACTACCAATGTACCAAAATGGAGAATACAATTTTAGGTCTACAGAGTTGGGCGTGTTTGTGGTAAGGCTATTCGGAGGTTGAAGCACGAGTGTTGGTTTTGGAAAAGTTAGACGACCAGGGTTGTTGCTTTGAAAGCTATGCGACAAAATAAAAGAAGGTGGACCTCTCCAACAATGTGGAAGATGTATCCAAACAGGGAGGAGTGAAGGCATGAATTGGGGAGGCATGGATGTATCCGTTGGTGTACCTATGGAAGAAGATATTGATAGTGGAGATCAAGATTTTGGGTATCGATAAAGATGGAATGACGCAGTTCTTGAATGTTTGAAGATCTTGTTGAAGATGAAGTAGTGCGGATATAACCACCGGTGGTAGATCGCAACCACGATTAGTACTTTGGTAACCACCGCCGTAGTTTCGACTTAGCAATTATACCCACTACTGTCATACCACTGCTATCATAACCACTTCCACTGTTATCATAACCCTCTCTGTATTACCACCTAAAACTAAAGAAGTAGAGACAGAAGCTGCAAGTACCTTGATAAATCTAAGCAAAACCTCATCTATCATTGCACCTGTCATTGCACCTGTTTTATCTGTTCAGTCTACTGCAACCAAACCTAAAGGTAAAAGTTTAGTTATTGGTGAACCTTTGAAGAAGAAAGTGATTCAATCAGATATTGGAAAAGGTAAAGGGGTTGCTGTGCCAGAGCTGAAGTTTAAAAGTAAAGCATAACAAGAAGCTTATGATGCAGAGTATGTAAAACATATGGTAGCTGAAGAACAAGCAGCTTTAGATAAAAGGAAGCAAGAAGAATAGGAAGCTAGTCAGAGATGGTTAGCTACATGGTATGAATCACAAAATTATCTTGAAGCTTCTCAACAAATACATAATGAATACACTGCACAAGAATGGGCATTGTTTGATGATGGCAAGGAGGATTGGTAAAAACAGAAAGCAAGTTATAAGAAAGAAGCCTCCTTCTATTGCACAAATAAGGAATGTTTTGATGAAGATTATTAAGAACTCAGGCATTCATGTTCCTGATAATCTGAGTAAATGTTCATTTGAAAGAATTTGGGAGATTAATGAAAGATGTATGAGGATTAATAATGATGAGTTCTATCCAATAAATTCTAAGAAGGAAGAAGAGTGGATTCAAAGTAGAGAAAAGAAAAAATATGAGCTTCAGAAGACATCTGATTCTAAAATATTGAAAGTAGTTAAAGATGGTAATCAAATTATCTCTTATGAGTTTCATGTTAAAGTTGGAAGTGAAGGAGTTTGAAAAATTCAAAGACTCAATAATGAAGTTTGTGAGTATAATAATTTTTCACAGATGCTTCAATATTTTGATAGAGATGATTTGATAAATCTTTGGATACTTTACAAGAATAAGTTTGGTGAAGAACATCCAAATGATTATCATGAGAGACTAGTTTATCATCATTTGAAGATTTTATTTGAGCCTACTCATGAAGAACCTGAATGGCAAGGACTCTACAATGGACATGTTACAAGATGGTTTTTATATCAAACTTGTGGAGTTCATGTTTTAACTGTTTTTGGAAAAGTTATTCACATGCTTGTAGAAGATGATTATCCTCAACTGAATAAGTATCCAGGAATTATTGCTCAGATGTTAACTCCTGGTTGTATCAAGATGTTGGTACCCTATGATGGTCAAGCTTACCAACTGCTTCAAGTATGAGAACATTCTTAAGGCTAGTAAGTGTTTGGCTACATCCTCCAATTCGTATGTTTTAAGTTAAAGGAAACTTGAGAATTCTTTTGGAATGTATCAAGTTTAGGGAGTATTGTTGGTTTTAGGTTCCTTTGATCAAGAATTACTCTAAGTACTGGAACCACGGATGTGTTTGATGTAACCACGGACGTAAGGATGTAATCACGATGAAGACAAACCGAGGTCGGTAGTATTGTGTAATCACGGATAATATATTGTAACCACGCTAGTCTTGTATAGTTGGTTTAGTTTATTGTATTAGATAAATATGGAAAAGATATTTATCTTGTAGGTTACGTATTGTATAATGTATAGGACTCCTTAACCTATAAAAAGAGGTTCTAGGTTAGGTTAGATATACGTAAGTTTTATATCTAAGGTCGATACACTTCAAGGTTGCAAAACCCTAATACTGTAAGAGTATTCGTATTATCAATAATATTGAGGTGTTGAATGCTTATTGTTCTTCTTCTTAAGACTAAGTGTTAAATTCCGCGTAATACTTAATAAGTTTTTGTTACAAGTCAGTTTCTATATTAGATCGTTTGCTCAACTGGGATCAACAAACAATCCCAACTTACTTATGCTTAAGAGGATGATCCTACAACAACAAAAAACTATACAAAATATTAGTACACTATGGAGGCTCAAGTCATTACTGACTTGAGCCTGCCTTGTGGATCATTAGAGGTAGGCCACGCAGATGTATAAGATCCACTGTTGTTCTTGGGTTTCCATTTATAATTAGGTCCCTTTTAATCCAAGAACAACTCACGAGGGCTTCACAAAGAAGATCCCTATATCCCTTCCCAAAGATACATTGAGTCAACACATCCAGGCCAATAACCATGTTGAAAATATGAACTAGTAGGTTACACATATGGTCTAGCAACATATCTTCTCCAAGGAAATGAAGAAGATTTATTATGTGTTGCCTGTGGAACAAAAGGTGGTATATCATTAACATTAGTCCACATTGGTCTAGATTTCTGCTGATTAGCACATACACCCATTCTTTGCTCATAAAAATCACAATCCTTAATCAAATGAAATTTGCTTCCACAAACAAAACATGTCTTCTTTTTAGAAGATTTATTCAAATTGAAAGATGTTCTATTACATGTAAAAGCATTCAAACCAGAAACATTAAAGGAATTGTTTTTAACAGTATTATTACGCAAAGAATTAAAATACAAGTCTTTAGAGGAAACTGTCTTGGAAGATGATTCCTCAGCATCAACTCTAAAAGGCTTGTAGGGATTCTTGGGTGCAGGCTTGGGTGAGGTCTTGGGTAGGTCTGACTTATCACTTGAATCACAGCTGGCATAAGAAGTATACCCTTGATTAGAAGATTTGTCACTGTCAGAACAAGAGACAAAATCATTAGATGAAGAATCAGGGTCTGGCAAGTCTTTTGACTTTTTACCATAAAGATGGTGTGATCCATCAAAGTCAACAGTAATGGAAAGGTCAATAGGCATTTGTTCTCCTCTAATAGGTCCAGGTACATCATGTAATTCACCTTCTTTGACATAATTAGCTAAACCTGCTTGTGTAGTTTTACGCCCATCATGCCTAGCTTCTAAACCTACATACTTTTTAAATCCTAAACCTATTGCAGAGGTCTCAGACTGACTACTATAGATCTCTCTAGCTAGATTGTTACCTGATATTAACCATTGTTTATGTCTAGCTATTTCCTCATCTAGTTTCTCTTTTAACACTAGATTTTCTGAAATTACATCTGCTTTTTCTTTCTCAGTTCGTTTTAAATCAATTTTAGTACATTCTAGATCACTTTCTAACACCCTTATCTTTTCATCATAAGCCAATTGATTCTTCTGAAACCAAACTTTTTGTCTTTCTAATGTTTTTAAAGCCTGTTTATAAGCTTCAACTTCAACATAGCATTCATTATATTTAGGTTTCAAAATATCATAGGCTTCTTTAAGTTCATTGTATCATTCACTACAACCAAAAACACAGTTATGTACCTGAGAGATGCCCATAAAGGCAATTTGATCATGCCTATCCTCTGAAGTACAGCTTGCCAGCAATCCAATATTCTCAGCACCAGAGGCTTCCTCATTCACAGGCTCATGCATCTTCCAGTCGATATGGTCATCCATGGTGACAAGAGCTGCTGATGTTCCAGTTTTGGGTTTTCCAGCTACCTGCTGATAGGAGGAATACCTTACCTTATCACCAGCCTTCCTATCCTTGCATTATCTTGAAAAGTGACCCATCTGGTGACAAGTAAAGCATTTGACTTTTCTTTTGTCGAATCTTGCTGGATCTCTTCCTTGGAAACCAAACTTTCTCCCAGCCTTCTGCTCAAACCTTTTTATATCCACTGAAAGCATGGCCACCTGCCACTTCAACTTCATCTCCTCCATATCAAACGGGTCCAACTGTTCAAAATCTTCATAGACAAGATGTCACGAGTATCATATTCAAAGAACAAATGAGTGAAGAATATCTTCCAACACACTACTAGCTTTTGGTTGAGAACTTGATGGAGTGGTAGTGTAAGAAGATGATGATGATGAGTAAGTTGGACTTGGAGCATGGGTCATCATATTGGAGGAGGAGGCTCCGACAAATGCTGTGTGACTAGGAGTAGATGCACGGAAAGGAATTCCTACATCAGGCTCAAGAGATTTAAATTTATTGTATAGCTCATCAAAAGTGAGCATATCCAGCCCACCTTTAGCTTTGAAGGCAATGCTTACTTGCAACCAAGATGGAGGTAAGGATCGCAGGAACTTTGAATTGCAGTCATCATTATCTGGCTTTGCCTTCAACTGATTCAATTGACTCAAAATCTTATGGAACCTGTCATACCCCTTGTGGATGCCTTCCTCTTCATAGATTTGGAATTCTTGAAACTGTTTTTTCAGCATCGATTTCCTCATTCTCATTCCCTCCAAACCTAGCCTTGATAGCCATCCATATGTCTTTTGCATCCAGTGTTGGATCGATGTACTCTAACCAAACTAACTTAACTAGCTTATTTAAGGTTTAATAACCCTCGATAAATCCTAAGTTATTAACAATGAAACACCGAATAATCTTTATCAAGCACGCGAATTTACTCAATAAATATAAGAAGAATAACTTTATTAACTCTAAATCGCTCTTTATGCATACTTCAACAACACTAAATAATATCGAACTCTAAACTCTAAACAACTTTGTAATCGTAAAGCTCTAATACTTGTGAATTGCACTCTAATGCCAATCTAGGGTCCTTTTATAGGCTTAAGGATAACCCTAGTCGGTTTACAATTGTATCCTTGTACGACAAGTAATCTAATCTAATACTTTCCATAAATGAATAAACAGCTTTTAGCTCTTGCAAGATTTTGACCTTCATGTGCAAGATTTTGACTTTATCTTTAGCAAGATTTTGACTTGTTGACTTTCTCCAGTTCTTTGCCAATCTGCAATACTTTGTAAATCTTTAGCACTTTAACCTTTCAGCACTTTCATATCCCAACAATCCTCCCCTAACTTGAATTCTACTTGATTGACTTCAAGTTCCTTTTATGGTTATTGATCCTTAGTTGAGCTTATAAACAATCTTATCAATTGGTATCACTGTTTTAGCTTCAAATATTGATTGTCTTTGTCTTTGGATTGTAATTCCTACACTTTATCAAAGTATCTTTAATCTTTGACAAAGATCATTCAAAGAAGCTCCATCTTTTCAAAGAACACAAAGAACATATGATCATTTGTACATTAATTCAGCTTTTGTTGCATACTATTCTCATCACTTCTGTGTGTGTTAACTCCATGAGAGGTGAATCATTGAAAATTAATGGATTTTAGTCTCTTTACCAAAGCCATTAACTTTGGAGTAGCCAAATGTTTTGGTGTGTAAGACCATGGTACATTGATAACCATATGATTTTTAGCAAATCACCACTATCAACAGATTCGATTTGTCTTTACCAAAAGTCGCACTTTTGGACTAGTTAGTTCTTTTATCTAAAGGTGAACTAATTACCAACAATGGTTTTTCCACGCCTTTACCACAAGCCATTTTCTTGTGGGCTAGCCAACTCTTCACTTAAATGATATGGTGAGTTGATTACCATACAACTTATTAGCAAGTTGTCAACTAAAAACGGATTTGAGATATCTTTACCAGAGCCGTTTGCTCATGGATTAGTCAATCCTTTTGTAACCATGGTGGATTGATAACATATAGATTTTATCATCTCAAAATCATTTATCAAACCTTTATTTCAAAATATTTATTATATAGCAAAAGGTTTCTTCTAAAAATTATTTAACTGCTTATATCGCAGAACAAGATTTTGATGAAAGTATTGTTGAAAGAAGAAGATTTTGAATAAAAATACCGATTTATCAAAAGTTTTTATTCAAATAAAGTTCATACCGCTTATTGATCATCCTCAAGAATAGTAGTCCAGCTTGATAAAGAGATTGATGACCATAAGAGCAGTTTCATTATCTTCTTCTACCTCCATTCCATGCTCCAACATCCTTCTCATAAGTTCAACTGTGAGAGGATACCTTCTGTCTGCAAACATATGGATCATGGTTCCATTTTCCAGCTCTAGAACATGGACTCCAGATTCTTCAAAAAATTTCCAACAGACAATCTCCCAGCTCTCTTGATCTTTCCAAACATCATCATTACTTTGTTCTTCAGCTTCCCATGCTATAGTAAGATCTCCAAGTAGTACAAATCCTATTCCTTCTAACGGATGATGTTCAAAATAATCTCTCACCAAGTGATATAAATAGAATAAATCCACTCTGTCAATCGCATGTAGAACATCCCATAGCCTTTTAAACACCTTGAAGCTTTTATCATCTCTGTGGAACATCATATAGCTTCCTTCTTTAGCTTCCACAACTTCAAAACTAGCAATCGAGATCCGCTCATCTTCATATCAAGATCTTCTTTGAATAATCAAAATCTACTACTCGAGATAGTTCTTCACCATCTTTAGTAGCAGCCTCGCTTCGATCTACTCTTTCTTTGAAATCGCACATCATCGCTTTTCTTTTCTTTTCAAACTCTTCTTCCTTTCACCTTCCCAAGCAGCTTCTTCTTTATAGTCTTTGATACTTTCAACATTCTTCTTGTAAGCTTCAATCTCAAAGATCATACAATTTCTTCATGTTAATGTAGTTCACACCAGAGTCCCTTATACCCTCTAGCTTTCAAGTAAGCCATCATTGCATTCCTCTCTTTGCAAGATTTGGTCTTCTAGGTAGAAAGGCAACAGAGTTGGTGATCAGAAGGTTCAAAGATCCGTTCAAGATTCACCTATGCTTGTAACTTCCTAGCTACTTCTTCATCCAGTGCCTCTTCAGCCTCTACTTCAGCATTAAGCTCTTCTTGAACCTTCTTAGCAGCTTCCTCATTCCTAGCTATTTCCATTGCTCTAATCTCTGCTAAGGTTAGCTTCTTCTTTTTCACTTCAACTAAAATGCCCTTTCCTTTGTCTTTAGGATCAATAGCAGGTTGAGATGGCCTTTTTTGTTCCTCTGCAACTTTAGTAATAACAACAGGTCTTGGTCTTGATAAATCATGTAGAATAGTTGCAACTAGCTCATCATCACTTGCAGTCCTTTCAGGCACTTCTTGTATAACAGTTGTTGAAGGCCCAGCTTCTTCTCCAAAATCCAAAACTCTAGGAGTAATTAAGTCTTGTCTGTAGGTTCCATGAAAGACAGTACTTTGATGTTCAGTACCTTGATCTTCAATAACTAGTTCTTCAAGATTTGAGGTTCTTCATCCTTTCATCAAGACCTTCAACATTGACCGCCTCAAGACTTTGTGATCCATTCTCCTTGTCATCTTCTTTATCCTTATCATCTTCTTTCAATTTCTGTTCTTCTAATTTCCTCCCCAAATGGACAGAAGAGGATTTAGGAACCTTTTTGCGTTTGGTCTTCGTCTTAAACTCCCTAACAGGTCGTCCTAGCCTTTTCTGAGAGTTGACCCATAAGCGATGGTGTTGAACCAATGGCCAGGCAAACTTCTTGAGTCTCCTAAACTTAACCTTCAATTTGTGAATCTCTGAAGCCTGATCTTTAAAAGATTTCTTTAACCTTGTCAATTCCCTGGTTAATGCATAGTGATTAAGAACCTCTTCCTCAGATTCCATAGAAACTTGATCTCCTTGTGAGTGAGCTTCTTGTTGAGATTCTTGAATGGATGGTGGAGGTGTAACAGCAACTTGTTCTTGAGCATCGCATTTTGCTACTTGGTGATGCAGATCTTGAGAAGCAAGACTTTGTGTTGCAAAGACTTTGTGAAGCAAGACTTTGTGCGAGTCAAGACTTCACTTTCTTCATCCTCTCCGCCTCGCTTCACATGTACTTGAACAACTTCCATCATAGTAGGAGTCAATGGAGTATCTTCACCTCTGAACAAATTACTTCTCCTAGCCATAAAAGTAAATATCTTGGCTTGTTGCACAATAACAGGTAACATAGCAGCAGGTTTGGGTATATCATCCAATTGCTTGTTAAGAAAAACCTGTACAAACCTTGGGTACATTAACCATCTTGACCCAGAGGATATATGTGATAGCATCCCATCCAAGATTAGCCTTGAAAAATTAAACACCCTGTTTGTAGCTAATCCAACCACTGCAGATGCAATGTTTGATCCAAATTGCTCCTAAGAAGTACTTTTAGCACTGATGCAGTGGAGCAATGTATGAATGAGAAACTTCCATTGAGGACAGAAAAGTGGTTTCTTGAATGTTTGTTCTGTCAAAGGCCCTTCATAACCAAGATCTCTAAACGTATCCCAAATTAATTGCTTATCAAAGCGAATAGCCCCTTCATCATCTCCAAATAACAAATCTTCACGAATAGAGGTCTCTGTAATCTTCACAGTCCTTCCAGCCACTGTAGATCGAATATAGTATTCATCCTCTTCCATGTTATCTCTAGCATTAGCCCAAAACTCTTGAATCCAAGGCTCAATGATATCCGGCTCAACCAAAAGAGCATAACTGATCGGCGACCCAGTAAGATAATCGATGATGTCATGAAACGCCACATTCGCCTCAGTTTTGTCTAAATTTGCCACCATGTTGTGCTTTGAAATAGTTAGTCGATTTGCCATTGATGAATAAGTGAGCACAATGAAAAGATATTATCGAATAATAAAGAGATGGTGAATGGTAAGATAAGTAAGGAAAGTATTCGAACGTATCAATATTAGAGGAAACTCGAAAGTAGTTATTTATGGATGAGATTTGAAAATCACACCCATAATAATAAAGTTACCGTTATTTGAATTACCCTCAATATGACCGTTGGAACAAGATTTTAAAACGACAAACAAGATTTCCACATCGCAAGAAGATTTTCCAAGCAAGATTTCATGAACACAAAAAGCAAGATTTTCCCAAATATCTCTCAGACAAACTAAGTATACAACATATCCTCCCTCAAACAATGCATATGACTATACTAACACCTTATAGTCCTCCCTTAAATGTAGCTTAGTAGTTAATCATGCCAATGCTCACGACCAAGTGATTGAATCGTGAAACATCAAAACCTTTGGTTAGTAAATCACCACATTATCATCTCGTGTGAACCTTGACCACATTAATAAGCCTATGCTCATAACAATCTCTGATGAAGTGATGCCTAATCTGAATGTGCTTGGTCTTGGAATGGTAAACTAGATTCTTCACAATACAAATAGTACTCTCATTATCAATGTTGATAGGAGTATTCTTAAAATTAAATCCATAATCCAAGAGTTGATTCTGCATCCACAACACTTGTCCACAACAGCTTTGCAAAGCACCACATATTCACTTTCGAGATGATGTTGTCGCAATTGTCTGCTTTTGCATTTTCAAGAGACTAATCTTCTTCCAAGATATTGGCATCCACCGTGGTTGATCTTCATCATAGTTATCACCGCATAGTCACTATCTCAAAAGCTTCCAAGTGAAAAGGTGAATCCTTAGGATACCACAACCCCAACTTGGGTTTTGCTTCAAATAACTAAAATCCTCTTTATCGAATTCATATGAGAGACCTTTGGTGAGACTTGATATCTTGCACATAAACATACCGCAAACATGATATCGTGCCTTGATGCGTTGAGATACATTAGACAACCAATCATTGATCTCAGATAACTTGACTTCAACAGTTGTCCATCTTCATCTTTGCCCAATGAGTTGATTGATTTAATAGGTGTAGTTACCGTGCTTCATAGCATCAAACCGAATCGCTTAAGTATGTCGATACATACTTGTCTTGACTTATAAAAATACCTTCCTTTGATCGCTTAACTTGAAGTCCCAAAAGAAAGTTAACTCACCCATTGAACTCATTTGAAATTCTTTCTCGCATCACCGCTCAAACTCCTTAACCATGGACTGTTTGGTAGCTCCAAAGATGATATCATCAACATACACTTGAACTAACATGATATCCTTCTTGTCTCTCTTGATAAACAAAGTCTTGTCAATAGCCCCCCTTCTGTAACCATGTTGTAGTAAGAATGTGGAGAGCCTTTCATACCAAGCTCTAGGTGCCTGATGAAGACCATAAAGAGCCTTAACCACCTTGTAGACTTTGTTGGGATGAGAAGGATCTTCAAAACCTGGAGGTTGCTTAACATACACCTCTTCTATAATAGTGCCATAAAGAAAGGCACTCTTGACATCCATCTGGTAAACCTGAAAACCCATATATGAGGCAAAGGCAAGAAATATTCTAATTGCCTCAATCCTTGCCACAGGGCAAATACTTCATCATAATCTACCCTTCTTCTTGTCTCAGAACCTTGAGCTACTAACCTTGCTTTATTCTTGATAACATTGCCTCTTTCATCTCTTTTACTCTAAAACCCATCTAGTTCCAATAACTCTCTCCCATATGGAAGATCACATAAACCCAAACTTCTTGAAGTTTAAATTGAAGAAGTTCTTCCCGCATAGCTTCAACCCAACTTTCCTTAGTCAATGCCCGAGCAATATTCTTGGGTTCTTCTTGAGAGATAAAACATGTAAATAAGGTGTTTGATGATCCTTATGATTCAAATTGCTTTTGCTTGTACACAAAGCTAAGCAAAGCATTGTGAGGATTAGTGTAACTCTTAGCTTTGTGTCTTGTCATAACCCGTGTCAAGGACCAATGATTTGATCGCTGGATGATTCTTATGAATTCTTGAGATTGAGACCGTGAACTTCATAAGTATCATTCAAGTTAGTGAAATCAAGATCTTCATTAGAATCAGAAAATTCCTTCATTATCCAAATCATCATCGAGATCTTCTAATCCGTGCATGGTAGGATCATCCAAATCATCTAAAGTACTATCCATCGTGCATCAAGATTTTGTTCGAAAGCATCATTCCAGCAATCGTGAGGTAACTCGCATTCTTGCTCTTTTCTTTGCTTCCTCATAAGCTTTTCTTTGTTCATCGCTGTAAGAATGTGCCATAACATCTTGAGAAAGCATCCGATTAAGTGTGTCTTGAATAGCTTGATCCTCAACAGATAATGAGGATTTGGGTTCATCAAGATTTTGTTTTGGTGCATCATCGACTTTGCTTTGGAGCAAAGAAGATTTTTCTTAAGTTCTTCATCGCGATGATGATCGTCTAATATGAACCCATGAACAACATATTGTGAATCTTCTCCATGATACATGTGTTTGTTCTCTTCTCTAACAGTACATAGTTCATGGATGAAGTCAAAACTTCAAGATCAAACATCCAATCGTGTCCTTTACCCTTCGATTCTCTTGATCTTCTAAAACTCAACATGAAGACAATCTTGAACCTTCTTAGAAACTTTGTTGTAGACTCTAAAGCCTTTGCTGTTGGTACAATAACCCAATAAATAACCCTCTTCTGACTTGCCATCAAACTTACCCAAATTGTCAATCGTGTTCAAAATAGTAAGAGGGCATCCAAAAGGCTTCAAAATCGAATGTTGGGTTTGTTTCCATCAAGAACTCATAAGGTGTCTTCATTTGTGGTTTGGTGATCGACACTCATATACATAACAAGCAAGATTTCAGCCTTCAACCCATAATTGAATAGGTAGTTGTGAGTCCGCAAGCATAGTTCGCCGCTCAATCAATGTCCTATTCTTCCTTTCTCAACACCATTTTGTCGTGGTGTTCTTGCTATATTGAACTCCCTCTTGATTCCTTTGTTAGCACAAAAGTCATCCATAAGCTTGTTCTTGAATTCAGTCCCATTGTCACATCTAATACCTCTAACCTTGAGTCTCAATTGGTTTTCCAGTGCTATGATTAGAGTCTGAATAGCATCAAAAGTGTCATCCTTAAATCCCAAGAAAAATACCCAACTGAATCTACTGCAATCATCTGTAACCACCAAGCAGTACTTCTTCTTGTTTAGACTTGCCACAGAGAAAGGTCCAAAAAGATCCATATGCAATAGCTCCAATGGTTCTCTAATAGTTCTCTCCTCAAGCTTTTTGCATGAAGCTTTATGTTGTTTACCCTTCTTGCATGCCAAACATGAGTAATCATTCTTGTAAGTCTTTGAAGGTAAACCTCTAACTAAATTTCCTTTGACCAGTTTTTTGATATTCTTGAAATTTACATGGCCCGCCTTCTATGCCATTGATGTGCTTCTTCATTGTTGCTTTAGCAACTAAACAAGTAGCTCTTCCATAAGAGTGAAGACTCTTAATGTCCGCACTATACACATCATTTGTCCTTGGTACTCTAAGTACTACCAAGTCTTCATCAACAGCGTGAAGTCGATGAAAGAATGAGACATTCGTGTCGTTGAATAACACAGATGCTTTTTATCACGATTTGAGAGACCGACAACAGTTGAACTTGAGCTCTTTCACATATCTAACATTCTCAAAATCAATTCTACCACTTTGATTGTTCCTTTCCCAAGAATCCTTCCTCCATTGGGATCATTCCCAAAAGCAACTCTTCCTCCACTAATAGATCTAAAATCGCATGTAATCTCCTTGTCTCTGTCATACTTCCGAGCAACCACTATCTACAATCGATGATCTTTAAGCTCCTCCTCCGGGTTGCCCCGCACAAAATATAGAGAGTTAGTCTCTTTAGGAACCCAAGCCATTCTCGACTTGTGTTCCTTGAGGAGTTACAAACTCAAATTCTTTGAGTTTGTAATTTCCACTATCTTTAAAACATGATCCAGAATTATCTTTTGGTTTTTCATATGTGGATTTTTAACACTTTCTGGATTTTTATCAAAACTCTCTTTTGCAAAATCATTCACATTATCTTGTATCACAAAAACATCTGATTCACTTTTTGTTGAACGTACTGTTTGTCCCTTTGCAGTACTTTCCCTTTTAACCCATTCAGTTTTAACACATGGTTCCTGTGATCTAGATCCTCTATGTGAATTGTAATACCTTCTAGGTTGAGAATAGTGTGATCTCCTAGGGTACCTATTCCAAGTAGTGTGAGCAAGACTTGTGGGACCGAGCAAGATTTTGAGAAGGTACCGCTTGTGAAGGCACCGTTGCCTAGAAAAGGTCTTCTCGGTGAGGGTACCTATGGTCCGTGAGAAATTACTATGATTAATCCTATTTGAATTATTCCGATCGGTTTGTTCTCTCTAGGTTCCGTTGGTAGACCTATTCTTTGAAAGTTGCTAAGGTATTTTGAGTGTCGGTCACAATCTTTGATTAAGTGATGAGGACTATAACACACAAAACACAATTTTTCACCCATAGTTCCAAAGTGTCTACTCCTATGTCTATGACCAAAACTATTGTGCCTTCTAGGTGAATGGTAGGACTGTTTTGACCAAAGTTATCCCAAAAGGTTTAGCATTACTTATTTTGAAAAGTTTTTCCAAGGTATCGCTTGGAGCAAGACTTTGAGTTGAAGGTACTGCTTGACTTTGAACATTGGTTTTAACAGTTTCTTTTGGGATATCAGACCTAGATTGACCAATTAGCTTTTTCCTAAACTCAAGACTATCTACACCAAATCTAGAAACATCAGGCCTAAGGGGTTGATGAATACCAGTGGGATGAGGAACTGCATGATAACCGGTATCTTTCTTAGGCTCAGGTGGTAAATCACCAATTGAATCCTCATTACTAGATGTGTCTACATAGTTAATGAGTTCATCATCACTAGTGGTTATGTCTTCTAAGTCATCCTGATCACTAGTTGTGTTTTCTTCCATGTTAGTAAAGTCCATACCAAAACCTAAGCCAGTTCTAATGTAAGCCCTTCTCTTTTTTTCAACATAAGAGACATGTGACAGGCCAGACTCATTCCAGGCATCAAACTTAGCTAACAGTGTATCTCTTTCCTTAGTGAGTTTCTCAATTTCAGCAATTTTACAGTTTAGCTTCCATTCACTAAGTTTTAACTGGTAATCCTGTTGTTCATATTTTTCAGCCCAAGCCATTTCATTATTTTCATGGGTTAGAATTTTGGCTTCCATAGACTCTAAAGTGATTTGATAACCAGCTACCTCAGACCTAGCCCTAATGCAATTATCTCTTTCAATCACATAACTATTTAACAGTTTTTGATAGAAATCATGACAATTTGAGCATACCTCGATAGGAGATGAACTTGGTGATGTAGCTACCATAGCAAGTAGTACATGATCATCTTCGCACTCCAAGATCCAATCAAATCCTCCTAGATGCCTCTCGGGTTCCAAAGCAAGATGTTCAGTTCCTCATCAAAAGCAAAGGTTCCAATCCAGCTTCTTCCAATCGAATCTTTAACTTCTTCCTCCATAGCAACCATACAAGAGGTTACCGGTTCATCATCAAACTCAAGACCTCACCAACCTTTGATAGACTTTCTTGAGCAACCAAAGCCTTGGTTTCGATAATAGGATTTCTTTGAGTTCCACTTTGGTTTTTCATTCATCCTATTTGCTTGATACTTAGCAAATCACTCCCTTGCAAAGTGTCCATCTTTTGACAATTGAAGCATTCAATCTTTGATTTGTCAAAAGTGATTCCTGCTTTGGCTTGAAATCAATGTTCTTCCTTTTTTCTTCATGCACTTAATCCTTGCGAGAATCATTGCTACTTGCCACCGATATCAATTTCTTCCAAAGCATCCTCTTCAACTGTGAGAGATCTTCTTCATAGGTGATGTAAAGAAGCTCACAGTGCAAAGAAGGAACACACAACTTCATCCGAGTGCATAGTAGTTGATGGTAGTGCTTCATCGAGCATGAGTGGGAGCAGGATATGAAACAAGATTGAGTCACATTACTTTGAGTAGAGAAGCAAGACTTTTGGTTGAAGTACCGCCCATCTTTAGATGATAGAAAAGCAACACCGTGAGACTTAGAACTCGTTTGACCATTCATCTCATGTTCATAAACCTTTAGATGATTGTAGAGATCATCAAAGTCCATGACATCTAAACCAGTTGTCCTCGATCATTGTAGCAATAACATGCCATGAAGATGGCAAACTCCTTAGAAACTTCGATTAGCATCTTCAATCGATATCGCCTTGTATAGCTCCAAGATGTTGAGAAGATTCAAACCTATCATATGCAAAGATCAAGACTCTCTTTCACCAACTGTGAAAGTTTCAAACTGTTGCTTAAGAAGATTTCGCATCTTCTTGAGGCTTCATTCCTCCAAATCTTGTCTTGAGAGCGCCCGTAGTTGCTTTGCATCTTTAGCATCATGAAATTTCAAGAGATGGCCATCGTGTATAGCATAAACGAATATTAAGAGCCTTCTCTTGATTCCTTATGGTAGCAACTTATAAAACACTTTTGGTGGTTTAGGTTGTCCTTCAACAACATGTGTTCGAACAACTTCATTACCATTGACAATTACATTCCATAAAGCATGGTCTCAGTAATGGCAATGTATCGCCTCATCTTCATACACCATAAGTCATATTCTCCTTCTTGATGATTGGAATCCTTAGTGAGGTGATAGATGGTGGTGGAACAGCTTGAGTAGACATCTTTAAGTTTGTTGTAGTAGGGTTTCTTCTTAGTCAGAGTTTCCACACAAGCTTTGATACCACTTGTTGGATCGATGTACTCTAACCAAACTAACTTAACTAGCTTGCATAAGGTTTAATAACCTCGGATAAATCCTAAGTTATTAACAATGAAACACTGAATAATCTTTATCAAGTACGCGGAATTTACTCAATAAATATAAGAAGAATAACTTTTATTAACTCTAAATCTGCTCTTTATGCAGATACTTCAACAACACTAAATAATATCGAACTCTCTAAACTCTAAACAACTTTGTAATCGTAAAGCTCTAATACTTGTGAATTCGTACCTCTAATGCCAATCTAGGGGTCCTTTTATAGGCTTAAGGATAACCCTAGTCGGTTTACAAATGTATCCTTGTACGACAAGTAATCTAATCTAATACTTTCCATAAACGAATAAATAGTTCTTTAGCTCTTGCAAGATTTGACCTTCATGTGCAAGATTTTGACTTTATCTTTAGCAAGATTTTGACTTGTTGACTTTCTCCGCTTCTTTGCCAATCTTCAGTACTTTGTAAATCTTCAGCACTTTAACCTTTCAGCACTTTCATATCCCAACATCCAGCATGTAATGAAAATCACCCAAGTGATCTTCAGGTATAGCTTGAAGAAGAATAGTTCTCACTTTGTACTCTCTTTGAACGGCAAGTATCTCATCAGCAGATTTGGGAGGAACAATGGTAACATTACCATCAGGAACTGTGACATTCCTCTTCAGACTGTTTCCCTTCTTCACAATTTCCCAAAGATTCCAATCAATGTTGGAGATCCAGTTATGCATCTTCATTGCCCACAAATCGTAATCCTCCTTCTTGAGGTATGGAAACTTAGCATTGCTATTGGAGAGACTGAGTTGTCGCAGAGAGGTGCTCATATTGTTGTTGGTGACTTCAAGATCATCATCCGATCCGGGCATGGTGAATGTTGATTTGGTTGTATGGGTGTAGAGAAAAGACTGTTTTAGTATCTTAGAGACTCTCCCGAGGCTCGATACCACTGTTGAAACAAAGACCTTGATAGATCTTATTAGCATCAGAGATCGTTAGTTATACTTATGTAATCACAAGCAAACTAAAAGACAGCCTCTATAACTTGTATTCTCAGAGCGAATTTAAACACAAGTAATAACACAATTAAGTAAGAACACTTTGATCCTCTATGGATCTTTAAATTATATAAAAAATTTGTTTTTCAACTCGTACATAACTCATACTATTGTGTTCCTTTTATAGACAAGGAACCCTAACCCGTTTCCCAAGAAACGTATAAACATAAAACTAAATAATATATACATTATAACTTCCTAATAAAGCTCATGCATATCCTAACTAACTATAGAATATGCGAAATAACTATCTCCACAGAAACAAACTACGAACTATATTACTTCAGCAGAATTACATCTTCAGTAGAATCCATCACACTTCACAGATTCCTTCTGAAACTTCAAAGATAATTCATACTTAGCATAATTCCCAACAAGGAATACTATTGTACATATATGTATCATGTAACAATGATATTGTTGAACTAACTTTCAAAACTCGAGAATGTTGTATGCACAAAGCTATGTCATGTGCCTATACCAAAGGAATTAGTATGCATCTTCTTGTATTATGAATGCGCCTAAACTATCTATAAAACTTATGAATGAAATGAATGTATATGTATGCATTTTAATATACATAATGAAGATGCCACCAAACAGCCTCACCAAAAGTATATAATCTTATGTGACATTTTTTAAAAAAGAAATCACAAGATTTTTCTCAAATCAAAACTATTTACACGAATCCAGAATACACAAACCACATATACAATAATATTAGTTAACTAAAAGCATACCAAAAAAATAACATAAACATTAATATTTCCATTTACACTAATATAAAGATACATTCATTTCTATCTATATTGAAACCAAAGATATTACAATATAAGACATTACTAAGACACCTAACTTAGATACATGTCTAGACCACCGAAACTTTAAACCAGCCATCTACAAAATAAAGGCTACATACCAACAACAGCCTCCTGGAACAACAACACCCATATCTACCCCATCTAGAAAGCAAGCTTAGCCAAAAAAGTGTCCCACTTCAGAACGTTGGAACACACAAAACATAGTCAAATTACCAACATCATATCAGTTTTTTAAGCTTCTTCTTAAGCCTCGATTTCTCACCAGCACGTAGAGCTGCAGCGTAGCTCCTCTGAAGCAACCAAGCCACCTCTGCAAAATCCCTAAGCTCCGCAGCCTTTAAAGCAGCAAGACACTCATCAACAACTGAATCTTTCTCAACCTTCTTCAACTCAAGTATTAGACCATGCCTATGATCTATACGAGCCTGAACCTCTTCAACCATTTCAGTATAATTCTTATAATCAGACTTATGCGCAATTTTTTCATGGCTAAATACAGCATGAAGAACCTTCTCAATGCGATTATCGCCAATTTGTTGTGAAATTTTTGTCATTTTCGGAAACCGAGGAGCCATCTATACACACAAAAATACAGATTACCATTACCACCAGCACACATTACACACTTCAAAAAAAATTGGTAAACAGGTTATCCAACAGCGCACATATAAACAACATCAAACATTACCAATCTCACACTAAAACAATAAAAAACATATTAACCATTATCGCCAGTATCCAAAGCAAAAAAAAAAGGCCAAATCGTCAACAAAATTACAGAAAAACACAAAATAAGCAACTGCAACTTTTATTCATAACTGACACAAGTTACAAACACAACGACTCAAATAACAACAACTTTTTAAACCAACAGCTAACACAAGACCATGAAACAGAAAGACCATAAAACAAACCACGAAAGCAACAAACACAATACTACCCTAATCATAGAGCTCCATAGTAAAGACATGCCGATTCTTCTCAAGCCTTCCCTCACGAGCCAAATCAAGCACCCCAATCAATCCAGCAAGGATTTGGTGGTCCCTATCATGTGCCTCCTCCAGGCATCGAAGTCCATCAGCAGCAACATCATCAAAATCACTCAACCTGTGAGCCTTATCAAGCAACTCGGTTCCTTTCGAATACGACGCGCACATCATCAAACTTATCCCCAAGTAACATAATAAACCCTTCGTGACAACGGCAATTTAGGAGTCTATTTTAGGTAACCGCATTACGTTAAACTAAATCGAGCTTTTGCCTTTATCACTATTTTTATAAACTATGACTTGATTTTATATCTTCTATTGGTTTTTATGGTTTATTTCATTATTAAATGAGTTATCGTATGAGTTTTAACTCTATTTGGTAGGCACTATTCGATTCGGCACTAGAAAAGCCTAAAACAAGAATTATTGTAACTTTTAGACCGTAACTCGAAAATTGACAAATAAATAATCAAAACTTGTGGAAAAACGTAAATAACGATGTTAGAAAGTCGAATGAACATCGTGGGACACTCAGGGGACAATATGTGAGCTCGGGAATGGGTAAACGGGATAGTTACGAAAAATTACAACTCCAACCCCCTATTTTTCCCTATGGCCGGCGCCCCCCTCCACCTAAAATAATTATTTTTGAGTCCTTTTGTCCAAGTATAAAAGGCCTCCCACCCTTTCATTTGTGCTAGCTCTTTCTCTCACTAAAAACACACACACAACCCTCTTTCTCTCTCTACTCTCTCTCTCTCTTCAAGAAATAAAAACCCTAGCCACCACCACCACCTTGGCCGCCCACTTCCGCCACATTCGCCAAAATCCGTATTAGTGGTGCTACACCTCCAAAACCAAATCAAATATATTTCATCCTCTTTTCATCCATATATAATACTTATACTAAAACCTTTATTAACACCCACAAATTTAAAGATTAAGGTTCGATTTTAGGGTTTCAAGTGTATTTTGCAATAGGTGCTTGAATAAGGTAAATGGAACCGATTAGAGCTTGTTTAGGTAATAAAAGCCACATATGGATTATTAGGGTTTTGACCTAATGTCCAAATTTGGGCTTTTGGGTGAAACATGAAATTAAGTCTAATTAATCTCTAAATAAACAAGTAATTAGTGTTTGGTAAATGTGTGTGTATCAATTTGATGAGTTTATGCATTTTAGGTCTAGTTTCATATTTTTGGATATAATAGATGATGGGTTTTATGTTTGTTAGTGATTGGAGCTTGAATGATTGGATTTGGATGTTGTGGAATGGATTTGGGTGATGTTTGATTGGTTTGGAAGGGTGTACGAGCTACATAGGGGACGACGTAGCCCTTGGTTTATGTACGTGACCCGCTTGGGCCATGGGTCCGGTCGGGTCGATTTGGTTGCTTGTTGGTTGATGTAGTTGAGGTTTGATGAGACGCGGGAGCCAAAAAGCTTCTAGAGTTTGTTTGGTTTCTTGATGTACTCTAAGAGTAGTGAGGAGCACTAAGAGCATTTGAGGCTCATTTTAGGATTGTTGAGAAAGAGAAGTCGTATGCCAAATTCTCTAAGTGTGAATTTTGGATTCCGTCTCAGGCAATTCTTAGGTCATGTGATAGATAGTCGAGGTGTTCATGTTGACCACTAAGATTAAGGCCATTAAGGAATGGGCGCCTAAGAACCCATCGAAACCGGCGCTTTTAGGTTTAGTAGGCTATTATAGGAGATTCATTGAGGATTTTCCAAGAAAGCTAAGTCACGACCAAACTAACTCGTAGGATGTTAAGTATGAATGGGAGAAAAGGAAGAAGAAGCATTCCAACTTTTGAAGGAGAAGTTGTAGTGCACCCATCCTAGCTTTGCTCAAGGAAGCGAAGATTTTGTCGTGTCTCGCGATGCTTTACATAAAGGCTTAGGTGTTGTTTTGATGCAATGAGAGAAGGTGATTGCTTATGCATCTCGACAACTTAAGAAGATGAGAAAACTACACCACCCATGACCTTGAGTTAGGTGTCAGAGTGTTTGCTCTTAGGATCCGGAGACATTATTTGTATGGAACCAAGTGTGTAGTATTTACCGACCATAAGAGTTTAAAGCATATCTTAGATCGGAAGGAATCGAATATGAGACAACGTTGTTGGTAAGAATTTCTTAATGATTATGACTGTGAGATTCGTTATCATCCGGTAAGGCTAATGTTGTGGTGATGCACTTAGTCGTAAAGAGGACATTCCACCCCTACTGCTTGATCCTTTGAATGACCATTGTTTCACAAGTTACCATCTCAAATTTTAGCCGCCTAGCAGAGGCATTGACGGAAGAGAACCGCCCTTATGAGAATCTTCATGGAATGGTAGAAAGTGAAAACGGCTTGAAGCGTTCGACGAATATTATGCTTCAAAGATGTGGTAGGTACCATTTCATGGTGGAACTGTGAGTTGATTAGGCACGATTTGCATAAATCAAAATATTCTATTCATCTCGGAGCCAATAAGACGATCGATCTTAAGAAACTTTACCGGTGGCCTAATATGAAAGCCGATATAGCTCAAGATGTCGCTTGGTTCCTAACTTTTCTAAAGTTAAGGCCGAACATCAAAAACCATCGTGACTCTTAGTTCAACCCGAACTCCCGTAATGGAAATAGGAGCTAATAACCATGGACTTTATCACTAAATTATCGAGAACAAGCTTAGCGGCAATGACGCTATCCGGGTAATAGTTGATCATTTAACTAAGTCTCGCTCACTTCTTAGCTATTAGTGAAACCGATAGTCTTGACAAGCTTGCTCGATTGTATCTTAAGGAGATAGTATCGCGTCATGGAGTACCGATATCTATCATTTCCGATAGGGATTGTCGCTTTAAATCCCACTTTTGGAAGTCACATGACAAAGATTAGGAAACTAATTTGGATATGAGTATCGCTACCATCCACGCATCGATGGTCAAAGTGAGAGAACCATTCGAATTTAGAAGACATGCTTAGAGCTCATGTTATAGATTTCGGCAAAGGTGGGAGAGACACCTCCTTTGGCCGAATTCTCTTACAACAATAGTCATCATTCTAGCATTAAGGTCGCCCATTTGAGGAGTCGATGGTCGAAAATCTCGCTTCTCCTGTTTTTTCTACCGGTTGGCAGAGTCAACTTACAGTCCCAAACTTGTCCCGAAACGATCGAAAAGATAGTTCGATTCAGAATCGTTGCAAACCGCCGTGATAGACAAAAGAGTTATGCCGAGCAAGAGACTTAAACCTTTAGAATTTCGTGTTGAGATCGTGTTATGTTGAAAGTTTCTCCTTGGAAAGGTGTGATTCATTTTGGAAAGCGTGGAAAACTCAATCCCGATATATTGGTCCCTTTCCAACTCGAAAGAATCGCACCGTAGCATACCGCCTGGAGCTACCATTGAAATTGAACAGTGTACACAATGTCTTTCATGTTAGTAATCTTAAGGAATGGAGCACTCGAATGAAACCCGGACGGTTTCTTCTCGAGGTCGGGTGGCCGTGACAACCGCAATTTAGGAGTCTATTTTAGGTAACCGCATTACGTTAAACTAAACCGAGCTTTTGCCTTTATCACTATTTATATAAACCATGACTTGATTTTATATCTTCTATTGGTTATTATGGTTTATTTCATTATTAAATGAGTTATCGTATGAGTTTTAACTCTATTTGGTAGGCACTATTCGATTCGGCACTAGAAAAGCCTAAAACGAGAATTATTGTAACTTTTAGACCGTAACTCGAAAATTGACAAATAAATAGTCAAAACTCGTGGAAAAACGTAACTAATGTAGGATCGTTATTTTATTGTGTTAGATGATTCGGGTGGTCTTGGGAGATCAAAATACATGTTTTCCATCTTAGAGAGAGAAAGTAGAGAGAGAGAGGTGTTCTTGCTAGAGGTTTACTCAAAGGAAATGTTAGATTAAAATAGCACCACCCTTCCATGGATGGAAGGGTATTTATAGTTACATGAAATACGACCTCCCATCGGCCGTGGATCGGGGATACAGTGGGTAAAGACCCGTCCTTCCTCCACGATGTTACGCTACGCTAAACTAAACTAATAACTAACTAATAAACTGATAAATAACGTAACTAACGATTTGTCTACGAGCTAACTTATGCTAGATAGTAGTTGGGGTGACCGACTCTTCAATACTGGAATTTTCTAATTCCTAACAATCTCCCCCTAAGGGAGGTCACCCCATGAAATACATTTTGCTTCCTAGCATTCTATCTTTGACTTTGTTCTTGAGCTCGTAGACTTCAATTCTTCAATTCAGCAATCTTTGTGCATTAGCAGTGATTCTTCAAAGTCCGCATAGTTTGTACTTTCAGGTGGAGGCCTTTAATCGATCCACATCTTTGATGATCTTTGAGCTTTCATTGAGATCATCACCACAAGAAATCTCGGATCACCCTTTATCAGTTGCCATCATGTGAAGTTGTGACTTTCGGACCGACATGCTCACACTTTTGAATCATGACATCTTTCCATCGAGTAGCGGAAGCCTTCATCGGTTCATGATATTTGCAAAGAGCGAAGCGTAAGCATAGTATAAAAATATTAGAACCAGTTATGTAGATATGCATCACCATGATTTCTTCAATTAAGTGTGGTTGTCGCAACATGCGGCTTTGATTGACTCTCACCCGATCACCGCAATCGCCGGGTGTACCGCATATGACGCTTAGCAATAAAGCGCATGAAAGTGTCTTTGATCACTTCGTTGAATTGAGGTACACGCCCACGGTTCCTCGCTGATCAAGACAAGCATCGCCTCAGTGATCGTAGGATTCCTAAGAATCTCCTTGATGTGGTTTCGCAATGCTCTAGCCGTTTCAAACCGAACGCCTCAAAGAAGACAACATGGAGTGAGTGAACCAAATAATTGAGATTCACCGATTGAAGAAAAATTGATTTGAAATCAATCGCGTATTGCTTAGAATAAAGAGTTTTGCAATACGACGTAAGGTTTTATGAGAAAGATCAATTTTCAATAAAAACACTTTTTGTATTTGAAAATAGTACACAATCGACGTGTTAGCAAAAAGAAGAGATTCGCACATCGAACGGTTTTTCTAAAAGTATTTTTCAATCGTAGATACTTTTGAATTTGAAAACATAAGTACACATTCGACGTGCTAGAGAAAGAAGGTTTGCACATCGAACGGTTTTTCCAAAAGTATTCGCCAATTCCATTCTCGACCAAGGTTGATTCAAGATTGAATCTCCCCATCGTTTATCCGGTTGTCACAAGCTTGATCTTTTGCAAGATCTCACATGTCACCCACCAAGAGCTTGTTTGATGTTGGCTCTAGAAGGATTTCCATCTTCATTGTGAATATTTTTACATATCACTCGGATGTTCCGCAATACCACAAGGATAATGTGAGGACTCTTAATATATACTTACTTTCCACATTGTGTGAAAAGCAAGTCTTTCAAGAATTTAGTGTCCCAACGAGATATTGTGGATGATCTCTTGGCTCTAGACTCAATAGTGCACATTTGGTTCTGTGTTTCGAGACTAGGGAGGGTCTCCTTCTTCAATATCAACAATCTCTAAGAGAAAGTCGATAGATAATGTCGGTTCCCGTGAGAATGAAACAAGCCCTTTAAGAGGAACTTGAGTGGTTTGGGAAGTTTAGTGCGAAGGCATCATCGGGTCCATGATGTCTTGTCTTCAATACCGGTGTTACCTTAGTAACCACCAAAGAGTATATGAATTGAACCCGGTTTCGCCTAAGGTTGAATTGATGGAGGGCTATTTCTTTTCACCCTTTATCATTCATTTCTTTTCATTCTTCAACCCCTTCTGCTTACCGAGACTTCATAACTAGAACCTTGTTGGGTTTATTCCAAGACTAGCTCGGTCTCGGCCGCACTCTTCCCATTCCTCACTTTTCTCCTTTTTCAATATACCCAAGGACTCTACACTATCTAGTGGATTGTCCCTGGTAGATCCCTCCGTTCTCAGCGGATCATGGGAACAAATACCTAACCTAACCATCCTTATAACACCATGCATAAAGTAAATTTGGTCGGTCTTTTGGTATTGTTCATTCCTTCTCGAAACCAATTGAAAAATCATTTGGAAAACCAATCAAGGTACTTGTGATACGAGATCAAAGCATTTTGTACCTTAATAGTTTTGATCATTTAGAAAACGCTCCCCCTCAACATGTGCATATGATTTTGAAATTGTTTAGCACATGGAGGCAAGAGTTCTTTGAAATAATTTCTTTGAAATAATTTCTTGATCACAATTTTCATGGAAAAAGCCATTTGATTTTCATGGTGAAATTCTCCCCCTCAATATGTGCATAGGATAAGTGAAATCATTTTTATCACATAGAGGCAAGAGTTCTTTTGAAGCACATCCACTAACACAAAATCCATTATGAAAACCAATTGAAAACTCAATCAAGGTACTTTATGTTAAAACATAAAAGCATTTGCACCTCGATAGTTTCTTTTCTTATAAAATGCTCCCCTCAATATATGCTTCGAGATTCAAAGCTTTAGCACATATGAGAGAGCAAACTGCATAACCCGAATCAAAACGATCATTTTTATCAAATTTCATTATTAAATCACAAATTCTCCCCGATCAAAATTTCAAACCTTTGAGATTTTGGATCCCAAGTGATTTAATTAGGTTTAGAAAACATGGGAGAAAATGCGGCCTTGTTTAAATACTCATCCGGTTTTGATAAATCCTCCTCCTCAACATGTGCATTGTGTATTTGAAATCATTTGGCACATGGAGGCAGGAGTGCCTTTGAAGGACTAAAACCAATTCCATTAAAACAGATTTGAGATTTAAATCACGATCTCTCCATGATCAAAATTTCAAACCATTTGAGATTTGTAATCCCAAAAGATTTAAATTATTTAGAAAATTTTAGGGAAAGACGTGGCAAGATTTAATTTCGAAAGATGACAATTAGGACCAATTTCGTACATTAAAGATTGTTAGTGTCGTATGATAGTTTTAAGAGATCTTTAGTAAAATAAAACAATTTCACAATCAAACAAGAACGTAAAAATTTCATTTTGAAAGACCTTGATTCTAAAGAAAAATCATACCATGACATAACATTAAATCTTTAGATCACCACATTTTAACGTACAAACCGGAACTTTTATGAAGAAATATTGATTGAAAATAATTTATTTTAAATCACACTCCCTCAATCCATGACGTGTCAATAATTGAGTGACTTAGGTTTTGATAACATGAAGTCCGGTGATTTTCAAAAATTAGTCCAATATATTTTCAAGACAATATTTTCCATTTTCAAAACAATTTAATTAAATTATTCAAAATTGTTTAAAAATGGTATCCCGCACAAAGATACGTTAGGTGGTTGAGAAGCTTATGTTGTTGTTGCCGTAGGGTTTGGAAGAAAACCGTCTGCAGATGCGGTGGAGACTTCTTCACGTTGCATTAAGAATGCCAACCGAGGTCCAATTAAGCTCCGCTTCTTCAATCTCTTAGAAGAAAACCATCTGTTGATGCGGTGAGACCTCTTACGTTGCATATATGCCAACTCTCCATAGAAGTCCAGCTTAAGCTCCGCTTCTTCATATGTCAACCCAAGATGTAGTTACCCTTTCCTTTCGCATCCAATCATAATCATCTCGTGGGATCCGGATCGGAACATTCTTATATACCAATATACCTGCATATGTTAGTGAACACACATACAAATATATGGTGGTCGACATCACCCAAACAGCAATCGACTAATAAAAAGTCAATTCAACATATCAATCAGTTCATATAAGGCATGGGGTTTATGTGTTAATCAAACTCTAATCATCTAAACCTAACAATCATATCCTAAATTCCTAGTCCTTCACCCGTGCAAATATCATTTTAATTAAGCACGTAGGATAATTAAGAAAGCTCGTTAGATGATATAGATTTGAAAACATTCTCCCCTCAATCAATGACTTATTTTACCGAAAAATTTAAGAGTGCTGAGTCATTGATTGAGTTTTCAATTTTTCCAAAAATCAAACTGATTGATTTTAAGCAACTCATTTACCACCATTTTAGAAAACAACAAATATTTTTCTCAAGAATTTTAGACGAAAACATTTGTGTAGGAACAAAGATTCTTCGACATACTTTCCTCAAATTAGTTTTAGGATAACCGCATCTAAATATTTGAAAATCATTTAAGCGTAGCACTTTCCTTCTTTGAAAAACGGGTTGCTATCGTAAATAATAGCAAGCCATAGTTTAAGCACGGTCACAAATCAAGTAATCGCAAGCCATTTTTAAGCCCGGTTACATTCGAAATAATCAGAAGCCATATTTTGAGACATGTATAGAAAAGAATATTTACACCTCCTGCTCGAACTTCATCTAAAGTCCGTGCCATTATTGAATGACATTTCTAAGACCGCAGATGTTATCGATACCGAAGACATGTCTTTAGAAACATATTTTGGTATTTTGAAATTTTCCGATTTTATGGATTTTGAAGGATTTATATTTTCTATTTTCTTTTGTTGGTTTTATATTTTCTATTTCTTTTGTTGGTTTTATATTTTGTATTTTGTTTTTCAAATAAATATTTACAAGGATAGAATAGATGATATAGTTAAAGAAGATGATGATACGAAAATTTAGATAAGGATATCGAAACGACCCTTGTAGAAGATAGAAGTCATCATCTCTTAAACATTCACCACCAAAGATTTCGAGGCTCTCGAATTGAGAGAAATTGAACCATCCGAAAGTGAGACTCGCGCCCCCAAACCGAAAATCCTTAAGATGAGCGATTCAAGCTCTATTTCAAGCTTGCTTTAGCCGATGCACAAGAAAGCACACCATTATCATAAATCCATTGCTCCATTTAAGAACGATAATCGAGGATCTCCATTCGGGTTATATCATCAAGAAGAAGAACAACAACGTTTCATCCCACACTTTAAATAATCTTCTCAAATTTCATTTCCACCAAGTCCGACGCAATCCATTCCAAAAGGTGTCAAGAGAACAATTCCTCCAAGTAGTTGAGTTGATGCGCCGGTCCTTTGTATAATGCTCAAGAACTCTCCGAATACACATCATGAGGGTAATGAAGAACAACTCCCAATGTTCACATCTTTCATCCCCGATGAATGTGTATGAAGCTCAAGAACCCGGTACACCAATATTAAAGAACTCTCCGAATACACATCATGCCCTAAGGAAAACACCTCCCAATGTTTGTGGTAAACAATGGCTTTCTTCCCTAATGATCGTATGAAGCTCAAGGACCAAGTACACACATTCCCCAAAGAGAGAACAACCGATAACATTGAAGAAGCATGCCAATCACCGATTATCTCTGCGGGTGACAATCATGGATGTCAACATCAAATAAGTGATTATATCTCGAATCACGATTAAGCCCTCAAGTAAAACAAATTGAGCATCCCAATGTAAACAATCTCTCCCTTGATCATTGCGATACCATCGAAATCACCACACACTAGTGTACCTCTTTATCTTCGTAAACTTTCACTAACATCACTTCCCCACGTAGATGAAATACTAACACTAAACGCCTTGATGAGTAAAACCATGAGTTTCTCTCATGGTCATGACAATTGTTTTCTCGGATATCTTCAATCACTTAGAAGAATTAAGTTCATCAAGTTTACTCGTCATGAGTCAAACCTTGAGTTTCTCTCATGTAATAACATTTGTCTTCCCGGATATCTTCAATTTCTTAGAAGTATTAAGTACATCAAGTTTACTCGCTTAGATGCTTGTCTCCTTCCCCTTTCTAGTTTTGATACTTCATAATCAAGAACTCTTTGAATGCCCAAATACTTGAAATCTTTTGAGAAGAACACTATAAGCACAAATATATCTGAGAATCAACTTGTCAAGGTATCGTGAGCAAGTCTAATTGGGGATTAAATTCACATATCACATTCCCCCAATTAGTGCTCTCCCTAAACCGACAATCTTTATGATGAATGCTTGAATTAAGAAGAAGTCTTTGGATTATCAAATGCAACTCGCCTTTAGTCTTCTAACATGCAAGAGAAAATGTAGAATAGACTGTAGACTCGACCTTCTTCAAGATTGTCCAGTGGGGAATAGATAGTTAACATCTTCAACTCACAAAACAAGAACATCACCAAAAGCATCCCAATCAACTTACATCTTGCAAACTCCTTAACTAAAATCCTCCCAATCAAACAAGAACGAAAGATGTTCATCAAGGAAATCAAGAATCGCCGCAACGAACACACAAAATGGTAATACCAAGCAAACAATCACATCAAACAAGAATGTAGGTTGTTCGAATCATCATGTTGATGTGCACGTGAAGCATTAACCGAAAGCACTTTGTCAATAAACTCATATCGACCAGAAGATGTCAACAAACGGTTTTAAGAAGAAACCCATGTGAAGATTACCCGATAAGAAAAAGCTCGGTTCTTACATGAGTTTAGAGCCGATGACCATTTATATTCTCAAATATCGATCAACAATGCAAAAAATTCACATCGCTTCTCCCTCAAGAATTGCATACGGAGATGCCATTCTTGACTAAATAAGTGAAATCATCCAAATGTTCTATTCACACTTCTCTCCCGCAAAATCAAAGACATGATGTCGCCATCTTCATTATAATCGAGTAAGTGGAATGAGAAAACAATCGCTGATAGCCCAGCCACTTGATGACCAAGCACATGGAAAAGGTATGAAGCATGTTGTTGAGAATGGTCATAATAAGAAGATTTCTTCTTCGTAAGATAATGCGACTCAAACGCATACATCTCTTTTCTTTGGAGTACGAGGCCCGAATCAAGTGAATGACGTCATAAGAAGATTTCTCTTCTTCTTGATGATAAAGCGCATCAAACGTACACTTTTCTTTTCTTTAGAGAACGAGGCATGAACTGTAGTGTTCATACGTCATAATTTCTCTCTTTTCAATCTCTTTTGGCAAAACATGTAAATATCACCATTATCATTCGGAGGCTCTTTGTAGTGACAAATGATGGAGATAACCCAATATGATGAATTTGACCTCAAGTAAACTAACCCAAACTCGTGACTTATACTTGCATATGTAACAAAGAGCGGTGCCGAGAATTCATGCTCCATTGAATCTCTTAAGTACTCTATACTCTTCAACCAACCAACCATCAAGTAATAGACGACATTACCTCTTGAAAATCCACAATTGAATGTGACACCGAGCACTACAACGTAACTCCTTAAAGTGATAGTTATTTTGAGGTGATAAGAGCCCAATTCCCCAAGTGGTAAATGTAAAAGGTAAAAGTCACTCAACAATAACTAGATTTCCAAGTCTTCGCTTTTGAAAATAAGTTCAACAAGGATCCCGAAGAATCTTCATCCATCCATCCCCGATACCTTCGATACTAAGTACACTCGCCCGTGATATTTTACTTCAACCTCAAATAAATAATAGTGAATTAACCCGTTGTCACATCTTCTAGATAACCGCCAAGTCTAGCCTCCTTTAACGCTTTAAGTGAACTCGATAATGGTTTCATCCCACCATGGTTAAGTGAGCATAACCCCGTAAACTTTGAAGTAACCAAACCGCCATGACGAATATCCAAACACACATCCAATTTATGAAGTACACCCTTATATCCCTTCTTCAAAGCAGAGCCCAGATCAACATCATCAAGACCCGAGATACGCTTTCCTTTCTCCAAGATGGTTCCATCATCACGGATTTTACAATTTATAGTTTAAACCGAGAAATAGTTTCTTTCGCTGGATTTTACAAAACCAAGAATAAACCGTATGATTGATCCGTAAATGCACTTTACAATTTCCGTGATGTTTCCATTGTCACGGGATTTTACATGTCTATGATTTAAACCAGAAATAGGTTCTTTCATGGGATTTTACAAAACCAAGACAAAACCGAAACAATCTTAGTATGAATGTGTTATGGCAACTTTGGTTTCGTGAATATCTCGTTATAGGGGAACATGCAATGTTCATCAACGGTTCAATATCCAACATCATCAACCATCCAATCAACACTTTGGTAAACACATCATTCACGATTCTGTTGGCAATTGTAGTGACCACATGGAGAAGTAAACCCGATATACCAAACTTGATCATGAAGTAGAATTCCCAGCATTTGTCACTTAAACTTGTACTCATCCTCGTGAAAAGAAACGGTGTACCCAATGTACAAAACCTCTTGACATATCCTCAATCGCGTGAGACACCGAAGTGATAGCTACGTTGTGGGTAAAGCGAGAAAGAATCACAACCGAAACTAAATATCCAAGTCTTTATCACACTCAATAAATGCCCAAACAAGTCATCTTCGCGGAAGGGTAGAAAGAAAGAAGACGAAAATAAGTAAACACCCCCGAAAAACCTCACTTCAAATCCAAATACGAAATACCGACCAAACAACCCCGTAGTCAACATTTTCCAATAAACACTTCTTGCCGTGACATAATATTCTTTGTGAAAATGTATACCCCAAAGTATCAAACAACATAACCCAACACATCACAACATCATTCCAAAACTCGTCGTTAGATCACTTCAACAAAGT
Organism: Chrysanthemum lavandulifolium; assembly: GCA_022545495.1. Taxonomy (NCBI): domain Eukaryota; kingdom Viridiplantae; phylum Streptophyta; class Magnoliopsida; order Asterales; family Asteraceae; genus Chrysanthemum; species Chrysanthemum lavandulifolium. Next base: position 255,265,932 of record CM040243.1, on the reverse strand, counting down.
TCATCATCAAGAAACTCATGATCAAAGAACAACTTGCATCCTTAACCTATAAACCCAAGTATACGAGCATGAAACAATATCCAATGAAGACCCGGTCCATAGATATATCCAACATCACATATCACCACATTAAAATGACCAGATACAATTTAGCACTAATGACCCGGTCTATCATAATAACATCAAGTCCAACATAAAATTATCCAATTAACATCACCCTTAACAATTAAATTCAAGTCACCATGTATAACACAGTTCATGTCAATACATGAATACCTTCGCAGCCCATATTAGGTAGAATATATATGTCTAGCCCATAATAAGTGATCCAATTAAAACCAACACTACTAATTGACATTAACCCAACCGAAATATACTTCAATGCCCAAGACAATAATCAACTTACCTAAATTTCGAAGTATAAAACGCACTTACTACACATACATACCCTAATATCACTCACAACTTCTAAACCTAATCTCATTAAAAACGCCTCCTCTTAACATATTATCACCACACCCAAATCGCTTCTCAAAAGAACTTTCATCCAAACCCTAACAAATCTCACATTTAATTCACCACTTTTATTCTCACAAACAACTCGCCACCTATACTCGCCTAGAAAAAACTCTCAACAAAAATTCAGCCACCACATCATTTATAACCGATTCATTTCATCATAAAATTCAAATGAGATCGCCACGGGATGGCTTGGACAAGACGGGTTCCAAAGTAGTATGCCACGAGATGGCTTCAATCGACATCACACCACAAGGATGGCTAGGATATGACAACAGATAAAATCACGATCATAAGGTAGGTTTTTATGTTGAATCGCTTTTGTTTTCCATTTTCGCATTGGTCATGAATAAACTATGGAGATAAAATTAACATCCTTGTTATATTTTATCTCTTGTTGTTTCGAGATTAATTGAAGCTTAGTCTTCAACATAATGGATCCGTGATGAAGATGATTCGTCAACAAAATCTTGAAAAGATTGAAAGACAATCAACCGAGATCATTAAACTTGAGTCTAGGTTTAGTTTGATATGAGATGGGATTGAATGAGGTAGGTTAGATTTGTTTGTGGTGAAGATTGGTTATGGTTTGGATCTTATGAACAAGATTGTGAAACGAATCGATTGATGTAGCCTTTTTTTCATTCGATTTCTTTAACGTTTTTCATGGACTAATGATGTTTCTTAACTGAGGTCTTTACGAGTCTTCTTGGTATGTGATCCGAATGGGTTGAGATATCGAGTCTGGTATTGTGGTCATGGTAAGTCTAGTTATCGCTTGTGTATTGTTGTAGAGGTCGTGGTCATATCATCTTCTTCATCTTTTCTCATGTGTCCAAGTTGCTAGCCAATATTTTCAAAGCAAGTCGCTAGATGACCTAAGTCGCTAGATGTTTTTCAAAGCAAGTCGCTACCCGTATTTTTCAAAGCAAGTCGCTACCCTACGTGACAAGTCGCTAGGGTCATGAGTCAATACTCTAACCAAAGATTTCAAAACAATTCGCTACTTGATAAATATCAAGTCGCTAGGCAGTCTTAGACCCCAACTCGCTACACATTTTTCAGAACAATTCGCTATGTACACGGTACAATGAACCTGGACATATTTTGATGTTAAGTCGCTTTTGACTTGTCAACAGCCACAACTCGCTATCAAATAATGTATGGCAACTCGCTAACAAGCATAACAGCCATTTTCCACCAAAGAAACCCGGAAAAAAATCGCAAATGAATATATCATTTTGACCATGTTTGACCGCATTTAGACACAATGATATTGACCTCATACAATTCACGCTTTTTGATACAAAGAAACAAGTCACAATGATGTCGTTTTGGACATATGACACAAGACATGATCTTTTACCCAAGGACACATAACACATCAAATATCGTTGGACAATGACCAAAATAGATGACTTTACATACCAAAAGGACATATAAAATAAATTAAAACTGCTTTACCAAAACACACGGAAACAAATTAATTCCGACCATAGAACAAGTAAAAGCAGCTTTTTAACAGGTACAAAAGACCACAATAAATCAACAAAACACAATAACCTTGGCTCGTACCAATTGTAGGATCGTTATTTTATTGTGTTGATGATCTGTGGTCTTGGGAGATCAAAATACATGTTTGCCATTTTAGAGAGAGAAAGTTAGAGAGAGAGGTGTTCTTGCTAGAGGTTTACACAAATGTTGAATATTAGATTATGAGAGCACCACCCTTCCATGGATGGAAGGGTATTTATAGTTACATGAAATACGACCTCCCATCGGCCCGTGATCGTGGGATACAGGTAAAGACCCGTCCTTCCTCCACGGTGTTACGCCACGCTAAACTAAACTAATAACTAACTAATAAACCGATAAATAACGTAACTAACGATTTGTCTACTAGCTAACTTATGCTAGATAGTAGTTGGGGTGACCGACTCTTCAATACTGGAATTTTCTAATTCCTAACAACTAACGATGTTAGAAAGTAGAATGAACGTTGTGGGACACTCGGGGGACAATATGTGATCTCGGGAATGGGTAAACGGGATAGTTATGAAAAATTATAACTCCGACCCCCCATTTTTCCCTATGGCAAGCGCCCCCCTCCACCCAAAATAATTATTTTTGAGTCCTTTTGTCCAAGTATAAAAGGCCTCCCACCTTTTCATTTGTGCTAGCTCTTTCTCTCACTAAAAACACACACACAACCCTCTTTCTCTCTCTACTCTCTCTCTCCTCAAGAAATAAAAACCCTAGCCGCCACCACCACCTTGGCTGCCCACTTCCGGCCACATTCCGGAAAATATCCGGCGAGTGGTGCAACACCTCTACCACCAAATCAAAGATCTTTTCATCCTCTTTCCATCCATATATAGTACTCATACTAAAACCATCATTAACACCCTCAAATTTAAAGATTAAGGTTCAGATTTTTAGGGTTTCAAGTGGGTTTTGCAATTGGTGCTCAAATAAGGTAAATGGAACAAGATTATAGCTTGTTTGGGTTATAAAAGCCCACGTATGGATTATTAGGGTTTCGACCTAATGTCCAAATTTGGGGCTTTTGCGTGAAACATGAAATTAAGTCTAATTAATGTGTAAATAAATAAGTAATTAGTGTTTGGTAAATGTGTGGTGTATAAATTTGATGGGATTATGCATTTTAGGTCTAGTTTCATATTTTTGGTTATAATAGATGATAGGTTTTGTGTTTGGTTAGTGATGGGAGCTTGAATGATTAGATTTGGATGTTGTGGAATGGATTTGGGTGATGTTTGATTGGTTTGAAGGGCTGTACGAGCCACATAGGGCACGCATACGGCCTTTAGTTACGACGTGACCCACATGGGCCACGGTCCGGGTTGGGTCGATTGGTAGCTTGTTGGTTGATGTAGTTGAGGTTTGATGAGATTTAGTGGAGCCAAAAGCTTCTAGAGCTTGTTTGGTTCACGTGGTCTTAATAATGACCATGTCATGACCATTAGGGTCATAACATTGGTTTCGGGTACATTTGGTTGATTGATTGGTCATGGCGAGGTTGTTTTGAGTTGGTTTGGGATTGAATCATATATTATGACTTTTACATTGGACTTGATATATATATTGTTGACTTTGAGCTACGTCGGCGTTGCTATGACTTTTTAGTCAATAGTTGACTCAGACAAAGCCATAACATGGACTTTAGTATAATTTGGACTATTGATTGATTAAAAGCCGAGAAGTTATGACTCATGCTCGTGGACTCGAAATGAATAACGTTATGAAATTAATATTGGAATTTGATGATATATACATACATATATACATATATACATATAATAAACTATGAGATATAAATAATAAATGGGCTTTTGTTCCAAAAATGTTGATAACAAGTTTTATCTTGTTATTTACTATTTTTAAATAGAAACTAACGACTAAATTGGAAATGCTTTGTAATGAATAAGTAATTAATGTTTCGAGACACGTTTATCAATAAATTTCAATTATGGACATTTAATATTAGTTAAGTAATTATTTACTTAGGTTATGTGCATGAGTTACGGATAATCTAACGTTAATAGTGTTGATCCACGTGGGTGGCGGACTTTTTAGGTTGACGAATCTAATAAGAGCCCGCTAGGTACGTTGGGTAACCTTATTAATGGGTGAATTTTCCTTATGACTCTTTAGGATACGATTGATTTATGGGATAATAAGCGACACGAGTAAATAAATGAGTTTATCGAGTTGACAAATTCGATAAGGTCTACTATTTATTCCGAAACTTATTGGACTATGGAGCTTATCGTTTAGAGGTCTCATTGTGTCGCATTTAGTTATATATTGGTTGTTTGAGTGCATTCATAGCATTTAGTTATATATTGAGTCGATACACCCATATGAGGAATACCAAACACTAGGATTAAATGGTAAAACGAGACGTTTTTGGAAATAAAGAAATGGAACATATTGGGGTAGATAACGTTGATTTTGAGGAATATATATATTAAAGTTGGTTTACATTAATAGGTTGTGCCGAGTCGATAGTCATGTTGTGCCATGATACCGATATCTTCGCTAGTGTTTAATTGTGCGTTGATTGCTTGAGGTGAGTTTTATAGCCCCACTTTATCTACGCTTTTAACTATATTGGGGTGAGAATCATACTACTGCTTTTGGACCGCTAAAACTATTTGGATTTGCTTATATGCTTGACTGCTAGATAGATGTGCGGTAGTTGTTACCTTAGACCAGGTTGAACCGCTGCTCTAGCTAAGAAGAGGTTTCTACCTCGACCCAGTCCGGGTTGGCAACTATTCTAGAGGTTGCCACCAGCGAGCTTCGGACTAGAGTCGCTGGGCCCGAGTAATCCTGGATGCGGATATGATTGGAGATCCGGTAGATCGGTGTGTGCAAACGGTATTTATCTATCTTAGGTCTTGCATAGCAAATCAACTCTTGCTGTGTACACTATGATTTTGTTGAACTTAAACCTATGAACTCACCAAAGATAAGTCGACCTTTTCGCATGACTTCTCGTATTTGAGAGATGTTTGAAATACGTGATCGGTAGAAGCTTGGCAAGAAGGCGGGGTTCAAGGATCATTTCTGACTCTGATAAACTTTGGGTACCTATTTTATCAAATCATGTTTTGGGCCTTATATTTACTCTATTGGATTAAATATTTTGATTACTTAAATTTGGGATTGGTTTTGAATGTTCAATATTATTGTTAGGAATTGGAAATTCCATGTTAAAGTGTCGGTCACCCCAATAATGGTCTAGCATATGTTAGCTCAGATTTTTCGTTGTTTACGTTATTTAATAGTTAATTAGTTAGTCAAGAGTTTAGAATAGTTTAGAGTTACACCGTGGAGGAAGGACGGTCTTTACTAACTCAGATGCCCGATCCACAGCCGATAGGAGGTCGTGTATTTTGTAATATAAATACCCCTTCCATCCATGGAAGGGGTGGAGCTTTTCAATCTAACCTTTTACATTTTACAAAGCAACTCTCTAGCAAGAAACTCCATCTCTCTACTTTCTCTCTCTAACTATGGCAAACATGTATTTTGATCATCCAAGACCACCCGAATCATCAAACACAATAATATTTCGATCCTACAATTGGTACCAGATCCAAGGTTTTCGTGTTGTGTTTGATTTGTGTGGTTCGTACCAGGTTATATGTGTTTGTGGTTTGCATCATGTTTCAAACTGTTTTAGTATTTTGTTGGTCGAAAAAATTGGTTTCCTACTTTTTCAAGATAACAGTTTTTAACTAAGATCTTATCCTTGCTTTTGGTCTAAAAAATAGTCATGTGGTATATCAATATATCTGTCTTGTGTCTTTTGTCCAAACAGTCCTTTTGAGACTATTTCTTGTACCATGTTATATCAGAAATATATTCGTGGGTATCTGGTCAGATTTTTAACTGTCAAAATGGGTCATTTGTGAAGTTTGTCATGTTTTCTGAGTTTTTGAAGTTTAACGGTTCTTTTGGTTGGAATACTCGCAGAAAAAGTAAAATGGTCAAATATTCTTGTTGGCTTAGTTGGTCTAATCTACCTAGCGACTTGTATTTACTTGTCGTAGCAACTTGTTGGCTATTTAGCGACTTGTATGTTTTAAAGGCTTAGCGAGTTGACTCATAATTTTGCGACTTGACTCATAATTTTAGCGTATATTTAGCTTACTTGACTCATAATTTTGCGACTTGACTCATAATTTTGCTAGCGACTTGTGTCTATTCGTATGTAACAACTTATATTTATAAGTTTGCAACTTGTGTCTAAATCAGAATAGCGACTTATGACTCAAAATGGCTAGCGACTTGCTTATGAAAAATGTAGCGATTTATACCGGTTTGACTTTTGAGTCAAACCGAAAATGGTTAGCATCTTGTTTTGGATGTAAAGGATGAAGAAGAATGCGCACCACAACCAATTGACCAACAACAAATACCAAATACTTGTTCCAAGACTCGACATTTGATAACAACCATCATCCGCCCAAGTATCCAAAACCAATCGAATGAAGACCCTATCCTTGTCTCAACCCAAGACCCTCACAATCTAACATGACTCCAAACTATAAACCATTCGAAAATCGAATAAATATAAGTTATCTCATATTTGATTCAAAGTGTTTTTGTAATCTTTTAAGACTATCTCTATTGAATCAATTTCCTCATCGACTATCCGTATTATCCGAAATCGATAATGATAAGAAAATAACAAACCTTGTTATCTCTTTATCATTTGTTCGATTATAGATATGAAAACAAATAAGTAATAACAAATACAAACAAGTTACTTTATACCTACTTGAGACCTCTTTTATAAAGATCTTGAAGTCGAGTATGTGAGATTCATGTCTTTATTCAAAGGAGTTTCATTGAAGTGTTGTTTGAGACTTAAACCGAGCAACAATATATGATTATGAAGTGATCGATTAGCGTATAATATTGAGTTTGTGCTTGGTTTATGATGGGAAGTTTTTTTTTAACGAGATAATATCTTTGAGATTGGTGAGAAAGTTTAGGAAGAGAGGCGGATAAAACAAGGTAGGTGATTAGGTTATGAAATGAGAAATATTAGGGCACCGTGTTTTTATATCCGCTTGTGATAATACTAACCACATGGATCGATATTGATTAGTCTCGGACCGGTTTTTGCTTATTGGATATGGATCGTGGGTTTGCCATTTCACTTGGATTGTGGGCCTCGTATGAGTCTATGGGATTATAGAGGTGGGCCTCATTATGATATATCACAATTCGAATGAATAACGTGATGTTCTAAGAATTGTTGTTGAATTTGAGATTTGTGTTGGATTTTATATGGACCAAGTAGTTTAATTCGGTCATAAGCTTAAACAATATCGTACATGTGGTTCAATGAAATAGTGGTAAACTAATTGTGTTATCCGAATGTTATTATCACAAGCAATAGTTGATACATTACTTTCGCTACTTTCGATAATGAGTATTATTGGTCATAAACATTCATCGGATGATACATTTGTTTACTGCTAATATTGGTATATCATTTGGGTATAAGAGGATGGGCTTCACATTACTAGATTGTGTTTATGAGCTTTGATGGGTTATGTGGTTTGAATTGCTTCGTCTACACTTTTACGGAAGTTATCACTTCACGACTTGATGTGCTTATTTGTAAATGTTGATCATGGGATTGGTTGGATGATATTTCCTATTTGATTTGAAGTGAGTTTTTCCGGTGTGTTTACTCATTTCGCCTTCTTTCTTTCTATCATTCGCGAAGATGACTTGTTTGGGCGCTTATTGAGGGTGATAAAGACTTGGCTATTTAATTACGGTTGTGATTCTTTCGCTTAACCCACAACGTAACTATCACTTCGGTGTCTCACCCGCTTGAGAATGTCAAGAGGTTTTGTACATTGGGTACACCGCTTTTTTCACGAGGAATTAGTACAAGTTTAAGTAACAACTCCGGGAAGTTCACTTCATGATCAAGTTTGGCATATCGGTTTACTTCACCGTGTTGTCACCGCAATGACCGACAAAATACGTGAATGATGTGTTTACCAAAGTTTTTATTGGATGGTTGATGATATTGTTGATGTTGGATAATAAACATTGCATGATTCCCTAAAATGATATTCACTGAAACCAATGTTGTCATAACACATTCAAGTTGACATTGTTTACGCTTACGCCTTGATTTTGTAAAATCCCGTGAAAGAACCTATTTCTCGGTTTAAATCATAGACTTGTAAAATCCCATGACAATGGAAACATCCCGGTAAAAGTAAAGTGCATTTCGCATCTATCTTACGCTTTAGTCTTAGTTTTGTAAAATCCCGAAAGAAACTATTTTTCGTTTAAACCACGAGTTGTAAAATCCCGTAATGATGGAACCATCTTGGAGAAGGAAAGTATAATTTATGGATCTTATCGATGTCGGTACTATGGTTTCTACTTCAAGAATGGATAAAAGGGGTACTTCATGAATTGGATGTGTGTTTGGATATTCGACTTGGCGCTTGGTTATTACTTGGTTTTACGGGATATGTGCTTTTAACCATGTTCGTGATGAAACCATTATCAAAGTTCACTTTAAGGTCAAAGGAGGCTAGAGTTGAGCTTTTAACAAGATGTGACAACGGAGTTAATTCACTATTATTTATTTGAGGTTGAAGTGAAATATCACGATGAGTGTACTTAGTATCCGAAGGTATCGGGATGGTTGGATGAAGATTCTTCATGATCCTTGTTCAAGCTTATTTTCAAAACGAATACTTGGAAATCTAGTTATTGTTGGGTGTCTTTTACCTTTTCTTTACCACTTGGGGGAATTGGGCTCATACCATCACAAAATAACTATCACTTTAAGGAGTTACGTTGTAGTGCTCAGTGTCACATTCAATTGTGGATTTTCAAGAGGTAATATTCGTGTTATACTTGATGGTTGGTTGGTTGAAGAGTATAGAGTACATAGAGAGTACTTAGAGATGCTAATGGAAATCGGCACCGCTCTTTGTTACATATGTGCAAGTTTAAGTCACAAGTTCGGGGTATTTTACTTCAAGGTCAAATTCATCATATTGGGTTTTCTCCATCAGTTGTCACGACAAAGAGCCTACTGAATGATAATGGGGTAATTACATGTTTTGCCATGAGATGATGAAAAGAGAGATTAATGACGATGAACACAACAGTTCATGCCTCATACTTTAAAGAAAAGAAAAGTGTACGCTTCAAGGCGCTTTATCTTCCGAAGAGAAATCTTCTTATTATGACTATTCTTATCAACATGCTTCATCTTCGTTTCCATGCGCTCACCATCAAGTGAATTGGGCTACCACCGATTGTTTTCTCATTCCACTTGCTCGATTATAATGAAGATGGCGACATCATGTGCTGATTTTGCGGGAGAGAAGTGAATAGAACATTCGATGATTTTCACTTATTTAATCAAGAATGGCAACTCCGTATGCAATTCTTGAGGGGGAGAAGAAGTGTGAAGTTACTGCATGGTTGATTGATTTATGGGAATGAATGGTCAAACGGCTCCAAACTCATGTAAGAACTGAACTTATTCTTATTGGGTCATCGTTACATGGTGTTTCTTCTATGAGCCGTTGGTTGACATCATCACATGGGCTGATATGATTAAATGACAAAGTACTTCAAGTTGTTGGGCTAATTTCTTTGATGAACATCTTCCTGTTCTTGTTTGATTGGGAGCGATTTTAGTTAAGGAGATTTGCTACATATAAGGTAATTAGAACACATTTGGTGAGATGAAGATGTTAACTATCGAATCCCCAACTAGAAAATCTTGAAGAAGGTCGAGCTCTGATCGGTTCTACATTTTCTCATTGTATGTTAGAAGACTAAAAGATGAGTTGCATTTGATGATCTAAAGACTTCTTCTTAACTGGGCATGTATCAAACAGATTGTCGATTTAGGGAGAGCACTAATTGGGGAGAGTGAAAAGTCGATTAATCCCCGCTAGACTTGCTCACATTCTTCATCAAGTTGATTCTCACGATATATTCATGCTAATGGTATTCTTCTCAAAAGATTTCTAGTACATGGCTTACAGGTGTTGTTGATTCCAAGTATCAAAACCAAGCAAGGGGAAGGAGACACGATCTAAACGCGAGTAATCTTGATGAGCTTAAAACCTCTAAGTGATTGAAGATATCCCGGGAAGACTATTGTCATTACCGCAGAGAAACTCAAGGTTTGACTCATGGCATTTAGTGTTCTTATTCCAACTATGTGGGGGAAGAGATGGAAGAGTTAGTTTCTGAAGATGAAAGAGGTACACAAGTGTGTGATGATTTTGATGTTATCACAATCATCAGGGGAGAGAGATTGTGTACATTGGGGATGCTCAGTTGTGTTACTTGAGGGCTTAATCGGTGATTCATAGATATAATCACTTATTCTAGTGTTGACATCCGCAGAGATTGTCACCCGCAGAGATAATCGGTGATTCGGCCCGCTTCTTCGCTTTTATCGGTTATTCTCTCTTTGGGCATTCGGGCACTTCGGTTCTTGAGCTTCATACACTTTCTTGTGGGAGAGAAAGTATACATCGGGTTATTCTTTGGCTAATGGACTTAATCACTACTTGATGGTATAATTTTCTTTGTCTATGGGTATATGTGTATTCGGTTTCATGAGCTATAGTCTAAGAGATTGACCGCATCAATTCAACTACTTGGGGAAGTGGTCTCTTGACACCTTTTGGAATGGATTGCTTGACGCCAGAGAAAAGAAATATTGAGAAGAGTTATTTATGTGGGATGACACGCTAGTCTTATTGATGATATAACCCCAACGAAGAATCTAGATTATCGCTCTTAAAAGGAGCAATGGATTTATGATAATGGTGTGCTTCTATGTGCACCGCTAAGGCAAGCTTGAAATAGAGCTCAATCATCATCTAATGGATTTTCGGTTTGGGGGAAGTCGCCAAAGTCTCTCATTCTTAAGGGTTCAATTTCTTTCTTCAATGCAAGAGCCTCGGAAGCTTTGGTCGTGAATGTTTAAGAGATGATGACTTCTATCTTCTACAACGGGGCTGCTCGATATCCTTATCTCGGTACTCACAACATCATCTTTTATCTATATCATCTTCTATCTTTGTATATATTTTCGGAAAACAAAATACAAAAAATAAAACCAAAAGAAACCAAATACAAAATAGAAAACCAACAAAAGAAAATAGAAAATATAAAATCAAGAAAACCCATAAAATTAGAAAATTTGAAAAAAATACCAAAAATATGTTTTTCAAGACATGTCTTCCGTATCGATAACATCTACGGTCTTAGAAATGTCATTCAACAATGGCACGGGACTTTAGATGAAGTTCGAGCGAAGGTGTAAATATTTCTTTCCAAAACATGTCTCAAAATATGGCTTTGCGATTTCGATCAGAACCCGTGCTTAAACTATGGCTTGCTATTATTTCGATAGCAACCCGCTTTTCAAGGAAGGAAAGTGTTACGCTAAAACAATTTTCTTAAATCCGTGCACTTATCCTAAAACAAAACAAGGAAAGCATGTCGTCAAAAGATCGGTTGCTCCTACACAAATGTTTTTCCGCCTAAAATTCTTCGAAAAATATTTGTAGTATTTCAAATGGTGGAAAATGAGTTGCTTGTTAATTCAATCGCCGAGTTTTCAGAAATTGAAAACTCAATCAATGACTTCAAAGCTTTTAATCTTTTTAGAAAATGAGTCATTAATTGAGGGGAGAATGTTTTCAAATCTATATCTTCTAACGGGCTTTCTTAATTATCCTAATATGCTTAATTAAAATGATGTTAACCTATGTTGAAGGACTAGGTGCCTAGGATATGATTGCTAGGATTAGATGATTAGAGTTTGATAAACACATAATTCCCATGCTTTACATGAACCGATTGATATGTTGATTGATCATATTAGTCGATGGTCGTTGGGTGATGTCGCACCACCATATATCTTTGGGTTTACTAACAATGCGATATCATGGAGTATAAGAATGTTCCCATCCGTATCCCACAATTGAAGATGATTGATTTCGAAAGGAAAGGGTAATTATATCTTGGGTCAACAAATGAAGAAATGAGCTTAATATGACTTCAATGGAGAGTTGGCATGAAATGCAACGAAGAGGTCTCACTACATCAAGAGATGGTTTTCTTCAAGAAGTGAAGAAACGAAGCTTAATTTGACCTTAGTTGGCATAAAAATGCAACGATGAAGTCTCACCGCATCGCCAGATGGTTTTCTTCAACCCTTACAAAGAACAACAACAAAAGCGGCTCAACCACCTTACATATCTTTGTGCAGGAAAATTGACACCATTTTTTAACCAATTTTGAAAATATTGTTTTGAAAAATGGAAAAATATTGTTTTTGAAAATATATCGGACTTAATTTGTAAAAATCACCGGACTTCATCTTTAAACATAAGTCACTCAATCAACGATTACGGTCATTGATTGAGGGGGAGAGTGATTTCAAATAAAATATTTTCAAACGATATTTCACCAAAAAGTCCGATTTGTACAAAAACAAAGTGGTGATCTAAAGATTTAATGTTATGTCATGGTATGATTTTCTTTAAAACTTAAAGATCTTACAAAATGAAATTTTTTCTGTTCTCGTTTGATTGTGAAATTGTTTTATTTTTCTTAAAGATCTCTTAAAAACTATCATACCTGACACTAACAATCTTTAATGCCTTAAATTGATCTTTATCCATCATTTTTCAAAATTAAATCTTGCCACGTCTTTCCCTAAAATTTTCTAAATGGTTTAATTGACTGGGATCAAAATCTCAATTGGTTTGAAATTTTGATCTGGGAGAGATCGTGATTTAAATCTCAAATCGGTTTTAAAGGGTAATTGTTTCAAAAATACTCTTCCTTCATGTGCCAAATGATTTTGATATACATAATGCACATGATTGTGGAGGAGCATTTAACCTAAAACCTAAGAGTATTTAAACTAGGCATATTTTCTCCAATGTTTTCTAAACCCGATTAAATCACTTGAGATCCAAAACCTCAAAGGGTTTGATATTTTTATCTGGGAGAATTGATTTAATATGAAACTTGATAAAAGATGATCGCTTTGATTCAACGCAAGTTCTCTAATATGTGCCAAACTCTTTAGTATATCGATGCACATATTGAGGGGAACAAATGGTTTCTTAATGGCTTGTGTGATTGTGAATGTGCTTCAAAAGAACTCTTCCTCTATGTGATAAAATGTTTTCAAATATCCTATGCACATATTGAGGGGGAGAATTTACCAAAGAAAATCAAAAGGCTTTTTCTAAGAAAATTGTGATCAAGAAATTATTTCAAAGAACTCTTGCCTCCATGTGCTAAACAATTTCAAATCATATGCACATGTTGAGGGGAGCATTTCTAAATGATCAAAACTATTAAGGTACAAAATGATTTGATTTTATATCACAAGTACCTTGATTGTTTTTCCAAATGATTTTCAATTGGTTTCAAGGAAGAATGAACTGCATCAAAAGACCCACCATTTTACTTTATGTATGGAGTATTAAGGATGGTGAGGTTAGGTATTCATTCCACGATCCAACCAAAGGTTTGAGGATCACCTGTGGACAATCCACTAGATAGTGTAGACTCTTAGGTATGATGAAAAAAAGGAGAAAAGTGAGATATGGGAAGAGTGCGGATCGAGACAGAGCTAGTAATCGAATAAACCCAACAAGGTTCTAGTAATGAAGTCTCGGTAAGCACCAAGGGGTTGAAGAATGAAAAGAACCGAATGTGAAAAAGGGTGAAAAGAAATAGCCTCCATCAATTCAACCTTAGGCGTAAACCGGGTTCAATACATATGCTACCGGTGGTTACTAAGGTAATGCCGGTATTGAAGACAAGACGTCATGGACCCAAAGGACGCATCGCACTAAACTTCCCAAGCTACTCAAGTTCCTTTTAAAAGGGCTTGTTTCATTCTCACGGGAACCGACATTATCTATCGACTTTCTCTTAGAGATTGTTGATATTGAAGAAGGAGACCCTCCCTAGTCTCCCGATAGGAACCAAATGTGCATGATTGAGTCTAGAGCCAAGAGATTATCCACAATATCTCATTAGGACACAAAATTCATGAAGACTTGTTGTTTCACACAATGTGGAAAGTAAGTATATATTAAGAGTCCCACGATCATCCTTGTGGTATTGCCGTAACATCCGAGATATGAAAATATTTACGATGAAGATGAAAATCCTTCAGAGCCAACATCAAAAAGCTCTTGGTGGTGAAATGAGATCTTTTGTAAAGATCAAGCTTGTGACAATCGATGTAAACGATGGGCCGATTCACTTAAATCAACCTTGGTCCAAGAATGGAATTGACTAATGCTTTTGGAAAACCGCTCGATGTGCAAATCTTCTTTTCTAGCACGTCGAATGTGTATTCATATTTCAAACACAAAAGTATCTCCGATTTAAAAATACTTTTGAAAACCGCTCGATGCGAATCTCTTCTTTTCTCTAGCACATCAAATGTGTAATCTTTTCAAATATAAAAGTATTTATGATTGAAAATTGATCTTTCATAAAACCTTCGTCGTATTGCAAAACTCTTCTTCAAGCAAGACGCGATTGTTTTCAAATCATTTTTCACCAATCAATGAATCTCAATTCACCGGTTCACTCACTCCGTTGTCTTCTTTGAGACGCTCGTTTGAGAACAATTAGAGCACCGCGAAACCCTATCAAGGAGATTCTTAGGAATCCTACCGATCACAGTGCGCTCTTGTACTATTCAATGGGGAACCATGGGCCGTGGTACCTCAATTCAAAGAAAGTGATCAAAGACACTTTCGCACTTTATTGCTAACTGCTGTTTGCGTGTACACTTGGATGGTTGCAACGATCGAATTGAGGAGTCAATCCAACCGCATGCTCACAAGATCCACACTTAATTTGAAGAAATCATGACCGTGCATCTACACAACCCGCTCGATATTTCTATACGATGTTTCCGCCACGCCGCAAATATCATGAGCCAGAAAGCTGCCACTCGATGGAATGATGTCATGATTCAAAAGTGTGAGCATGTCGGTCCGAAAGTCACAACATCACATGATGGCTATAGAATAAAGGGTGATCCAGAGATTTATTGTGACTGATGATCTCAATGAAAGCTCGAAGATCATCAAAGATGTGGATCAGTTAAAGGCCTCCATTAAAAGTAAAAATCAATGCGGACTTTAAAGAATCGCTACTAAAGCACAAAGATTGCGGAACTTGAAGAATAGAAGTCTACGAGCTAAGAACGAAGTCAAAGATAGAATGCTAGGAATCAAAATGTATTTCATGGGGTGACCTCCCTTAGGGGGAGATTGTTAGGAATTGGAATTTCCATGTTAAAGTGTCGGTCACCCATATGAGGAATACCAAACACTAGGATTAAATGGTAAAACGAGACATTTTTGGAAATAAAGAAATGGAACATACTGGGGTAGATAACGTTGATTTTGAGGAATACATATATTAAAGTTGGTCTACATTAATAGGTTGTGCCGAGTCGATAGTCACATGCCATGATACCGATATCTTCGCTAGTGTTTAATTGTGTGTTGATTCCTTGAGGTGAGTTTTATAGCCCCACTTTTATCTACGCTTTTAACTATACCGGGTGAGAATCATGCACTCGTTTTGGACCGTTAAAACTATTTGGATTTGCTTACGCTTGATCGCTTAGATAGATGTGCGGTAGTTGTTGCCTTAGACTAGGTTGAACCGCTGCTCAGCTAAGAAGAGACTTCTACCCCGACCTAGTCCGGGTTGGAAACTATTCTAGAGGTTGCCACGAAGGTGGACTAGAGTCATGGGGCCCGAGTAATCCCTCGATGCGGATATGATTGGAGATCCGGTAGGACGCAAGGCAAACGGTATTTATCTATCTTAGGTCTTGCATAGCAAATCAACTCTTACAGTCCACTATGATTTTGTTGAACTTAAACCTATGAACTCACCAAAGGTGTCGACCTTTTAGCATGATTTCTCGTATTTGAGAGATGTTTGAAATACGTGATCGGTGGAAGCTTGGCAAGAAGGCGGGGTTCAAGGATCATTTCTGACTCTGATAAACTTTGGGTACCTATTTTATCAAATCATGTTTTGGGCCTTATATTTACAATATTGGATTAAATGTTTTGATTACTTAAATTTGGGATTGGTTTTGAATGTTCAATGACTATTGTTAGGAATTGGAAATTCCATGTTAAAGTGTCGGTCACCCCAATAATGGTCTAGCATATGTTAGCTCGTAGATTTGTCGTTGTTTACGTTATTTAATAGTTAATTAGTTAGTCAGTAGCGTAGAATAGTTTAGAGTAACACCGTGGAGGAAGGACGGGTTTTTACCCACTGTATGCCTGATCCACAGGCCGATAGGAGGTCGTGTATTTTGTAACTATAAATACCCCTTCTATCCATGGAAGGGGTGGAGCTTTTCAATCTAACCTTTTACATTTTACAAAGCAACTCTCTAGCAAGAAACTCCATCTCTCTACTTTCTCTCTCTAACTATGGCAAACATGTATTTTGATCATCCAAGACCACCCGAATCATCAAACACGATAATATTTCGATCCTACAACTATCTTTTGCTATACTTGTGTGCGATACCAATCCAATAGTAACGCCTCGAAAACTTATTTAAGTCTTCCGTTATACCAAGATTTGGGGGTGTTATAGATTGGTATCAGAGCTCAAGGTTATATAGAACTAGGTATTTTATAAACCCTAAACTATAATCACTTTTAAGAAAAATTGATCCTCGATCGACGACGCCCGCTTGCTGTCGAAGCTTCTTATTTGATTATGTTATGATTGTGTGACAACCCGTACTTTCAGGTCATTTCTCGAATCAATTTATGCCTTACAATTTCAACATTTATCGTAAACTAGGTTTACGTGTTCCAAATTCGCGTAACCTTTAAGGTTTAGCGGCGAATTCATGATCATATCATCACGAACATTTCATATGGACTAAGTTAGTCTACATTTCATTTGCATCATTTGCATCATATTAGTTCATTCATGACATTGCATTTCATATTAATCGCGTAAATTTTATATTAAATAAACGTTATCGCGTGAGTTATTATTTTGAATATTTAATCCGTTATTTCAAAATGATCCCGATATATTTTATACTTACATTAGTTTATAAAACTATATTTTGAGTTTTCCTAATGTTTTAAATTTATTTTGTATATAAATCGTTAAAGTTATATTATTACGACACTTTTCTTAAAAATTACTCGATAATTATTTTATCACTCAAATTTTACAAGGAATGTATTTTTAAAATTCTTATGATATCAATATACTTTACTTTGATCCCCTAAATCTTATTTTAATCCATATGACTTTAACTTCACATCTATGTACAAGTTACATTTTCCTACATTTATATCATTTACTTACATTTTATTTACAATTTTATACAAGAAAGAAAATATATATATATATATATATATATATATATATATATATATATATATATATATATATATATATATATATATATATCTTAGACACATTCCTCCCCCCTTGGCCGACCAAGGGGGAGGGTGTCATTAATTGGTGGTAAGGTTTTCTTGATTGTTTAGAAGTATACACTACATAAAGTCTTACATGATTCAATTATTTCATTCATCTCATTATTCACAAGAGTTAGCAAAAACATTTTCTCTCTTGTTTCCTCTCTTCATAACCGGTTCTACATCAAGAGCTACAAGGGATCATCATTTTTTTTCTTCT
Source organism: Chrysanthemum lavandulifolium (assembly GCA_022545495.1). Classification (NCBI taxonomy): domain Eukaryota; kingdom Viridiplantae; phylum Streptophyta; class Magnoliopsida; order Asterales; family Asteraceae; genus Chrysanthemum; species Chrysanthemum lavandulifolium. Next base: position 255,248,109 of record CM040243.1, on the reverse strand, counting down.
CAAGCACAAGTAATTACAATCTAGAATCACACTCTTAATAAGGTTTTGAAATAAAAACCTAGAGTGTTTAGGCTAACCTTGTTCTTTGCACCTCATCATATTAACTTGTAAGCATATCATTTATATTTTTCATATCTCCTTTTCATTTCATAAGTATCTCTTCATTTTTGGAGCAAGCATGCATGATTTGTGTTGTTTATACCATTTTTACATGATTTTTAGATATATATATATATAAGGTCATCCTATAATTATCCCCTTGGTATACTTTGGTCTTGATGATGTTTAGGAACCCATGACACCCTAAGAAGGTGTATGGTAGGATTAGATTAGCTTTGGAGTTGATTTGAAGGGATTGGAATAGGTTTAGTACGAGAAAAACTATTTTCGACTAGAATAAAATGTGTTCTGTCCTTGTTTTATTTTTCTGGAAAATCCGATAGTAGGCACGAAATTTTGGCCTTGATATTTAGAAAATATACTTTAAAACGAATCCGTGGCGCTTGAACGGATAAAACGGAGTTATAACGAAGAAGTTATGAATTTTAAAGTTTGACGACGAAATATATATTTTTCGAAATTTCACATACTATTTTTACTCTATTCGAGTCAAAACGAGCCTTAAGCTTCACAAATTATTTCGACTTATCAAAATATATTAGTATACTTGATCACGAAGCTAAGGACGATTATCGTGAAAGCGGATTTGAAACGACAAAGATATGCACGTTTTCATAAAATTGCCGTAACTATTATTTTCGGAAAAACTATATTATTTTTACGAGATAAGTATTACGGTAACTAAAACGACCATGTTGAGGGTGTTTTAACGTGGATGTGGAACTTTTGGAACGAAATGTCTTCTAATAAAATCAAGATCACCGAGCATATTTTTCAAAACGACCAACCGTTTGTATAGCGGAGTTTTAATAAATTATTTACGGATGCTTAAACTTGGCCGAAACTCACTTTTTACACAACAATTAGACAAAATCACCATCTTTAACCCTTATTATCTTTATATTCGAGACCTCGATGTCGAAAACTCCTGAACTGAAACTTCTAGATTTTGATACAAACTTTCTAAAACTGTCGAGTTCGTTTCCTAACGATCGACGCACACCATTTTACGACTAGTTTTTCGAAGCCATTTTTGTCAATTTCAAGAAATTTCCGACGACTTTATTTTACGACGAAAAGTGAAAATTTCACTATAAATCATTACAAAACCATTGTAGGATGACATTTTGACGTAAATACTTGTAAAGTGATTTAAGAATGGTCAAGACGTCAAAAGAGTATTTTTCGACGATAAGTATTATTTTCAAAACTCGCAAATGGTATAAATAACATACGAAATGCATGCATAACATTAAATTGCAACTCATTACATATCATATCATTCGTAATAGGTCCAGATTAAAGTATCACGCTATACCTCAGTGTACTCACTCTTGTCATCACACCAGTTTACCAAGTGAGTTTTCATAGCCCCGTTTTACAAGTTTTTACATTATTTCAAACCTACGGGGGAGAATACATCGCACAACATTTTATTACGATACCAAGTATGTTAAATTCATTTACATTGCTTGAGTTACACGTTGCCGATTAAAAGTCCCCACTTCATATGCATGAGCCGTTAATTTCCTAGAAGCGTGTGTGAGTGGATAGATCTATCGAGGTGCGCCTCCATCCGGGTTGGTGAATCCCAACTAGTCATACGGATGCATTTCATTCATAAACATTATTAGAGTTGTTTGGCAAGACACTCTGTTGGGGCATACATTAGTCGAGCTTCTTGGTATCATGCGCTTAAGCAATTGTAACATTTTATGTGACATGATTGTCATACCAAGAACATTTTATGTGACATGATTGTCATACGTGACATGATTGTCATGCACGATCTATACTTGCGTAGTCGTATAAAACATTTACATAAACCTATGATTTCTCACCAACATTATTGTTGACCGTTTTAGCAATGTATTTTCGGTAACTAAGGCATTATCATCATGGCATGGTTAAGGAACCACCTTTTGAGTCGCGTCGACTTACATCATTGTACATTATGGCACTTTCTTTCAAAACCATCATTTGGACTTGTAATATATTTATATTTCCGCAAACTTTGTAAACTTTTGGGACCTATGTTGTAACTCGATTATTTTATTAAATCAAGCGATGTATTTTCCAAACGACACTTTAGGTCGTTCAATATAACTGATTGTGATGCTATGACGGTCAATCCCGAGAATTCCATTCATTGCAAAATGTAATTTGGGGTGTGACAGATTGGCATCGAGCTTCGATTATAGAGAACTAGGTTGCATCATTGACCTAGACTATAACTACATTATCATAGCATCTCATTATTTCATCATAAGTGCATGTTCACTTTACATGCGGTTTATACGTACATTTTCGAGTTATTTACTTTCATTTCATATCGATTGTCACATGGATGCCTTTAAATGCCCATTCCATTATTCTTTCTTCATACTCTAATGTAGAGAATGCCTTGTTATTCCCCATCAAAATTTCAACATCAATTGACTCATCACCGATAACGCCGAATGCCGAGATAAACCTTTAAATAGGCTAAGTCACTCTCACTCCTTTGTTTCACCACAAACATGTCGAGTTACACTTTACTCAAACATTAAGTCACTAAACCATTATACATTTGAAGCACTTACGACACCTCATAACCCATCTTTTGGAACCGTCGATCATTTTGAAAAATAACCTCAAACTTATCTTTTCTTATCACATTTCTTTGGGCGTTTATTATTGACATCGGATTTTGCTACGTCTCACATTTCCTCTTGTTTTGAAGAAGATATGGCAATCAAGAAAGCCACACCTAAAATGACTCAAGCGGCTATTCAAAAGTTAGTAAGGGATAGCGTGGCGAGGCTCTAAGGATTGAAAGGAAGCGGTGGTCTGCTTTGAAGCCATGAGGCTTCTTCTTCTTTGCTCATCGGAAATCTGGGAGGATCCGGAGTTAAGAGTCGTTCTTACAAGGATTTCAAAAGTGGAGATCCCACCAAGTTTAAAGGGATGAAGGAGCCACTTGCCATGGTGCGATGGTTCGAGAAATTGAGTCCGTGTTTTTTTGTGTAATTGCCGGATGATAGTAAGGTCAAGTTTGCTACAAGTACACTACTCGATGGAGCATTGTCGTGGTGGAACTCATATGCTCAACCGATGGGAATGGAGAATGCTTTCAAGCTTACTTGGGAGCAATTCAAGGGTTTGGTAACTAAGAAATTTTGTCCTCGTACGGAAGTGAAAAGTTGGAGATGTAATTTTATGAACTAGTAACAATTGGGTATGATATTGACACTTACATTCGGAGATTCCAAGAATTGGCGCGTTATGCCCGTCTATGGTTTCGGATAACGAGAAGTTACTAGAGGCTTTTATCGGGGACTTCGAGGTTATTCAAGGAGATGTGACTTCGTTTGATCCACAAACAATCGAGGAAGCTATTAGGGTGACTCAAAAGCTCATGGCCCAAGTAGTGAAGAGAGGTAAGTACACCAACACCAACCAAAACAACAACAAACCCAACAACCGCACCAACTACGACAATAACCAAAACAACCACAACAACGACGATAACCAAATCAACAACAAAAGAAAATGGGAAAATGACCAAGGAGGTTATAACAACAACAACCAAAACCGCAACACTAACCATCATCAACAACGAAATAGAAGGCAAGAAGTCGCTATGGTTTATGTTCTTTGCACCTAGAGAAGGTAGAGGTTATCTTTGGAACACACCCATTATGTAATCAATGTAATTTCCATCACTCGGGTCCTTGCCACGCCAAGTGCTACAAATGCCAAAACCGGGACATCTAGCCGAGGATTGTAAAGGTAAAGCCATAGTCACGTGCTTCGATGTGGGGAACAAGGACACTATCGGAATCAATGTCCTCAAAACCAAGGTCAACAAGTTGAAGGTGCTCATGGAATGCATACATGTTAGGAGGAGGAGAAGCTCGTCAAGGTACCAACGACGGAAAGACTAAAGAAGTTTGGAACTAACGACCTTATTTCTCCTTATGTACTATGTCATATTAAGTTTATGTCTTTCATCGTATCCGAATCTTTATAACTTAAGATGTACTACTTTTGCTAAACCACTCGTTGTAAAATATTCTCATCTATCGTACTTTATTTTCTTTCCGATTTGTTACTACTTACGAATTTTACTTCTTTTTACTTCATCGACCATTTTAACGACACGGTTTAAATCCTTGTAAACATTGATAGTTATAACAACTAAACCGAACGTCACGTCATCGTTCCTTAATTATGCATAGCCTAGCTAACTATGTCTAATTCTGGAGGGATCACGTTATGTTGGGAGCGGTTATTTATAAATCTTAGTGCAAGCAAAATCTTCACATATTTCAAAGTCAAAGTGTTACTTATGAGAGATTCATCCGATATTTTCTTTACTACGATGTTTTGTACGCTCTTGATCACCGACAACCGTAACGACACTTCTCCATGTCTTTTCTCCTCGTTATTCATCACAAACTCAAAAATTCGATAGACTAACACGAACTGAATTCAGGGACTGAATTCCTTTTTGGATGGGCGAATGTGACAACCCGTACTTTCAGGTCATTTCTCGAATCAATTTATGCCTTACAATTTCAACATTTATCGTAAACTAGGTTTACGTGTTCCAAATTCGCGTAACCTTTAAGGTTTAGCGGCGAATTCATGATCATATCATCACGAACATTTCATATGGACTAAGTTAGTCTACATTTCATTTGCATCATTTGCATCATATTAGTTCATTCATGACATTGCATTTCATATTAATCGCGTAAATTTTATATTAAATAAACGTTATCGCGTGAGTTATTATTTTGAATATTTAATCCGTTATTTCAAAAATGATCCCGATATATTTTCATACTTACATTAGTTTATAAAAACTATATTTTGAGTTTTCCTAGTGTTTTAAATTTATTTTGTATATAAATCGTTAAAGTTATATTATTACGACACTTTTCTTAAAAATTACTCGATAATTATTTTATCACTCAAATTTTACAAGGAATGTATTTTTAAAATTCTTATGATATCAATATACTTTACTTTGATCCCCTAAATCTTATTTTAATCCATATGACTTTAACTTCACATCTATGCACAAGTTACATTTTCCTACATTTATATCATTTACTTACATTTTATTTACAATTTTATACAAGAGAAAGAAAAAAAAATATATATATATCTTAGACATATCCTCCCCCTGGCCGACCAAGGGGAGGTGTCATTAATTAGTGGTAAGGTTTTCTTGATTGTTTAGAAGTATACACTACATAAAGTCTTACATGATTCAATTATTTCATTCATCTCATTATTCACAAGAGTTAGAAAAACATTTTCTCTCTTGTTTCCTCTCTTCATAACCGGTTCTACATCAAGAGCTACAAGGATCATCATTTTTTTCTTCTCAAGCACAAGTAATTACAATCTAGAATCACACTCTTAATAAGGTTTTGAAATAAAACCTAGAGTGTTTAGGCTAACCTTGTTCTTTGCACCTCATCGTATTAACTTGTAAGCATATCATTTATATTTTCATATCTCCTTTTCATTTCATAAGTATCTCTTCATTTTTGGAGCAAGCATGCATGATTTGTGTTGTTTATACCATTTTACATGATTTTTAGATATATATATATATAAGGTCATCCTATAATTATCCCCTTGGTATACTTTGGTCTTGATGATGTTTAGGAACCCATGACACCCTAAGAAGGTGTATGGTAGGATTAGATTAGCTTTGGAGTTGATTTGAAGGGATTGGAATAGGTTTAGTACGAGAAAAACTATTTTCGACTAGTATAAAATGTGTTTTGTCCTTGTTTTATTTTTCTGGAAAATCCGACAGTAGGCACGAAATTTTGGCCTTGATATTTAGAAAATATACTTTAAAACGAATCCGTGGCCGCTTGAACGGATAAAAACGGAGTTATAACGAAGAAGTTATGAATTTTTAAAGTTTGACGACGAAATATATATTTTTCGAAATTTCAAGATACTATTTTTACTCTAT